>JANFOE010001293.1:0-600000 GCA_025667525.1 Glebionis coronaria | reverse complement strand
TGTGAAGGTTCACTGGCTTTTTGACTAGCAGGTTTGATTGGACCAGTGACCATATCAGGGATGCCAAGTTCATGGTTTTCACTACAACTGCGTGTACATATCAGGGGTTGCTGACCTGATGTATAACTTTCAATATCAGCTTTTATTAAAGCTAAAACATCAGCTTCCTTAAGCTTAATACACCTAAACTTAATACAACTTGCCTACACCACTTATCAGCCGATTATCATACCAGAAACTTGACATCCCATCGATTTCACAACAAAAATATCTGATTTACAAACCATCAGATTAATCTTTAACCAATCCATCCATACCATAACTTCAACCATCGCTCTTTTAATTTCATCCCCATTAGCTCACTCAAGTTTAGATTCGACGTCCAAACACCAATTCCTTTTTCAATAATTCATTCCCCACCATCATCCATCTTCATAACCCATCTCGAAATTATCAAACAAAAAATACACCATCGGTAATTCATATATCACCGCTTTATACTTTCAATTCGATTCACCCACTTTTTTGAAACAATCGAAACGAGGAAAAAGAGAAAGAAAATCAATTCCTGTGGCCACTAAGAAAAAATCCACCTTCTTGGGTTTTCGATTGTCAGTTGTGAGCTCTCGATCATCGTGAGTGTGAATTTAATAGGTTCGGTATAGATGAGAGGATTTGTGATTCTGAGATTCGGTGGTTATGATTTTTTTTGAATTTGGTAGATCCGTTGGGAGAGGGTTTGATTACATCAGTTTTGTGTTGTAAGTTTGTTGATGCGATTATGATGGTGGACTGATCTTTAAGGAACCGGTAATGATGAAGGGATTTGGATCTTGTTTTTATTGATTGAAAGATTGTGGGATTCGGTTGAGATAGAATAGATGAGGGATTAGGATAATAGAAGGAAGGAGGAAGAAAATATTAATCTGACTGTGAGTGGGGTAAGTTTATGACGGTGGGTGGAGTAGATCCGGTAGAATAGAATGGGGTTGGATCTGTTTTTTATTTTTTATTTCACTTTGTGTCGGTGGTGGATTGTTGTGTTGTATGAAGGATACACGTGGGTTTGGAAGGGGATAAGGTGGAAATGCTCATACAGTAGTCAAATATCAGTAGTATCTCTCCCCCTCAAAAACTGCTACTGCATATGCAGTTTTTGAATATACTGATAAATTTGAATATGCAAAAAAAATATGTTATTAGCAGCCATTTTTGAACGGATCTAGATAGTAATTAATCCAACCCGCTCTGATACCAATTGTTAGTCCACGAAACTTGTGCAAACATCGAATCAATAAGAAACTATGAAGAACATTTGCACAATTAAACCAATTGACTAACTAATAACACAAGCTTGTACTTTTCATCGTATGTATATCTTATTAATAATGAATCAACAAATATACATGACTTGCCCGATTGTTTGCGGAACAACAACCGGGCGATGAATGACAAACTAAACTCCCATGTTCATAGCTAGCTAAGCTTATGCAACCATGGGAGGATGAAACCCTAAACCACTAAAGTATTACATGTTTGTTTCTGTGGGTGGGAATCATTAACTATTCTATTACAAGGACCACATATATATAGTGGGAGTGTGAAGCTTCCTTGAGAAGCTTTACTAAAGTACAAGTAACCACCTTGTACTTTGTTGTCTTCATCTTTTGCACCTTTGACAAAGTAAGCCTTCCTCTTGAACCTTTGTCTTCATTGCTAATAAGACATGTGCCCACTAATACATAAGACACTTCTTCAGGTCTTCTTAACATCTTCAGGTCTTGTAATCAGTAATAGTCTTGAGGAGTTAGTAAGCTATTATGTCATCACTTACTAACTCCATCATCCTTGATTCTTTGCACACTTACTGAGATCCGCCTCAGCTAATGACGAGTCTATCTCGTAGACTCTAAAGAACTCTAAAGAATGACACACTGAACTTATAACATACGTAAGTTCAGTGACTAACACTACTTAGGATACTTTACATCCAAATCCTGTGCAAGGGACAAATCAGGCATTGAATTTACCCAACATAAGGGTTTACTAGTGATCCATGTTACCTTTTCTTGTCATCTCTCCCTTTTCGTTTTCTTAAACACATTTTGGTTTTGATTTTAATAAATAGGTCGTAGCTTATTAAGCTGCTTAGGGCTTATCCGTTGCATGTTTTTTGTCTTTCTTATTTTTCTATTGTTTATACCTGGGTTTAGGATTTTTCAACATAGGTTTCATATTTTTCACTTTTTAGTTTATTTTTTTTATTTTATTTAATTTCTATTTTTAGAAAATAGATAAATAATATATTTAATTAGTTTTAATATTTAGAAAAATACTTTTTAGGCTTAGTTTAATATATTTTAGGGTTACATTTGAATTTTTTTTAGATTTGACCTTTTTTAATTATTTTGATTTTTAGGTTTTTAATTAAACTTTAAAATTATATACTAATTAATTAAATTGTTTTTACAAAATTTGGTCAACTTTTCATTCTTAGTTATAATTTTTAGGATATATCTGAGATTTTTCAAAAAAAAAATAATTTTGTCGAATTTATGTTACGTTTTACGACGTAGTTCACTTTTAGCGTAATCCGTCTTTCGTTTTCTTCTATTTTCCCTTTCAAAAAGTGTAATAACTCCAAAAACATATTTAATATTGGCCCATAAACACCATACCTCCTCGAGAACGAACTTAATTATCGGTATTTACGTTTCCTAACGTATTTACTAATACTTACCAAGATTTTTTGTGTTGTCTTTTTTTTCTAAGATAATATATACACAAAACTACCAACATCACAAACACATTTAAAAGAAACTGGAGTAAAAGGCTAAATAAGAAAAAAAATTATTATTTTAAATTTTTTTTAGATTTTTATATTTTATATATTATTTTTTATATAGTTTTATTATTTCTACTAAACTGTAATATATATTACACTAGTAATACTTTTCATTTACCTTGAATTAAGATACATTTACAATACGGTTCATGTGGGAATAGTCTACTTTCAAACGTTGAGGATACGGTATTATCGATATGTATTCCATAAGAAATGGAGGTTCTATCAATTTGAACACACAATAGTCCTTCTTCGTTGTTTTGAATGGTTTACTTTTTTCGATTTTAGTCTTAATTGTGATAGGAGGTGGTGGTTCAACTTGGCTTAGGGTATTCGGACTTTTCTGTCCTCGTGAATACGGCATTTAGGTGCTCAACTCGAGCGGATGGAAGAGGAGATAGGTTAGTCCTGACGGTTTGATCAAAAGAGACGTGAGTTTGAGGTTTTGAGAACTCGTTAACTTTTGTTTCCTTGTTTTCAAATAGAGTTTCGAAATTCTTCTCATTTTTTCTTCATCTTAAAACTCATAATCTTAACGGTCTCCTTCATAAAAATTCTTTGCAACTCTTTGAATATCCAAAAATTTAGTGATTATTCTTTCGAGATCGATTTCGGATTGAGGTTGATATTGGGATTGGTGAGAATACCAATCATGAGAATTTCGGTTTTCACAACCATCGAGGTGATTTAATTCATGACGTTCACAAATCGGCGTGTCATCCTTCATGCGATTTTTAAAAGAGTGAATACCTTCGTGATCGTTATATGATAAGTATGGCGTGTCATCAAAGCATGCAAGGTAAATGTCTTAAAATATTAATGACCATAAAGGAAACCTAAACAAACATCGGTTCCAAACATAAGCTCACACACAATGCATAAGTAAAGAATGTAGAATAAGGACTAAACAATATCCAGCAAAGAAGAAGTATATAAATGCATTAAAAGAAATGAAGCTAAGGGAGTCTCCATCCAAATGCATGTACTCTTGATTGCTTAACTATGCCCTTTAGTACCTGCCGTATGGGGACATGGAAAGAAAATACGGCTGAGAAATACGCTCAGTGCACGGATATATAACAATGATATGAATAACAGGAACATAAGTAAAGTATAACAAATAGCGGAATAAGTGTAAGTCCTGGAAAACCTGGAGTATGTTTTATAAATGGTTTATATCTGAAAATACTTATGTTTATTTCCTATAAAATGTTTTTAAATGCCCTAGAGCCAATATAGGTCATGAAGGTATCAACGTGCATGAATACATATATGGGTGACCTCGTCATGCAATTAGAGGGGTTGCCTCTAATTATAATTATCTGGGTGGAGGGATCAGCTCCATGTAACATATGTAGAGCACACACCGCAGTTACCTTTTAATCTACTAAACATGTACTAGGATGCACCCATTCTCCCCACATGGTAGTTATATAAAAGGCCAAATAACTGAAAGGGACGCCGCGAGTAATCACTCTCACCGCCGAAGAGTCATAACACCGGTGCCTCAAGTGTTATGATTATGGTACCTCCATAACTAGGTGGAACTGGCATGCATGTATATAGCTCAGGCAATTAAAATGCTAATCATATTAATTACTGATAAGTTTAGTGTAAACTACTTGGTAAAACAGATGGCTGCCAATGGGGAATCCTAAATATAGGAAGAGAATGTCCCTACTGAAGGACGGAATATTCGTACCTTATGTCCAGTAATGAAAAGGAGGATGAAAACGGAAGATCTACTCCGACTTCACGAGTGCTACATAATAAAAGGGACATGAATAAGTAGTCTGTTTAACATACACTTATTGATTATTAGTTTACTTTACGTGTTCTTAACTTGTTTTACTTGTTCTGGTCTTGTTGTATATGTTCTTGAGTTGTTTTACTGTTTCATATCTAATCATGTGTTTCTTAGTATTTCAAGTGTTTGTATTTCATGTTTTATGTGTTATTGTACTTGTTGTTTCATAATGAGTAACTTTCTAAAAATAGTAGGTTTCTATATATATTAACTTTCCAAAAATAGCATGTTTCCATAGATAGTAAGTTTCTAAAAATAAAATGTTTCCATAATTAGTATGTTTCTATAAATAGCATGTTTCCATACTTAGTATATTTCTATAAATAACATGTTTCTATAATTAGTATGTTTCCATATATGGCATGTTTTCATATTTAGTAATAAGCTTATTAAATAAGTATATGATATAAGCTATAGTTTAATAAGCATATATTATAAGCCATTATTATTAAATGTAATAATATAGTAAAGTTTATTAATGATGATACTTTAGTCTTAACATATGATTATTAATTAATAATATAATACATGATTTTATAAGTAATTATTAATTAATAATATGATTATATTAAATAAACTTTACCATACCTGATTATTATATAATTAAATTAAAGTATAGCATTAATTTAATTAAACCATGGTTAAAATGAAATAAATTAATTAAGCTAAGTTCTTAAATAATTAAATGTAACATGAATTTATGCCATGAATAATTATTGTAATAATTATTATAACCTATAGTTTATTTAATTAATATGGCCATGTATAATATCATGATAATTATATGGATTAATTTATATCCTAAGTCCCTGTTATTAATTAGTTAAATTAAACCATACATAAATTAATATAATTAATTAATAATAATTCATAAATGTATTTTAGCAAAAATATTAGCCAATCACACTCTTGTGTTTCGTGTACCTGAGCCACTAAACTCGAGCCTACTGAGACCCCATGTCTTGGTCACACGAAACCTAGCCAAACACCACACCCTTTCGGTTATGGCTTTCTGCCACCGCCGGCCAAGCAGCCACTGGCTACTGCCGGTTGCCACTGCTGGTTCAAACCACCTACCGGCCTAAGTCGGTTCCCCCTGTGTGCAAAGTTCACCCACTGAGAGCTATGGGCTCTGGGTTCCCACTGTTTTCAACCAAAAATCCCCCGATGGGGGTGTGGTCTGATAGTTGTAAATTCACACTCGTTTAGGAAAACGAGGTAAAAGCGGTAAGTATTAAACAAGTGATTTAGGAAAACCAAGTGTTTATGACCCTTTGTGTGGGATCGTTCTCAAGGAGGCTAGTGTGTTGTGTTAAGAGATGATTAAATATTTGTGATTATGATTATGAAGAAAGAAAATAGAAAAGGATGATGGTTACGATTAAAATTACACTAAGACGAAAGTCATAAACGTAAAACCGTAAAACGTGACAAAATTTAATAATTATCCTAAAAATTCCAAGAAAATTGCAATAAATCCTAAAAAATGTACAGTTTACAAAAAATCAAAAATCGCTCAAACCTTTTATTTAATTAAATAATACTTTTTAATGCTAATTAAAGGCCAAAAAATCAATTTAATTAACAAAAAGCCTAAAATGAGATTTTTCAATTTGTAAACCTCTAAAATAACTTAATTAAACTAAAAACTATTTTTGAAAAATTTAAAATTAATTAAAACTATTTAAAAATGATTAGAAACTATAAAAATATTAAAATAATTCTAAAATATTTTTAATAATAAAAAAATAATAATACTATTGAAAAAGTTGCAAAAATCTTAAAAACATTTTTTAAAAATAAAATATTAATAAAAATATAAAAAATCTAAAAAATCTAAAAACTTGCAAACTAGTTTATTTTAACTTAATTAAATAGAAAATGAACTTGAAATTACAAAAATACCTCTAATGGGCCTCCAAATGGGCTAAAAGTCCAAACAGTTAGCTTAATGGGATTATTTAAGGCCCAATAAGAAAATGTTGTCCAAATAAGCCCAAAACTTCCAGTCTAGCTTATAATTTTATTTTAAACCCAAAAATCTAAAGGCCCAAAAGCTGAAAATGTGCTTATCACAGCTTAATAAGCAACAACTTATTCTTAATGGGCTTTTTGGCCCATTAAGCCATAAGCTAATGCCATAAGCTGAAATTTGACACACATCCTTCTCTTGACCTTATAAAGCTGATTGTAAAAAGAATTTTTGAATAAGCCCAAGAAATAAGCCTGAAATAAGCAAAAACTCTCTACACAAAATGACAAAATAGTCGTTTTCGAGTTCTAGACCAATTCAAGGGCTGATTCTTTTTGCAAAATGTTTTAAATCACTTAACTAAGCTGAATAATCAAAAAGATTTCTAAAAAGCACACTGAATAAGCATGAAAAAGCAAATAAGCACATATGAAAAAGTCAACTAAGTTGGTTTTCTAGTCAAACCTAAAAGTCAAAGTCTCAAATGCTCCAGTATAGTCAAATGGGTCTGATATGGTGATTTTGCATATGTGTACTCAATCGTTCTCGGTATCTAATCGAATTGATCACGGTTTAGGGTTGAATTATTGGTGTTGGTCACTAAAAGGGGGAGCTTGATTGTCTAAGTCTACAAATAACATAAATGTAAAAGCTATTAAAAATAATGAAAAATGTCTAACCTTGATTGCTCTTCTAGAGTGAATGTTGCACAGTAGATTAAAGTGAAAATAACTAAAGGTAATTATCTATTTTAAAATATATTGAAAATGTAAATGTTGTTAAGTAAAAAATAAAAGCTTTAAAATTTAAACTAAAAATCAAGACTTAAAAATAAATGACGAAAAATTTAAAAGTTTAAAAGTAAATTTGAAACTTAAAACTTTGTAAAAAATGTAAACTTTATAAAAACGTAAACTTGAAAATAATTAGGACAAAACACTTTTGAAAATAAACTAAGTAAAAATGGCGGGAGAAATTAAACTTAAAACTAATTCGGGAAGTCAAAATTAAAAATAAGTCGGAATACAAAATTTGACCTAAGTCAGAATCCAAGATTTTCACCTAATCCGGAATAAAAGATTGGACATAAGTCGGAATCCAAATAACCAACCTAATCCGAAATATGCAATTCGCACCTAATCCGGAATCCAAACTCACACTTAATTCGGAATCAGAAGTATGCACTAATCCGGAATAATGAACCTCAACTCAATTCGGAATGCTTGATCATGCATACAATTCGGAATAAACATCCATCACCTAATTCGGGAAAAAAATCTTGCATTTTATTCGGAATCACTGATCCTGACTTAGTTCGGAATAAAGGTTAGTACGTAATCCGGAATGCTTATCTGGCTCTTAATTCGGAATGTGTAGACAACACCTAGTTCGGAATACAAGTGGTGAACTTAATCCGGAATAAACGTGCTAAACCTTGTTCGGAATATACTTCTTACACATAGTTCGGAATCAAGTCAAAACGTAATTCGGGAAATGGCAATTGGTTTTGGAGGGAAAATGAGAGCTAAGTCGGAATATAAGTGCTTGATCTAATTCGGGATAACACAAAACACACTTAAGTCGGGATAAAGGACATATGCAAGTAAGTCGGAAAGTTAGGGTTTTGAAAACCCGAATAAGATCAAAATAAGAAAAAATCAAATAAGCACTTACCAAAACTTTTACCAAATCAAATTTTAGAAAAAGCTAATAAGACACAATTTAAAAACTTTTAAAAACACTAAATAAGCAAAAATTTAAAATCAACTTTTTATAAAAATATTAAACTACCAAAATCAACTTATTTAAAAACTAACAAACATAGAAATTAAGCAATAAGCATAATAATCTAAAAACCTCAAACACACCAACTCAATAAGCACAATCCAATAAGCAAACCAATCACATCATCAACAAAATTAAACCAACTACATGATTAATTAAGCAAAACAATAGATTATGATTAAGAAAGGTAGAATGAGAATTTATTAAAAAGCTTGATTATATTAAAGATTAAGATCAAAGATTACAAGATTAAGATGAAGGTTTGATAAGCTTGAAAGAAAAACTAGAGAGAAGAAAAATAAAGACACACTAATTACCTACTAAAAATTAAAGACTAAAGACTAATGACATATTACGACACTATTGATAGTGGAAGGGGAAGGTGTTTGTTTCTTCCTCTTTTCTTCTTGTCTTCTCGTCTTTTAAATAACTCGTCTTTTTTGACTTTTTCTCGGGATTAGTCGAATGATTACTTGAACTCGTCTTCTAATTTTCTTCTTTTAGTAGACTTGGTTCTTTGACTTCCTTAAACTTCCGTCTTTAGACTTTTTCTTCAATAAATCTTCAGAATAGGCCTTTGACTTCTGTTCTTCTTGCACTTTTGACCTTTTGACTTCGTCTTTTGTCTTTTTCTTCGATAAAAGCCCGTGAAAGCCCGTGTTTTCTTCCTTTTTCACATTTTTGTCCTAAAACACAATAAAACACAAACCACGTATAATTTCGCCTTTTACGATATTAAATATATGTTTTGGTCTTGTTATTATTAGAAATAAGTGGTAAAAGGATAAGGTTTTCACACTTATTAGGGTCAAATAAGGAAGATTGATTACAAAAACGAAGTTGTTGCAAGTCTAAATAAGCTATTATGGCTTATTGATAAGTTGTTCACAATTTAACACTAGCAGTGTATAGAAGCAGTGGGAAAGGGTTCCTACTGCTTGACTTTCTTTATTGTTTGTCTTTAGTGGACTTTTGTTAGATTCAATGGACAAAAAGGCACCCTTATAACCAGTGGTTTATAGGGAGTCCATATCAATCAAAAAATCACAATAACAACAGGCTAATTAGTATAGTTAATTCAGTTAGTGCTCAGACATTGCACATATATGAACAATAAGCTGATTTGAACAAATAAGCAGTTTAAGCAAGATTAAGCCAACAAAATTGAACCAAAAGCATACACAAGCTATAATAAACTTAAATAAGCATAAATAAACTTGTTTCATGCACTGAATCAAACATTAGACCTAGATTAAAGCTTATGCTACTTATTGATGAACAAATGATGAACACAAGATGACTTCGCTGATATACTTGACCACAGATCCAGATTCAAACCCTCAAATCTTTTAATCAGCTTACACAAACATTGTTAAAGCACCTTGATGAGACTGTATTTATACATAGTCTCATCGTCTAAATCGGGCTTAAAACGCTTAAAATATCGTCAAAATACCCATATATGTGCTTGTGTTTGTTCATTGTGTATTTTAGGTATGGATATCGTGAATTCACCAAATGATCAAAGGAATCAAGCAAAAACGAACACGGGAAACGAAGCCGCACAAAGAACCGGACCCGAATCCTGATTTTCTTTTGAAGTCCTTGAAGAATTGAAGATTGGCAAGTTTGGTCCCTCAACTATTGAAGACTTGTCACAAATGACCCTCTACTATTCATTTGTGCAAGATACACCCTTGAAGTTTGAAGACTTTACATGATAAGCCCTAGGAAATCTCAAGAATTGCCATTTTAGTCCTTATTCATGGTTTAACTAAACACAAGGACTGAATCTGCCAAACTGCCAAATTATTTAACAAAGGGAACTTGTTTTTTGCTGATTAATTACAACTTGAAGATATTTTGGGAGTATGGGGGCCAAACATGGACAAAACAAACCCATATCCACATTTAACCCAACCATACCCGTTTTTACCCACCCATATCCACCATTTTACCCGACCAGCCCAAACCCAAGCCCAAGTCAACACTTCAGTCAAACTTAACTTAAAAAAAAGTTTAAACACTTTTTAAACTTGGAAAAATACGTGGGAAACAAGAACTGTTCATAATCTTCCCCATTTATCCCCTAATTACCCTGTATAAACCCTAATCTAATCCCCCACTTTATCAAAGGGGTTTTTATTCACTCTTTCCAGAAACACAATTACCCACTCCCTCATCTTATCCCACTAACAAACAAACCCTCACCTTCACCAAATGGGACCCCCCGTCCTCCCCTGTCTACCCTAATATGGCAAAGTTAGCATCTTTACAGCAATCAAACGCCCCACATCAAATCCTTGGTCCCTAAGGAGTTCATTCAACGGATATGATCATTCCAATCCAACTGGCCATCACATGGAAGATTTGACCAAGACTTTTCAAAGGGCAAACAAGGAATTTCCAGGATTAGGGTTTAGCAAATGTATTTTTTTTATTTATTTATTCAGTTTTCTAGAATAGTCGTTTGTAGCTTATAAAAGGAGAAGCCAACATGTGGCATTCCCTTTTGTTCCAATTTTTGTAAAAAAACTTCTTATTATTAATGAAAATGAAAGTATTTAGTTTTTTTTATAAATTGTGTTCCACTTTATTTTCTGTCTCAGTTAATTGTTTATTGGTTCCAAAAGTAGTTAAAGTTTTTAAGAAAAATGAGGTTCATTTGTTAATTTCAGAAATCCATTTTTGAATATTGAGGCAAAGTTTATCAAAATCTTGTAATCAGATTTTGGATGAAGTGATAGTGGATTCCAACATCTGGTTTGCTTGTTTTGACATTCCTTTAATCACAAGTTTTCCAAAAAGTCAGTGTGGTTTTATTTAGTTTAAGGAGAAATCTGTTTCAAGTTTTTTTTTTATTTTAAGCTATAAGCTGTGAGTAGCTTAATCAATAAGCTTGCTTTTAGCTTATAAGCTTTAATCCCAGGTCACTGTTTTTGTTTCATATTGGCAGGATACCATAGCATCAAACAAGAGCTTTCCTTCCTTCTCATTTTTTTAATATCAAAGACATATTGAGTGTGTTTGGGACTGCTGTGGTCCCCACACTTGTTTTCTCTACATCAGCAGCTTACAATAAGCTATCATAAGCTCACATAAGCCAAAATAGAAGAAAAAAAGGAAGGCCTCAGCCCAAGGTTTGGCTTGAACCCCTCTTTCAATTTTTTTGGAATTTATGTGATTTAGTGTTGAATCTGTTCTTAGGTTGATATTATTGCTTGGTTATGCTTAGTGTAAGCTTGTATGCATGCTAGATCATAGATAAGTTAGTTTGGTTAGGATCTGCAAGCTTTTAGTGTGTTAAATCTTAGTTACTGATTTATTAAGGGGGTGTTTGGGTCTGCTTATTAGGACTGGGTCTTAACTGATTCTTGGCCTAAATTTAGCTTAAACACACTCCATTAGGTTAGCATTGGTATTTAGGTTGTTTGGTTTGAGCTTTGGTAGGAGTAGAAAGAAGTTTGCATGTTTTTAGCTTGGTAAAACATTGATAAATCAGAAAGCCTTCATGACTGATTGATTTAGCTTAAGTTTGCCTTCCAGTTTGCATGATAGGTTAGATTATAGGTCCTTATAGAATTGCTAGTAGCTTATTTGTGATTTGTAAGTGTGTTGTGAGAGCTTTTGGCCTTTGAATCTCACCTCTTGACCATTTGCATCAGCAACCAACACCCCAGCCTTGTTTCTGTTTAAGTGCTTGTGTGCTTGATTTTTGTTATAAGCTTGCTGTTTTTATTGTATATCCTGACTCCCCACACTCCACTGAGTGTGGGGGTGCCTTTGTTTCCAAGTAAAACCAACAAACAAGCAAGTTATCAAGCAAAAGGTGCTCAGACCCGTTTATTTTCACTGGCAGTGGGAACTCCTTTCCCACTGCCTTTGTATTTGTTCCCACTGCTGCACTAAAAGACAGAAAGCAAAGAAAGGTCACTTTCAGTTTCTAAAAATTTTGTCTTTTGTGGACTTAAATAGGAATTAGACTTTCATTCTTTTTTCTATATTTTTCTTTTTTAATTCTTGATTTTTCAGTATAGTTTAAATTTAAGTTACTGTTCATTTAGATTATTTTAGGTTTAATTGTTATTTTAATTACTTTTTAATTAAACTGTTTTTGGCATTTAGTGTAGAATATATATATTTTTCAGATTTAATATTTTTCTTAGGTTTAGAAAATTAGTTTAAGATTTTTAGTTAAAAAATTAGTTACTGTTCACTTTTTAATTATTTTTTATAATTAATTTAGTTTAATTAGGGTTTATTTAATAAATAGTTTTGTCTTTTAGTGAAAAATTTTACATTTTTCAAACTCTTTTATTTTTCTACTGTTCATTAGGGTAATTTAAGATTTTTAAAATTGTTAGATTAATTTTGTCATTATTTTATTATTTTTTTAGGATTATTTTAATTTAAAAATAGTTTTAAGTCATTAAAAAATAGAAAAATAGTTTTAAAAATTTAGGAAAAATACTTTTTAGTCATTAAATAATATAAGTTAGTTATTAGTTCAATAAAATAATATTTTGGGCGTTTTGTTAATTATATTTAATTTTTGGGCTTTAATTAGCATTAAAAATTGAATATTTAATTAATAAAAGGTTTTAAAATATATTTGTTGGATTTTTATTCTTATTTATATTATTTAAGACTTAGTTTAATCATTTAATTAATTTTTATCTTTTATTTTAATTTCGTCACGTTTTACGTATTTATGTTCGCATTTTACGTTAATTCGTCGTAGTTTAAACGTAGTCGTAGCTCGTCTTTTATTTTTCTCTCTTTACACCAAAAACGTCACTAATCCAAACATTGTTATTTTATTAATTGGCATACACAATATACACCTCCTTCGAGAACGAACTTGGAATTTATTCGATTTGTCGGTTTTTCATTAAATCGTCAAGTTTAATACTTGCCGCGTTTATATTTGCTTTTTCCTAAAAGTAAATATATACTAAAACCTACATCAATTTTTGGCGCCGCTGCCGGGGAGGTGTTTGCCATTATTATTATCGTGTTTGTGTGAGTAGTGCGTTTTTGCTTTTCAATTTTTGGAAAGCGTAAATATCGTACATACTCATTTTTGTTATTTTTTCTCTATTATAGTATAATATCCAAATAAATCGTGTTTAATTTTCCTAAGTTAAACACACAACAATCTTTTACTATATTGTAGATATATTGGTTTTCGTTTTTTTTCTTGTGAATATTATTATTACTATATTGTACTACGTAAGAACAAATAAATATACAAGTACTCCAAATACGTGAGAAATCACAACCTTGATTCGGGATTTCATCACTCGATCATTGTATTCGAATCCAAAGCAAAAGTTTAAAGGCAAAATAGATAAATACTTTCGTGAGGCTTAATTTCAATTAACACAAACTATAAGGTGGGTATAAGGCGGTCGTATTTCACGACCTAAAGGAAAAAGGCTCTTAAGTGCTTCGCGCCGCCTCGTTTCCTCCGCTTGCTTGTGCGTGTTTTGAGAAAGAGGGCCAATCGAGGGTTTGCCGCCCAAGTATTATCTACGTATATTATATTTGCTTGTGTTTTCAAGATTAAACCCTCTTGAACGTTTTGGTGTTCCACCAACGTTCTAAAGTCATCGAGAACGTTCACTCCACGTGATCGTTTTCATTCTTTGAGGCTCCTTTAATCGAGAAAGTCGATTCGAGGAGAGATTTGTAGATTTGTGTCTACGTAATACAACAAAAAATCCAAAAAAATTAAAAAACCAATCAAAAACCAAAAAAATTAAAAAATCAAAAAGCCGCAAAAAGAATCTTCTTTGCTACCACCCATTCTACGCTTAGTGCATGCGCACTCGATCGAAGGACTATTCCAATTCTAGTGAAGCTTCGAATCGACGCAATCGTAATCGAAGGAATCGACGACGTAGACGAGAATTAGAAACCGACGTTCCTAATATCGTTGTTGAAGAAACCTTAGACGAGATGGCCGACAATCGTTCTATGATGGAATTGCTCCAAGCGCCCACCGAGGGTTATGGAGACGCGATCGTTATTCCCGCTATCGAGGCGGAGAATTTTGAGATCAAGAGCGGAATGCTTTCGTTGATCCAAGCTACGAAGTTTCGAGGTCGTGAAGCCGATAATCCTCACGACCATATTCGGAATTTTGATCGTCTTTTGGCCACGAGCAAGTTTAAGAACGTCGACACCGATGTCGTCAAGCTTATGCTTTTTCCATACTCGCTCGATGGTGCCGCCAAGGATTGGTACGAGAAAGAGCCACCTAATTCCATAACTACGTGGAAGGATCTCGTTTCCAAGTTCGTTAATTATTTCTTCCCACCGTCTAAGACGACGTTTTTCAAGAATGAGATTACGAAATTTGAGCAAAAATCGAATGAATCTTTTAGAGACGCGTGGGATCGCTTTAAGGAATTGCTTAGGCAATGTCCTCACCATGGTTTTTCCGAGTTGCACCAAATCGATACGTTTTACAACGGTCTTAATTTTCACGAACAAGACTCGTTTAATTCCGCCGCCGGTGGCAACTTTTTGTGTAAGACTCCGAGAGAAGCTTTGATAATTATCGAGAACCGATCCAAGGTTTACCAACTCCGCAATGCACCGAGTGTTGCCAATGTCGCCAACGTTAGTAGTTCTAATCGCGACATTGAGAGGGTTGATGCAAAAGTCGATAAGCTTACGAATGTGTTCACGTCTTATCTCATTGAGATGCAAAAGAAAGACGCTCCCGCTACGGTGAAAGCGGTTGAGGTTTCATGTACGTTTTGTGGTGGACCTCATAATTATTACGAGTGTGCGGCTACGGATGGCCAAACGTCGAATGTGAGTGCGTTAAACAACAATTTTTCTAATCAAAATAACGCCGGTCCATCACAACAAGGAAATTATAACCAAGGCAACAATTTTCAAAATCGAAACAATTTTCAAGGAAATAATCAACAAGGAAATTTTTCGAATCAAAATCAAGGAGGTTATAATCAAGGTCGTAATATAACTTGGCAAAATCGAGATAACAATCAAGGAAATAATTTTTCAAGTGGGAATCAAAACAATTTTCAAAGAAACAATCAAAACCAAGGGAACTTTAATTCTAATCAAAATAGTTCGTCAAACGATTTTCAAAGTTACATGAAAACGAATGAGGCTAATATGAGACGATTAGAGGGAGAAATTGGTACTTTGAAAAACGACTTCACAAATACTTTGAAATTGCAAAACACGAAGATTGAGCAAGGGCAAATTGATATTAAAAAGATGTTTTCGGCTATAATGAACAAAGCCTCGGGTTCGTCATCAAGTTCGTTACCTAGTGACACCGTTGCAAATCCGAAAGAACAATGCAAAGCCGCCTCGTCTCGTGAGAAAGGTCGTGTGATTACCCCCAACCTTGAAGGATTCCGTGTTGTTTATCCCTCTCAACCCTCGACTTCTAAGACGTCTTCTTGTTCTAAAGTCGATGGGGTGAACGTGGCGACCAAGGAAAAGAGTGCACACCCTCGTGTACCTCAAATTCCATCCACGGTTCAAAAAGAGAGCTTTGTAGACCTTACGAAAGTAACCCTTGAAGAAACTTGTGCTTCGATCCTTCTTAAAAAACCCAAAAGGCGTATGCCGAGAAAGGAAAAGGATCCGGGCCAATTTCTACTACCTTGTGATTTTTCCGAGATTGAGGGATGTTTAGCCCTTGCCGATTTAGGTGCTAGCATCAATCTTATGCCTCATTCTCTTTGGAAATTGATGAGATTGCCTTCGCTTACCCCCACGAACATGAAAATCGAGCTTGCAAATTGTACTCCACTTATACCAATTGGAATAGCCGAGGATGTCTATGTTAGGATTGGAAAGTTTGTTTTTCCCACGGATTTCATTATATCCGATTACGAGTGTGACCCTAAATGTCCCATTATTTTAGGCCGACCATTCTTATCGACGGCTAGAACCGTAATCGACGTTCACGAGGGGAGACTTACTATGAGATATGGGGATGAGAAAATAGACTTTTTCGCTAGAAAATCCCAAGGATTTTATGAGAATGAAAAAACCGAGGTTTTAAAACCTAATGATTCAAATTCTAATGATTTCAAAATGTTTACTTTGGCGGAAAGAATGAAGCTTGATGCATGTTTTGAAAGAATTAAGAAAAACGGTTTTAAGGATGATGATTTTAATGACAAAGAATACGTGTACCTAATTCAAAAGGGTATGCGTAAATTTATGGATGAAAACTCACTTTGGGATGTTTTTAGCGAAACAAGTGAAACACCAATTCCGAAGGGTGACGTTAATGCCATCACGACTGATAGGTGTGTAAACACCCATCTTTTCTACCACTTAATTACAATAAAAACCGGACCAAAACGTGTATTTTATGTCTTTTGTGTCGGAATTATGCGTGGTTTGTGTTTTTGTTATGTTTTAGGACGAAAAGGTGAAAAGTGGAGAAAACACGGGAATTCACGGGCATTTACGGACTTTTATTGAAGAAAAGGATGAAAGACGATGTCAAGGAGTCAAGAGAGGATAAAGAACGGAAGTCCAAGACCAATTCTGAAGATTTATCGAAGATAAAGTCAAAAGACGGAAGTTTACTTAAAGCCGAGGAACTCAAGTCTTATTTATCGAAGAATTAAAAGACGAGTCCAAAGAAATCCCGAGCCAAAAGTCATCACATTCCAAGATTAACAAAAAGATTAAGAAGGAAGGACTTGATGGTGCAATTAACAAGAAAGGAAGGAGGGAGGAAGCTTCCCCTAACCACTCCCTAATCACCTATATAAACCCCTCTTATTCATTCATTTAGTTCTTGTTGACTAATCGTGACAATTAGTTCTTCCATCTTTATTTTATGCACATTTAATTTCATGCACATTTAATTACTTGTCTTTTAAATACATGTTTTGCACCTTTAATTACCTTTAATTTCAAGTAAGTGTCTTTTTAATTTCTTGCACCTTTACTTTATCTTGTTAATCTTCTTCTACCTTTCTTTGATTTACACGTTTTTATCTTGTTGATTTGTTAAAGGTTTGATTTTATGCTTTTGATTGTTTTAAATCATTTGTTTTCATAGCTTATTTGATTTATTTTCAAGTTTATATAGTTTTTATAAAAGTTATTTTTATATAAAAGTTGTTTTTCTTAAAGTTTATCTTTTTCATATCTTAAAAGTTTTCAACTTTCAGTTTTATAGCTTGTTTTTACACGGTTTTAGCTAAGATTTTCGTCTAGTTCTTATTAGGATTATAGCTTATTTTTCTAGCTTATTTTTGGTTTTCCTTTCTGTATTCCGATTGGGGTCCAATCGGAAAAGGGTTTTACATTCAGATTGATTCAATCTGAAAAGGGTTTCATTATTCCGATTGGGGGAAACTTTGGTATTCCGATTGGGGGTTGGTTGGATATTCCGATTGGGGTTTAAGTGACAATATTCCGATTGGGGGGTTCTTCCATATTCCGATTGAGGTGTTACTTTGGTATTCCGATTGGAGGTAAGGTGACAGCTATTCCGATCGTGGGTTCCAATCTACATTCCGACCAAGTCACCAATATTCCGATCAAGGTAGGTCTTATCATTCCGATCTGAGGTTTGTTGATTATTCCGATTGGTGTAGGTGACATATTCCGATTGGGCATCTTTGACTTTCCGATCAGGTTTGGTTTGATATTCCGATCAAGGTGTGATCGGAATATACTCCGATTGGGGTATTGTCCATACTTTTTCTTGTTTAATTTTTAGTTTACATTTCTAATACTTGTCTAATTTTAATTCTCGTCACGTTTTAATTTTTAGTCATTTAAACTAATTTACTTTCCGTCACGTTTTTAAATATTGCACACCTTTTGTTTAATTAGACTTAGATTTATTTTCACGTTCTTCATATACTTACCCTTTACTTTAACGACATTTACTTTTAAGTTTTGCACCTTTTAATTTTAAAACACTACAACGACACATCTTTGATTCCACCAAAATAAAACTGAGTCACATAGAGAACTAAGATCAATTCGATTAGAACACATCAACGAACTTCACTAATCTTTCTTACTAGGTAAAAGCCCTGTATTAAATGGCGCCGCTGCCGGCTCTTTTCGTTAAGATCAACAGTTTTCTGTGCTCGACACGTTGCTTTTTGGGATCCGTTCACTTGTGAACGTTAATTTTCTTGCCTAAAAAAAAAAAAATTCAAAAATCATAAAAATTAAAAAAAAAAAAAAAAAAAAAAAAAAACCATAAAAATTAAAAATTTCAAAAATCCAAAAAGATTTTATCTTTATTGTGTATATATATTGTCTTTGTGTTTGGTTTTGTTTTCTTTTGCATTTTCAGGTGTATGCGTACTAGATCTTCCAATTATCAAGAGCCCGAGCCTCAAGAAGATTTAGATATGGCAGGTGTTAACAACAATAATCAACCACCGCACCTCAACAATAACAACAATGCTCTTCCACAGCCCGATCTTCGGACCATGGAAGAACTTTGTCAACCAACAATGTTTGGACGAGGAGGACCGATTGCGCCGATGCAAATCAACGCTCCTGAGTTTTCGTTGAAGCACCACATGATTCAGCAAGTACAAACAAACCCTTTTAGAGGATTGCCTGATGATGATGCCAACAAACACCTCGACAAGTTCATTACAATCACCCAGAGCATGAAGTTGGCTGGTGCCACTATGGATGAGCTTCGCCTACAACTCTTTCCACACACTCTATTACATCATGCCGAGAAATGGTTTGATCGTCTCCCGAAGAATTCTATTCACACTTGGGATGATATGACTCAACGCTTTTTGTCGCGCTACTTTCCACCATCCATGGTCACAAGCCTTCGCAATCAGATCAGCGGTTTCATGCAAGATCCCGATGAATCTCTTTTTGATGCATGGGAGAGATATAATGTCTTGATCGATAGATGTCCAAACCACAACATGCTTCCGGTCACCTTGATCGATACTTTCTACAACGGATTGACTTTTCGAGATCGTGATACGATTAATGCAGCCGCCGGTGGCACATTCATGAAAAGGAGACCCGAGGAGTGTAGAGAGTTAATTGAGAACATGACTACTCACCACAAGAACTGGGATTCCTCTGCTTCTTCTAGAAACAACCCGAGAGTCAATGTTTCCTCCACCTCAGCAAACCCTAATATGACCGAACTCACCCGTGTGCTGACTGAAATGAGCAGAAGTATGCAACTCTTGGCTTCAAACCAACAACAACAACAACAAGTTAAAGCTGTTGCTACTCTTTGTGAAACATGCGGCGGTCCTCACTCATACACCGATTGTCCTTCTACACAAGGAAATCCGGAAAATGTGTATGCAGCTTATGGTAATTATTCGCCGGAAAATTACCAAGCTCGACCTCAAGGGGATAGAAATCTGCTGAGTTACCGTTCTAACAACTACCTTTCACCCGGTTTTTCTCCTCAAAACCAAAACCCCGCCAACAACTACAATAGAAGCAACCAAATCCCACCAAGAGCTTCTAATCCTTACCACCCACCCACCCAACAAACCCCACCCATTAATCCCGATGTTGAGGCCATCATGAGAACCCAAGGTGAGCAAATCAAGAACTTGCAGAGCCAAATTATTAATCTTAAAGGAGATATCACAAAGCAAGGAAATGAGATAAGATCCGAGCTTCGAAATGATATTCAATCCTCCTTCAGCAATCAAACCAATGATTTGAAGAATATGCTTGCTAGTTTCTTGCCCCCTGCTCAACCTTCTTCTTCAAGTTCTCTACCTTCAAACACCGTCACCAATCCGCGAGCTAATGTGAGTGCTATTACTACACGTAGTGGAGTCACCATCGTAGGACCACCAATCCCACCACCATCATCTACACCTCCTCCACCACCATGTATCCCTACTCCTCCTACACCTAGTATTAGTGCACCATTACCGTCTTCGCCTCGACGTGATGAAGTTCCCACCAATGATCCTTCAACATCTCAACCTTTACCTACACCTGCACCCTCACCACCCAAACCTAATATTCCTTATCCTTCTCGCTTGGGCAAGAACAAAATGCTAAACAAGGAGGACGCTCAAGTGACTAGCTACATCAAGATGATTTCTCAAATGAACTTCAACATTAGCTTTCTTGAAGCACTTGTCCACATGCCCAAATTTGTTAAAGCATTTAAGGAATTGCTTAACAAGAAGGAGAAGCTGATTGAACTCGCCAACACACGCTTAAATGAAAACTGCTCTGCAGTTATTCTTAAAGAACTTCCGGAAAAACTTGGAGATCCCGGTCGTTTTGTGTTGCCTTGCGTGTTCAACAAAACTGAAGAATTTACTGCCCTTGCTGATCTCGGGGCTAGTATTAATTTGATGCCTTTGAGTGTTTGGAAAACACTATCATTGCCCGACCTCACTCCAACAAAGATGACTCTTGAACTTGCAAATCGCACTCTCGCTTACCCTGTTGGTATAGCCGAAGACGTGTTCATTAAAGTTGGCACATTTACTTTCCTGGTCGATTTTGTCGTAGTTGATTATGAAATGGACCCTCGTATTCCTTTAATACTTGGTCGGCCATTCTTGAGAACCGGACGTGCTTTAGTAGATGTGGCCGAAGGTGAGTTAATCTTACGAGTCGGGGATGATGCAAAAGTTTTCAAAATGGGGAAGCTTACTAGTTTAACTTTTGGAGGCCGAGAATCAGTGAATATGATTAATGTGCTAGATGACTTTACCGTCTACGAGAATCCTCTATTCGACTCTTGCATCGATAATCCACTTTTTCATGATGATGTGAATGATTCTCTCCCTACTTTGGACGCTTCTCCCATTTATGATTCGTCACCGGTCTTTGACGCTTATGATGATGATGATTCTAGCTCAGATTCGGATGATTTTGAGTGTACTTCTGAGTATCCCGAGCTGCCCACTTTCGACGATTTCGATGAGGCTGATACTCTATCGAGCGATTCTTCACATGATGAAGATCCTCCGCCATCACTCGATCCTACTTTGGACGATTATTCATTCGAGGAAGATTTCTCTGAATTTCTCAATACATACTTCCCTCATGAGAGTGATGCTCCTCCTTTTGACTTTGAAGATTATCGCCTTGATCCTACTTTGGATTTGAAGAGAATTTTGTCAAAGGAGAAGAAACCGGTTGACACCGAAATCCGTTGCACGTATGATTTAACACCTCTTTGTCCCACTTCTAAGGACGAGGTTGTGCTTCTTTGCGGATCTTCTTCCCACTCGGCTGAGCCTGAGTCCTATTTTCCCCTAAAGGAAAAGGTGTTCGACCCCGGTATTGAAGTCTTTAAGCCATCTCAGTCTCCACCTGATGAAATAAAAGGAAAAATCTTTGGAAATTTGGAAGACATGCTTGCACCACTTCATCATTGCTCCTATGCTCCACCACTGCTTAAGGGAACCCTGCCACTTCTCTTTTGGCTTGCCTTGTTCGCCTTAAGCTCGTTCTTCTTGATGGACGAAAACTATGTCTTTGATCCTGGTGGATTTGTTTCATGCTACTTCCGTTGATGATCAAGGTCGAGTCAGGCTAACGACTCGGTTAACAAAAACCAAGCGCTTCTTGGGAGGCAACCCATGCATCTATCTTTTCGCTTTCTTTATCATAAGTGTAGGGGGGACCCCTTTGGATTGCTATTTCCTCTCCTCACTTCTTAATCAGGGATTCGAGCTTCAATGATCCACTCTTAATGATTCTTGACGACCCGTGATTCTGTGTTCTACTTCTTCCCGGTTCTATCCTAAACTCTTTTCGATTCACTATTTTATATTTCTCAATATTAAAATAGGAATCCCTTTAGTTGTCTTTTCCTTAGCGAGATTTAAACAACGTGCACAATGTCCTAAGTATAGGGGAGTTTACTCCCACATGCTTAAACATTGAGGACAATGTTTATCTTAAGTGTAGGGGGGACTTCTATCGAAGTTAAGTGGTCTTTTCCTTGTATTTGTCCTCATTTTAACCGGAAAATCAATTTTTCGACATTTTTCAAAATTTTTGATCTATTTTGGCCTATTAGTTTTTCCCTTTGCATAGTTATTTTCTTTCCTTATTAGAATAAATCTTTAATAAAGTGGTTTTAATTTTCAAACGTTGTGAATCTTTTGACTCAACCCGAGTTTACTTATCTAAGTTTGCTCTAGCTAGTATCCTTAACGTGTTTAAGTCAAGTTTTGCTAGGCTTTTATATAGGGAGCTATAAAACGCGAGAGTCTTAACTCTCACGGGTTAAGAACAAGAACTTTTCGCAAGTTCCTATAATTGATCCTAGAGAGTCGTTTATCAAGGGAACTTTAAGATGCGATTTCTAAACTTGAAAGAGTCTAAGAATTTGCAAGATCCTATAGGCGACTCGAAAACCCAAAACTTTGATTTAATAGGCTAAGTATCCACGAATCTCATTACTTGAGATTTTAAACTGTGGAGAACGAGAGATGATAGAGCCAATTATAAGTCGGTATTCTTTCATGAATTTATGTGAGTTAATTATAAGCCTATTCTCCCATCGCTTGCTAATAAGTAAGGTTGTACGATTTAAAAAGTTACTTAGCTTCTAGCCCCAGATCGTTTAAAAGTTGCTCGGTAATGACGAGAGTTCATAGCCAAGGCATAACTTATGAAGCGGGGCGCGAAGATTGGCGAGTCCGAAAAGGCCCTAACAAGGCATGAGGGCTATGTTTTGTTGCTAAAGATCCAAAAGTGATGTGAAGAATCATTTATCGAAAATCAATATGAAGGATCGAGACACACGACGAAAAGCAAAAACTCCCAAAAAGTCATGGAGAAGTGTATCCGAAAAGACCCTAACAAGGTATGAGGATAAATAGATCCAAGTCATAAAAGGAGGCGGATCGTTGTATATCAAAGTCCAAAATAAAGATTGGAGAAAAATGAAGAAGTCGTGGTCCAAGTATGAATCTCTCAAAAATTCCAAGTGAAGAAATTCCAATTATGAAGAGAAGACCATTATTTCATGAACGTCTCTCAAGATTTGAAGTATGAAGTCGCTGCCAAATATCGGCCCGAGAAAGGTCTCAAATCGCGAACCAAATTATGCCAAGATATGAACTTTCTGATATCCCGAGAAGCAGTTTTAAAAGATTTGGTCCTTTAGCTAACTATTGATTAAATCGTGCACTTTATTTTCAGACTAAATAATTATCGAAATGAGTCAAACAATGCATCTTCGTGATCATTCAAGACAAATAATAAAATATAAGAGATACCCATAGGAATAAGGGAGTCTAAGTGAATAATTGGCCCACATGAGTTCGTGTTAGTCTACTAACTTATAATAACAATGATCTCGTTTTTAAGCTTGGTTTGGAGAAAGTGAAAAGTTGAGGATGATGATTATTCATGACATTTTCAAAACCCAAGGTATGCTTTTAATTTCTTTGCTTTGCATTTTTATAATTTTCTATCTCTTTAATAAAGGCCAATATGGATTGATTATGATGAAAAGAGTAAACATGCTTTGTAACTAATGCATTGCATGAGGACATTGCAATGGTCAAGTGTAGGGGATTTGATAGGTGTGTAAACACCCATCTTTTCTACCACTTAATTACAATAAAAACCGGACCAAAACGTGTATTTTATGTCTTTTGTGTCGGAATTATGCGTGGTTTGTGTTTTTGTTATGTTTTAGGACGAAAAGGTGAAAAGTGGAGAAAACACGGGAATTCACGGGCATTTACGGACTTTTATTGAAGAAAAGGATGAAAGACGATGTCAAGGAGTCAAGAGAGGATAAAGAACGGAAGTCCAAGACCAATTCTGAAGATTTATCGAAGATAAAGTCAAAAGACGGAAGTTTACTTAAAGCCGAGGAACTCAAGTCTTATTTATCGAAGAATTAAAAGACGAGTCCAAAGAAATCCCGAGCCAAAAGTCATCACATTCCAAGATTAACAAAAAGATTAAGAAGGAAGGACTTGATGGTGCAATTAACAAGAAAGGAAGGAGGGAGGAAGCTTCCCCTAACCACTCCCTAATCACCTATATAAACCCCTCTTATTCATTCATTTAGTTCTTGTTGACTAATCGTGACAATTAGTTCTTCCATCTTTATTTTATGCACATTTAATTTCATGCACATTTAATTACTTGTCTTTTAAATACATGTTTTGCACCTTTAATTACCTTTAATTTCAAGTAAGTGTCTTTTTAATTTCTTGCACCTTTACTTTATCTTGTTAATCTTCTTCTACCTTTCTTTGATTTACACGTTTTTATCTTGTTGATTTGTTAAAGGTTTGATTTTATGCTTTTGATTGTTTTAAATCATTTGTTTTCATAGCTTATTTGATTTATTTTCAAGTTTATATAGTTTTTATAAAAGTTATTTTTATATAAAAGTTGTTTTTCTTAAAGTTTATCTTTTTCATATCTTAAAAGTTTTCAACTTTCAGTTTTATAGCTTATTTTTACACGGTTTTAGCTAAGATTTTCGTCTAGTTCTTATTAGGATTATAGCTTATTTTTCTAGCTTATTTTTGGTTTTCCTTTCTGTATTCCGATTGGGGTCCAATCGGAAAAGGGTTTTACATTCAGATTGATTCAATCTGAAAAGGGTTTCATTATTCCGATTGGGGGAAACTTTGGTATTCCGATTGGGGGTTGGTTGGATATTCCGATTGGGGTTTAAGTGACAATATTCCGATTGGGGGGTTCTTCCATATTCCGATTGAGGTGTTACTTTGGTATTCCGATTGGAGGTAAGGTGACAGCTATTCCGATCATGGGTTCCAATCTACATTCCGACCAAGTCACCAATATTCCGATCAAGGTAGGTCTTATCATTCCGATCTGAGGTTTGTTGATTATTCCGATTGGTGTAGGTGACATATTCCGATTGGGCATCTTTGACTTTCCGATCAGGTTTGGTTTGATATTCCGATCAAGGTGTGATCGGAATATACTCCGATTGGGGTATTGTCCATACTTTTTCTTGTTTAATTTTTAGTTTACATTTCTAATACTTGTCTAATTTTAATTCTCGTCACGTTTTAATTTTTAGTCATTTAAACTAATTTACTTTCCGTCACGTTTTTAAATATTGCACACCTTTTGTTTAATTAGACTTAGATTTATTTTCACGTTCTTCATATACTTACCCTTTACTTTAACGACATTTACTTTTAAGTTTTGCACCTTTTAATTTTAAAACACTACAACGACACATCTTTGATTCCACCAAAATAAAACTGAGTCACATAGAGAACTAAGATCAATTCGATTAGAACACATCAACGAACTTCACTAATCTTTCTTACTAGGTAAAAGCCCTGTATTAACGACAATGACCAAAATGGCTTCGTCTTCACCACCTTCGAAGGACCACGTCTTTGAGGCTTCAACTTCTAAATCCACCGAAGTGCCTCCTTTGCCTAGCCCAACACCCGTTGAGGCTAAAGGGTTTATCGACATCGATCCTCTCGTCTTAGAAAAGTCACCTAAGCGTAGCCCTAGTGCTTGTAAGTCCATGGTTGTGAGTGCTCACATCGACTCTTTCTTTGACGATGACGATGGCGATTTTGCCGAGCTTGATCACGTACTTCGAAATCCACATGCTATTTTTGATTCTCCTAAGAAGAAACATGTGAAGTACGATGATTATGAGTTTGATCCCGAGATTGAGGAAATTATTGAACGAGAGCTAGCTCTTATGCCTTCACTTCCACCTACGAGTGAGGTCGACCTTTCCAAGATCGAGGATGAACTCAATGAGTTGGAACGTCTTATTTTCAATGACGAACCAACTCATGTGACCACTAAAAATCCCATTCTCGAGGAGTTACCTTATCAACACTCCTCATTTGAGAATGACGTTTACCACATTCGTGAGGATCTAACTTATCAACGATCCCCACAAAAGAATGATGGTTTCGTGCTTGATCGTGATCTTTTCGAGAGAGTTTCTAAGATACTCAAGGAGCGGAATGACAAACCTTGGTTTGACAAGCCTATCTTTGATGAAGAAATCGATGAGATCGACGTTCATGAGGATGACGAGTATGTAGACCCCGAGGGGGCGGTGTTCTTTATTGACAAACGTTTTGAGAACTTATATAATCCGCCACCCCCTCCCACCAATGACTTAAATGTGAGGATTTTTAGCGCGACTAATTTTGAATTTGACACGCCAAATATTTTCGACATCATTAAATCGGGTTTTCATAAAGAGTTTTTGAACGATGAAAAAGGAAAAGATTTTAAAAATGTTTTAAAAGATTTTTCTACATGTTTAACTCCGTCATCACTGCGTTATATGAGTGCTACCACCTCGTCTACTCCTTTTGACGATGGTGTGTGTGGTTTTAGTGTGGGGGAAGCCCCAAATGTTCCCTCCCATTTCTCCACCGAGGACGAGATTTACGATCCCGGAATTGCTTGTAAAGGGAAATCTCGGTCTTCCACCGATGCAATAAATGGAAAATCTTTTCGTTTGCTTGGTGTGAGTCTACCTCGAGTAGCTCATAAGTTTGCCTTACCCATTGCCCCACCTTTCTACTTCTTATCTCTTTTCTTCTACCCCATTGGGGTTTGTGTTGAAGTAGCGTTGTTTCGTCTTTCATCCGAAAACGAGGACGCTATCTTTGACCCCGGTATACGTTTATCGGGTTTTTAAAGTACTCTACGTACTTTTGGGCCTTGTTTATCATGTAAGCCCCACCAAAAATGACCATACCAAGATTATCCCTAAATGATCACATTTATGGGGATTCGAGTCGAGCTTTTGACTCGGTTATCAAAAACAAGGTGCCTCGTGGGGGATTCTCATGCTTATCCTTGTACATATTATTGCTTTCTTAGTTTAATGTAACGAGGGGACTTGTGCTCTTCCAACCTTTGTTTCGTGGTTGTTTGTGATTGTGATCTATTAGGTTCATCGTCATCATTGAAGCGTCTCGTGTTCGTTTTACGTAGCACTCGAGCTTCGATCGTTGCCTTTGGAGATTCCGATATCCGATGATATCCTTTTATGTTCTAACGTTTATCTTATTAGCATAATTCATAAACGGCTTTTAGGTTATTCGTTTTACCCTTTCCATGCTCGAGATTAAGCATTCGACTTCGTCTCTAGTATGGGGGTGTTTACACCCCTAGACTCGAAACATTGAGGACAATGTTTAGTTTTAGTATGGGGGGTGAGTAGATACTTCACCTTGCTTACGTCAACACGCTTTCCAATATTCATCTTTTTGTTATCGTTTTGTTGCAAATAAGGCCAAAAATGGCCAAATTTTAAAATTTTTCTTGTTTTTCATAAGTGTTTAAGACACGAATGTAGGTTTTCCGATGGTGAGAACGAGAGTAATTTTTGACTCGACCGTGCGTGTTGAGCACTTAGCTTCGATTCCTTAACTTTTTAGGCTAAGTCTCTTTAATGAGGACAAGAAATGATAGAGTTATTTATAAGTCTCGTAATCGTCACGATCTTATGTGTAGTAATTATTAGCTTATTCTCCCAACGCTTTTGCATAATAAATTGTTAATAAATATTGATTTGGCGGTTTAGTCACTATTGTTGGGTTTCTAATTTGTTTTGGTAGCTTCCATGTAATTAAATTAGGAAAACATTAAGGTATCGCCAGCGTCACGGTTTTGAAGTATTGGCACCCGAATAATCGAAAGCTTCACCTAATAATAAGATTTCAAGTGCTCACCTAAATTAAGCAAAAAATTTGAAGCTCACAAGGCCGAAAAATCTATGCCCAAATTGAAAGTGAATCAAGCCTTAATCTTCGAAGCTTTAAAGATCCAAAATTCGCTTTAGCGTGAGGATATACGTCTTTGGCTAATAAAACCACCGATGAGGCGGATAATAAAAGGCAAGGCAAGACCGAAGTCATAATAAAAGCTTCATGGCGAAGTTGAATAAAAGATGGAGGTAAACCAAAGATAATAAGGCCCTTCCGTTAGGGGGCGTATAAAAGTCTTGGTAATAAGTCTCATGTTCAAAACCGTTATAAAACCGTGTTTATCGATCCTTCTTGTTGACTTAATTTTTTGACATCGTTGTCTATTGGGATGAATTATTGATTTGATGATTTTGGTTACACCGTTAAGTTTCTATTTTTAGACTTAATCTTTATTCACGCATAAGTCGATGATGTATCCTCGGGATCATTAAGACATAATAAAATATAAGAGATACCAAGTAGGAATAAGGGAGTTTAGGTTCGTAATTAACACTCATAAGATGTGTTCGTGTTGCTAACTTATAATAACAATGATCTCGTTACACGCTTAGCATGGAATTGGGTGAAAATCGAGGACGACGAAATTATTTCTAACGAAGCATTCACGTGTTCTTGTTCTATGATCCCAAAAGTCACATTCTCATGATGAAAACAATACATTATGTCTAAAACGCGTGTAGTAGTTTATTTTTATGTCTTCAATAAATGTCATCATAAAATGAATTTTGGAAGTGCTACGATACTTAATTCTATCATTGCGTGGGGACACGGCAATGGTTTAGTATGGGGGAGTGATGAGACTGTATTTATACATAGTCTCATCGTCTAAATCGGGCTTAAAACGCTTAAAATATCGTCAAAATACCCATATATGTGCTTGTGTTTGTTCATTGTGTATTTTAGGTATGGATATCGTGAATTCACCAAATGATCAAAGGAATCAAGCAAAAACGAACACGGGAAACGAAGCCGCACAAAGAACCGGACCCGAATCCTGATTTTCTTTTGAAGTCCTTGAAGAATTGAAGATTGGCAAGTTTGGTCCCTCAACTATTGAAGACTTGTCACAAATGACCCTCCACTATTCATTTGTGCAAGATACACCCTTGAAGTTTGAAGACTTTACATGATAAGCCCTTGGAAATCTCAAGAATTGCCATTTTAGTCCTTATTCATGGTTTAACTAAACACAAGGACTGAATCTGCCAAACTGCCAAATTATTTAACAAAGGGAACTTGTTTTTTGCTGATTAATTACAACTTGAAGATATTTTGGGAGTATGGGGGCCAAACATGGACAAAACAAACCCATATCCACATTTAACCCAACCATACCCGTTTTTACCCACCCATATCCACCATTTTACCCGACCAGCCCAAACCCAAGCCCAAGTCAACACTTCAGTCAAACTTAACTTAAAAAAAAGTTTAAACACTTTTTAAACTTGGAAAAATACGTGGGAAACAAGAACTGTTCATAATCTTCCCCATTTATCCCCTAATTACCCTTTATAAACCCTAATCTAATCCCCCACTTTATCAAAGGGGTTTTTATTCACTCTTTCCAGAAACACAATTACCCACTCCCTCATCTTATCCCACTAACAAACAAACCCTCACCTTCACCAAATGGGACCCCCGTCCTCCCCTGTCTACCCTAATATGGCAAAGTTAGCATCTTTACAGCAATCAAACGCCCCACATCAAATCCTTGGTCCCTAAGGAGTTCATTCAACGGATATGATCATTCCAATCCAACTGGCCATCACATGGAAGATTTGACCAAGACTTTTCAAAGGGCAAACAAGGAATTTCCAGGATTAGGGTTTAGCAAATGTATTTTTTTATTTATTTATTCAGTTTTCTAGAATAGTCGTTTGTAGCTTATAAAAGGAGAAGCCAACATGTGGCATTCCCTCTTGTTCCAATTTTTGTAAAAAAAACTTCTTATTATTAATGAAAATGAAAGTATTTAGTTTTTTTTATAAATTGTGTTCCACTTTATTTTCTGTCTCAGTTAATTGTTTATTGGTTCCAAAAGTAGTTAAAGTTTTTAAGAAAAATGAGGTTCATTTGTTAATTTCAGAAATCCGTTTTTGAATATTGAGGCAAAGTTTATCAAAATCTTGTAATCAGATTTTGGATGAAGTGATAGTGGATTCCAACATCTGGTTTGCTTGTTTTGACATTCCTTTAATCACAAGTTTTCCAAAAAGTCAGTGTGGTTTTATTTAGTTTAAGGAGAAATCTGTTTCAAGTTTTTTTTTTATTTTAAGCTATAAGCTGTGAGTAGCTTAATCAATAAGCTTGCTTTTAGCTTATAAGCTTTAATCCCAGGTCACTGTTTTTGTTTCATATTGGCAGGATACCATAGCATCAAACAAGAGCTTTCCTTCCTTCTCATTTTTTTAATATCAAAGACATATTGAGTGTGTTTGGGACTGCTGTGGTCCCCACACTTGTTTTCTCTACATCAGCAGCTTACAATAAGCTATCATAAGCTCACATAAGCCAAAATAGAAGAAAAAAAGGAAGGCCTCAGCCCAAGGTTTGGCTTGAACCCCTCTTTCAATTTTTTTGGAATTTATGTGATTTAGTGTTGAATCTGTTCTTAGGTTGATATTATTGCTTGGTTATGCTTAGTGTAAGCTTGTATGCATGCTAGATCATAGATAAGTTAGTTTGGTTAGGATCTGCAAGCTTTTAGTGTGTTAAATCTTAGTTACTGATTTATTAAGGGGGTGTTTGGGTCTGCTTATTAGGACTGGGTCTTAACTGATTCTTGGCCTAAATTTAGCTTAAACACACTCCATTAGGTTAGCATTGGTATTTAGGTTGTTTGGTTTGAGCTTTGGTAGGAGTAGAAAGAAGTTTGCATGTTTTTAGCTTGGTAAAACATTGATAAATCAGAAAGCCTTCATGACTGATTGATTTAGCTTAAGTTTGCCTTCCAGTTTGCATGATAGGTTAGATTATAGGTCCTTATAGAATTGCTAGTAGCTTATTTGTGATTTGTAAGTGTGTTGTGAGAGCTTTTGGCCTTTGAATCTCACCTCTTGACCATTTGCATCAGCAACCAACACCCCAGCCTTGTTTCTGTTTAAGTGCTTGTGTGCTTGATTTTTGTTATAAGCTTGCTGTTTTTATTGTATATCCTGACTCCCCACACTCCACTGAGTGTGGGGGTGCCTTTGTTTCCAAGTAAAACCAACAAACAAGCAAGTTATCAAGCAAAAGGTGCTCAGACCCGTTTATTTTCACTGGCAGTGGGAACTCCTTTCCCACTGCCTTTGTATTTGTTCCCACTGCTGCACTAAAAGACAGAAAGCAAAGAAAGGTCACTTTCAGTTTCTAAAAATTTTGTCTTTTGTGGACTTAAATAGGAATTAGACTTTCATTCTTTTTTCTATATTTTTCTTTTTTAATTCTTGATTTTTCAGTATAGTTTAAATTTAAGTTACTGTTCATTTAGATTATTTTAGGTTTAATTGTTATTTTAATTACTTTTTAATTAAACTGTTTTTGGCATTTAGTGTAGAATATATATATTTTTCAGATTTAATATTTTTCTTAGGTTTAGAAAATTAGTTTAAGATTTTTAGTTAAAAAATTAGTTACTGTTCACTTTTTAATTATTTTTTATAATTAATTTAGTTTAATTAGGGTTTATTTAATAAATAGTTTTGTCTTTTAGTGAAAAATTTTACATTTTTCAAACTCTTTTATTTTTCTACTGTTCATTAGGGTAATTTAAGATTTTTAAAATTGTTAGATTAATTTTGTCATTATTTTATTATTTTTTTAGGATTATTTTAATTTAAAAATAATTTTAAGTCATTAAAAAATAGAAAAATAGTTTTAAAAATTTAGGAAAAATACTTTTTAGTCATTAAATAATATAAGTTAGTTATTAGTTCAATAAAATAATATTTTGGGCGTTTTGTTAATTATATTTAATTTTTGGGCTTTAATTAGCATTAAAAATTGAATATTTAATTAATAAAAGGTTTTAAAATATATTTGTTAGATTTTTATTCTTATTTATATTATTTAAGACTTAGTTTAATCATTTAATTAATTTTTAGGTTTTATTTTAATTGCGTCACGTTTTACGTATTTACGTTCGCATTTTACGTTAATTCGTCGTAGTTTAAACGTAGTCGTAGCTCGTCTTTTATTTTTCTCTCTTTACACCAAAAACGTCACTAATCCAAACATTGTTATTTTATTAATTGGCATACACAATATACACCTCCTTCGAGAACGAACTTGGAATTTATTCGATTTGTCGGTTTTTCATTAAATCGTCAAGTTTAATACTTGCCGCGTTTATATTTGCTTTTTCCTAAAAGTAAATATATACTAAAACCTACATCACACCTTTTAACCCTAAATATGCACTCTAGGTGTTCCCAAAATTTCAAGTCAAAACAGGCAAAATCAAAGTAGTTATAGCACAATTTCAGATTTGATGTTACAAAGCACAAAAATTGCATATATCAGCACACAATCACTTAATATCAGATACAAACAAGAACCAACTCCTAACACATACTCAATTCAACTCACAAAGCAAAAATCAGTAGACCCAAACACCCCTTTCACTTTTCAAATCAAGATTTTACAAAGCCAAAGTGTATAACAGGTTCAACCAAACTCAAACAAACATCAATAAAACATTCTCATGCACTTAGAACAAGATTCAAGCCACAAGAACAACAAATACAACAACAGTTAACCAAATATCTTAAAATCACTTTCTTGACAGATTTTTCAAGAAATAAGGACAAACCTCATGAATGTACATCCACACTCACGGATGTTAGAGCTTATGTGCCTAGCTTAACAAGGGAAAAGCTTCCAACAAGCTGCTAAGAACACCAAGGTTAGAAATAATAGATTATATGAAAAATAATGAAAATGAACAAGATTTGATTCAAGCTTGTTCCCCACTCCTTGAATCCTCCCAAACCACAAGCTCACTACACCTTGATAAAACTTTCAAAGTGTTAAAAGTTTTGATTTTTATCTCAAGTAAAATCAAATTTTTGCCATACTAGTTTTTGGCAATTTCTAACTCAAATTCAAAATTTGGCGATACAGAATTTTTCGGCTTACCGTTTAGTCAGACAGAGGAATTTATTGTCGGACTGAGAAATTTTTTTTTTGAATTTTCAGAATTTCTATTTTAACCACACATCATCACAACAAATTCACTAAGATCCGTAAGCCATTCACAAGTAATCACCATGTCAAATAACAACAACAACAATGCAATGGCCAATCAAATTTGTCTAGAACAAGGTGGCAATGGAAATCCACATGTGCTCACTGCCGGTTTCTACGTTCAGTGGAGATCTCGCTTCCTTAGATTTCTCGACACTAAGGAGAACCGAACCGCTCTTCGTCATTGCCTTGAGAACCCACCTCCAGTTTTTGAATTCAGACCCTTTACCACACAAGCAGAGGATGATACTTCATCAGCTACACGAGCTATGGAGAATTTCGACACATGTCCTAAAGAGAAAAAGAAACTCCTCCAAGCTGAAGCTGAAGCTGATACCATAACATTATTAAAATGTGTCATATTTTATGTATCCAACACATTCCGAAAATGGTTTAAAACTGTCATATTTAATATACTATATCGGATAAGGCATCTCATCTCTGTACCTCAACATATTTTGTGGTGTCCTTTCTATAAAATTTTGTCAAATTTTGTCTCAAGACACATATATATTGTTGAGGGGGAGCATCCCGACTGAAAAAGTTCCATGATTCATGCGTGCACACATGTTCTCTCCCAATCGGTTTTTTCAGAAATTTTCACATTTTAATAAATTGGTATCTATAATACTATGTTTTTATATTAGAGATAGGGGGAGAAAATGTGATTAAAATGTAATATATCGCAACATGTGATCTTAAAGACTCAAGTGAAACTCTTTCCTTCACATGCTAAACTATTTCGTATATCGATGCATGTGTGTAGGGGGACCTTTTTGAAAATATAAAACTTTCAAAGTGTTAAAAGTTTTGATTTTTATCTCAAGTAAAATAAATAATTTTCCCTACTAGTTTTTGGCTATTTCTAACTCAAATTTAAAATTTGGCGATACAAAATTTTTCGGCTTACCGTTTTGTCAGACTGAGGAATTTATTGTCGGACTGAGAAATTTTTTTTTTGAAATTTCGAAATTTCAACTTTAACCACACATCATCACAACAAATCCACTAAGATCCGTAATCCATTCACAAGTAATCACCATGTCAAATAACAACAACAACAATGCAACAGCCAATCAAATTCGTCTAGAACAAGGTGGCAATGGAAATCCACCTGTGCTCACTGCCGGTTGCTACGTTCAGTGGAGATCTCGCTTCCTTAGATATCTCGACACTAAGGAGAACCGAACCGCTCTTCGTCATTGCCTTGAGAACCCACCTCAAGTTTTTGAATTCAGACCCTTTACCACACAAGCAGAGGATGGTACTTCATCAACTACACGAGCTATAGAGAATTTCGACACATGTCCAGTAGAGAAAAAGAAACTCCTCCAAGCTGAAGCTGAAACTGATACCATAACATTATTAAAATGTGTCATATTTTATGTATCCAACACATTCCGAAAATGGTTTAAAACTGTCATATGTAATATACTATATCGGATAAGGCATCTCATCTCTGTACCTCAACATATTTTGTGGTGTCCTTTCTCCAAAATTTTGTCAAATTCTGTCTCAAGACACACATATATTGTTGAGGGGGAGCATCCCGATTGAAAAAGTTCCATGATTCATGCGTGCACACATGTTTCTCTCCCAATCGGTTTTTCAGAAATTGTCACATTTTAATAAATTGGTATCTCTAATATTATGTTTTTATATTAGAGATAGGGGAGAAAATGTGATTAAAATGTAATATATCGCAACATGTGATCTTAAAGACTCAAGTGCAACTCTTTCCTTCACATGCTAAACTATTTCGTATATCGATGCAGACTGAGATTTTTTTTTTAATTTTCGGAATTTCAATTTTAACCACACATCATCACAACAAATCCACTAAGATCCATAATCCATTCACAAGTAATCAACATGTCAAATAACAACAACAACAACAATGCAATGGCCAATCAAATTCGTTTATAACAAGGTGGCAATGGAAATCCACCTGTGCTCACTGCCGGTTGCTACGTTCAGTGGAGATCTCGCTTCCTTAGATTTCTCGACACTAAGAAGAACCGAACCGCTCTACGTCATTGCCTTGAGAACCCACCTCTAGTTTTTGAATTCAGACCCTTTACCACACAAGCAGAGGATGGTACTTCATCAACTACACGAGCTATGGAGAATTTCGACACATGTCCTGCAGAGAAAAAGAAATTCCTCCAAGCTTAAGCTCAAGCTGATACCATAACATTATTAAAATGTGTCATATTTTATGTATCCAACACATTCTGAAAATGGTTTAAACTGTCATATGTAATATACTATATCGGATAAGGCATCTCATCTCCGTACCTCAACATATTTTGTGGTGTCCTTTCTCCAAAATTTTGTCAAATTTTGTCTCAAGACACACATATATTGTTGAGAGGGAGCATCCCGATAGAAAAAGTTCCATGATTCATGCGTGCACACATGTTTCTCTTCCAATCGGCTTTTCAGAAATTGTCACATTTTAATAAATTGGTGTCTATAATATTATGTTTTTATATTAGAGATAGGGGGAGAAAATGTGATTAAAATGTAATATATCACAACATGTGATCTTAAAGACTCAAGTGAAACTCTTTCCTTCACATGCTAAACTATTTCGCATATCGATGCATGTGTGTAGGGGGTATTATATAAGCACTCAAATAAAAATAGTATAAAATGTTAATTAAAACCCACTAACTCATATAATACATTTATATAAATATGTATAAGGATAAATAAATTGACATTTTATAAAAATGGTAGTTTAATAAGTTTTATAAGTTATAAAACTATAAACATGATTTTTACGACTTTTACGGCTATTACCGTAAAATTAACGTTTTTCGCCAATTAAAACTTAGACGATCAAACCCGTCTAATGTAAAGTTTTTAAAAGTCATATACTGCTATATAAGTACCTAATACAAGTAAAAACCGATAAAACCCGAATTATATAACATACGGACATTAACGGGCTAAGTTTACGTTATTGGACTAATAATACAACAAAATGGGCTAAAACACTTATAAACTTATTTATTGGGCTTAACCCATTTGGGCCCAACATGTGAAGTATAGATACTGATAATACAAGTATGAAATGGAGTAATACAAGTTAAAGAACTTATAATAAGTTTATTGGACCTAAAACACGTACATAGGTAAAACTAGTAAACTAGTAAGAAGTTACCAATACGTAAACACTAAAATGAGTAAAAGAGAATATGTAAACCCACTTGATCATCATATATGTAAAATCATCATATGTATACATAATTGTTATTTTTATAAAGTCATTGGACATGAGTCTAAGACGAGTATTATTTGTCTAGGTTTCTGTGATTGAAGCACTCTTTTAAATATTTATATGAAATGTTTTATAAACCCGCGAGGGAGATAACATGTTAGTTTTTATAAAATAGGACACCATTTGTCCCGATTGTTTGTTTATTGATTTGGACCCGGATGATTGTATGACCCTATGAATGATTAAATGACACGATAGATGAAATAAAATGGATTATTAAAGTTAGGTTATGTCACTAAAAGTCCCATTAGCATGAATTGTGAACTACCGGGATTTGGTAGACGCTTATGCATATAATAGTACTATTTGGGGACGATCACCCCAGTTCGCGCCTTGACGGTTGATCCCCGTCGTGCCACATTGATTGGTAAGCGAATTTATGTATGAGAAGATTTCCATAGCGTGACCTTTGTGACGTCACGCTAATTTAGATGGGCAAATTGAGTTTCGGGCTAGCTACCCGTTGTTTGGTTTAGTAAGGTAACAATGTCATGCGGCTTATTATAATCCAAAAATAACGAAATACTACTATACGCACCGATTTACGATATATTGCCTGACTAGCAATATGGGGTCTTACTATTGATATTATGTTCGTGTTTTTGGTTTTCCATAACCATATTCATATAACGGTTTTTATTTAACTTTATACAACGTTATAAAACGTATTGTATGATGTTTTTACGACATTGGCTCGTATAATGATTTTGAAGGCGAAAGCCTATATTATGATTTTGATAAGGAATTGTATAAAAGGACTTTGGCTATTTTATGGTCTATTAAAATGATTTGTACAAAACGATTTTCGTTAATAATTTTATACCGATGTTATATTGATGGGTTTTATTAAACTCTATGAATTCACTCGGCGTTATCGCTGAGCTTTTCTTTTAACATGTTTTATCTCTGGTACTTGAAGGTAATTCTCGGGAAGACAACAAGAATTCATGGCCCGCACCTAAATAATAATTTCCATTCAAATTCTTTGTAAAACTTGTATGAAATATTATGACTTGGGACCTATGTAACTTTGATATTTATGAATGGAAATGCTTTATTAATAAACGACGCGATTTTTATGCGTTGTCTATGATGTGAGTAATGTGCTATCCCGTAACATCAACGAGTCTTCCGCTGTATTGAGTTGTGTAAATTTGGGGGTGTTACAGTACCTATCATGATGGTTCCATCGCAATGGGCCATCAGAATGGTCCATCGCAACAGACCATCGCGGTGAGCCATCGGAATGGCTATCGCAAGTCATCCATCGCAATCAATATGATCTTATCCAAAGTAGCCATTGGGACGAAGCAAGTGTCACCCCATCGTAACTCACCATCAGAATGGGGTTTTGACCATTTCTTTGTAGATACCGAAAAAATAGGTTTGGACCATTTGTTTTTGTCCTATTCCCCAAATGATCAGATTTTGTGAAGAACATAGGGACAAAGCTAATAAACGTGTATACAAAGAAAATGGACACAAAATGATGACACCAGAAATGGATTTGACAAAAAAATTTGGTGACTTTATCAGATTCAATGGATAACAGATATATGACAAAACAGATAGGACAAAAGACACAATATTTGATAGAATTATAGAATGAAAAGGAATTCAAACCGTGAACGAATCAAGCAAAAACACGAACAAAACCACGAATCAAAAACACAATACACCCCCGGTTAGCTCTGATGCCAATTGTTAAATTGGATTTACTAAGAACACGGGTAAAAGATCCGGAGGTCAGGGAGGAGAAAAGTGTTGTTTAGCCATTTTAGAGAGAGAAACAAGTAAGAATAAAAGCGTGTGTTTTATTCTAGAGAGAGAAAGGGAAAAACAAGAAATCCTAAGCCTCACCCCTCCATGGAAGTATGGAGGGGTTTATATAGCACGGGACTTGGACTATTACATATGATAATATTAGTCCTTGCAAGTCCCGGCTATGAAACTAATGTAAGGGCACACATTTTAAGGCTAACATGAATAGTTTAAGTGAATCAATAATTTATAAGAAGAGATTGTACTGTTCTAAGCAGAACAATGTCACAAACAATTTTTTTAGGCAGGTGTCCATTTGAGTGTATAAACAAGGTTCCCTTTCTTTTGAAAAACAACATAATCTTCTCTGGTATGTTTCCTGAAGTTGTTTGATAAGAATTTCATTTTCGCAGGATTGTGGCTTTCTGACGACAAAGGCTACAATTACTATACTAAGGTATGTGTCGTTTATTTTATTTTTTGGTTATACTTTCGAAATATAGGAATGAGATTTATATATTGAACACGTGATTCAGTTGAATATAAATTTAGGAAAAACATTGTAGAAAATGGATTGATTATTTGAAAAAAAATCTGTTTCGTTTATTTTTAGAACGAATTTAGGGTCGTGGTGTTCAATTTCGACACACATAGCAGAGAACCGTCGGTTCAAATATTGGCAGTCCTAATGGAAATCTTGCAGCGTGTGACTGTTATAGGCAAAGAAAAGTTACAGTCGATCGTTTTTTGATAATTCAACGTCTGACTGTTTTTTGGACCAATGTTTACTCTTTCTTCCCCATCCACAACATATATACGCTGCTCAGACTCCAGCCGATACATGTATAGGCCTTCATAGACCGTACCAAGACCAAAAGGTTGGTCTAAGTTGTCAGCAAGCAGCGCTTCCGTAGAATAACAAGTGACCAAAACTGAGCAAGTACATGTGGCTCACGAAATCGTAAACTTGATAGTGCAGCGGTAGATCAAATACATATGTCGTGTACTATATGTCGTGATAGTGCAGTTTGAATAAAATGTATCTGATTACTACTTAGGATTTTCAGATGTAATATAAAAAGTCTTCACTATCAGTTAACATGTATTTTGTGAGCTACACTATCACATACATATGTCGTGTACTATATGTCGTGAGCTGCACTATCAGATGTATATCAGGTTTATCAGGTTTATTTAATTTTGAGATGTACATGTCGTGTATTGTTGAAACATGAACCAAGAAATCCAAGACCTAAACCGATAACTAAGGTCGTTTGGATAAAGGTATGCGATTATCGGAGCATGATAATAGGATTAAACCATTCACCCGAATATTAATCCCTTTGACCCGTTTCTTTTTAGATGTAGGTGCTACTATAGAGGTTTGTGAGTCTTCTCTCAGCGCCCATCACCATTGATGTTGTTCCAGGTGTTGTGATATGATAGTGGTATTACGAAATGTATATGCACCGGGCTGTGACGCATCCTAATGGGAAGGTGCTCCCTATAGTAGCGGAAAAAGGATCAAGGTGGCCAGTTTATTTATAGGATATGGGAGGAGGGGAGAGGAAGCTGGTGGCGTGTGGGACTTGTAAGAATCCGATACACGAAGAGTAAAAAATGTGATTTAATACGATTACCAAAAATACACTCCATGGTTGGTCATGTAGATATTAGTATGCTGGTGCTTGCTTACTCTAGAAGCATATAAGCAGTTTACATAAGCAATGCCTACTTTGAACTTGAATTCCGTAGCTTTTGCTTCATGACCACCCCATAGAAGCCATCATCATATTACTGAAAAGGAATTCAATATTCTGATATCCTTGACTAATAAAAAGTCAATATGTATAGGCAATGCCAAACACCTCAGTCATCTTATTACTTATCAACATAACCACCTGATTAGTAGGCCAAATGTAATTATTTCGACTCTGCTTGCTACCACCTAGAGCACAAGGTTCCATGTTTACTATAGGGGAACTAAAGATTTTAGCCTTTTCTTTTAAATTCTCTTAATTTACAGAATACCCTGTAATTCGTTCTACAATGCAAAAAGATGCAGGAGGTACTGATGTATGTTGGTTTTGTGGAGTCAAAAGTGGCTCTTCATGAGGGTGTTGAGGAATGAGTAGGGGCATGTTGGAGATGGGGTAAAAATACCAACAAAGGGAGGGAAGACAAAGATTATGATCTTCTTGCTTGATCTTTGTAGAGGAAGAATCTCAGAATTGTTTCTGACGCGATTGGTACTCTGGCAGATGCCGTTGGAGGGGAGTTAAATTAGGTAATGCCTACTGATCTATGTAGTACCCTTTGTTATTATGGTTTTACTTATATCTTGCACTCGTGCCTGGGTATAGATATAGCTATAGAGGATTTATGTATGCATGATGAACACTATCGTTATGTGCAACCTATATAACTTGTAGAATAATGATAATCTTATATCTAATCAAGAGGGTTGTTGTTTTCTAGAGAGGGAAACTAGAGAGAGAAAGAAAGAAAACTTGTATTATGATAATATGAAAAGTAAACAACCAACACCCCTTTCTATGGTGGAAATGGGTTTATATACCAAGTCCCTTAGTGGACTTGGGCCTCCGGCCCATGAACATGCTCGTCGGGCTAATGTAAATAACAATTAAACTTATACTACGAGCCTATAACTATATTGTTGGAGTGACCGAGACTTTCTTAATACAAAAAACGTATTTCCAACAATCTCCCCCAAAGGGAGGTCACTCCAAATTTACAAATTCCTAATCTAGCATGTTAGATCTTCGTTCTTGAGCTCGTAGTCCACTTTCTCTTTTCTTCTTTAACTTTTCTTCTTTTTGTGAATATGTGTTGAATAACATCAGGCTTTTGCTTGGAACATATTATTGTGGCCTTTCACGTGCAATCTTTGTCTTCTTGTGATGTTCGCCTCTTCGTGACTTCATGTCCCACATACCTATCCTTTGTTGAATTCTTGAAAGTTTCAGAGTGGATACAGCGGAAGACTTTTAGGTCAGACTTTCTTGAATTTGCTGAAATATTTGATGCAGAAGGAATAAGTATGTGAGGACGACTTCAACTGGTACACCGCAACGCCACCGTCTTCAAATACAGCAACATAATAAGACACGAATAAAATGGCTTTGACATTTTATTCTAATTCGGTGGCATTTTACCTCCGTTCGGTGAAGACCGTTGGACGATAATAAATATCGTACTTGTGACAGGCAGCTCTAATTAAAGATCTCCTTGACAAGACTTCGCGGGTAAACCCGTTCTCTTTATTCGATCGTTCAAAGCTGACTGCGAACATAAAGAGTGAATCATTTGGATTAAAAATCCATATGATTGAAGCCGTCAATTCATGAAACCTGGAACAAGTGAATTTCAATTTAAGATTTTCACCATCGTTGCTTTCCAGTTATCACGAGCTTGATTCAAATAGAATCTTGCTTGTCACCTACCGCAGTGCTGTTTGATGTTGACACTAGAAGGATTTCCACTCTTCACTGTGAACACTAATGAGTACCACTCTGAGTGTTCTGGCAAGATCACTTGGATAATGCGTAGAGGCCCTAGAACAAGTTTAATCTCAATTAAGAGTTAAACCATCGTTTCTTTCCAGTTATCACAAGATTAGTTCTTAAAGAACCGCACGTGTCACCTACCATGAGCTTATTTGATGTTGGCTCAAGCAGGATTTCAATCTTCATTGTAATACTTTCGTATTACTCAGATGTTCTGGCAATATTACAAGAATATTACGTAGGACTCATAAAAATATTTCTTGTTTCTTAAAATTGTGTCCTAATGAGACTTTTGATGATCTCGTGGCTCTAGACTCAATAGTGCATTTTTTGTTTTGGTAAGCGGCGGCTGGAGAGGATTGCCACCTTTTCAATATCAATTTATTCGGAGTGAATAAACCGATAGATAACGTGTTGAACTCCGTGACATTAAAACAAATATCTTTTGAGATATATTTGAGTTGGCTGGGAGGGGTTGTTCATCGCATCACTGGGTCCATGATACTTTGTCTTCAAGATGAGTTGACCCGGTTTCTGCCTAAGTTGTAAGGAGGGCTTCTTTCTTTACACCCTTTATCTTTACATTTCTTTTCCATTCTTCAACCCCTTCAATGCTTACCAATACATCATCACTAACACCTTGTTGTGATTGTTCTAGTGCTAACATCAGTACTTGGTCGGCATTCAGCTACGTTCACAGTCCATTATCCATCATTCCTAAGGACTTCTATTTTCTAACTATGGAATTGTCCTTGGGAAGATTCCTCCGGTTCTGGAAGAATCATTGGACTAACACCTAATCCTACCACCCTTTTGTCACCACATCCATCGGGAATTAAGTGTGTTTTGGGTAAGTACTTGTCACCATGAAAAATCCTTGAAAATTCACTTAAGATACTTGTGATATAAATATCAAAGTTTTGTATCTTTAAGTGTTTTTGTTCATCAAAAAATTCTCCCCCTTAACATGTGCAACACACATATTAAGTTGATTTATACTTGAAGTCTTTTTCATGTTTAGCCAAATATATTGTCAAGTCTCCTTAATCCCATTTCTCCCCTTATCCAAAATGTTAACCATTAATATTTTGGATATTAATGGATTATCCGGTCTTTGGGAACAAAATGAAATCAATTGTTGGCCATTGAACATATCAATGCTCCCCCTCAAGTTAATGAGGATTAGTTGTAGTGCTTGAGTATGATATATTTTGAAAGATTTAGAATCTCGTGAGAAATTCTTGAAAAATTATCATACTTTCACACTACATCAAGCCACAAAAGCACAATATAGTATTTACATATTCACAAATAAAACAATATGGAGTTGACCTAAGATAGTATGACCCATTAGATGGATCGTTGCATTAGCTTGTGGTGCGCCCCATATGGTTTACCACCAACGAATCATTCAAGACTCCTCATTAACCGTCTTTCCCTCAGCTTTTCATTAATTTTGTTGATCAGCTAGTTAGCACTTGTTTCGTACCCTTTGTGCCACTGGACGGTTACTTTGGGATGCTTCTTGGTTCTGTTGAGCTGAATCAATGTGTCTCGAACTTGCTGAAGATTCCCGTCACTAAACTTGAAAAGTTCTGCTATTCTTAGAAATTTCTTCTCACCGGATCCATTCAAGTAGAAGGTGACTGGAATCGGTTTTGTAGTGCTTGTGTGGGGACTTTTGTTTCGATGAATATCAGGAACTTTAGTATATGGAGCAGTGAGGTTCAGCTTCTTCTGATAACTCTCAACACCGAGTTGCAAGTCTTCAACTCTCTTCTTGATCGCAATGCGACGAGTATACATTCTTAGATCTGAATTCAGGGCAATGTAGTCTTCAGTTTCCAAGTGTTTGAGTGTGCCTTGAGTCATCAAAAGTAACATGTCTTCAATATCTACAAGAGGAAGATCCGAGAAGTCTCCTTCCATGATGGTGTAGTAGTTGTCGTCTTCTCTTTTTAGTCTGATCTCTGTTATATGATGATAGCCGACTTTGGGTTCAATCCTTACTCCTAGAATGGCTTTGATTCTGAACTCAGATACTACTGGACTCTTTGATTTGAATCCACATTCATAGCTGTAAGCTTTCTGTATGGTTTCTCCCCAATGTGATGCACCCAATTCAGCATAATGATGATACTCTGGAATTAATTTCCTTACCCATAGACGATCAACCTTTTCCTCAATCCATGGTATTGACCCCCAAGTTGCAGCTTTGACCAAAGTTAATGAGGTCGCATACTTGTTTGTGCCTTTTACCAAATAATCAAGGTCATGGCAGACAAAGAAATCACGTATAATTTGATTGTCACCGTCAGCTATCGGGAGAGGAGCATTTTCTGGCCTGTGACGACATGTTCGTTGAGGAAGGTTCATTGCTTTCAAAAGCTCATTCGCATTGTATTCAGCCTCCATTCTACTGATTCTTGAATTAGAAATGATGGTGAGATCATAAAAAGCTCGAGTTACCATCGCTGGAGTTATGTTGTCAGTTCCATACTTATAGACTAGGTATGCTGAAAATTCAATGGGATTGTTGAGGATTTGGGAGAAATCTGGTTCATCTTCTCGAGTTAGCGGACAAATGCTAGCAGCTTTTGTGACCCAAGGTTGCTCGGGTGCATTTTCATCTACATTAATTGTATCCACCCATGCCGGTTCACTCGATTCTAGAAAATCATGACCTTGTGCAGATTCTGGAGCTCGACTCTGAAAAATTACTCGAATTGTCTGAGTAGGTGGAATGTCCTTTACTGGTGTAGACTCACACGTTTCAGGTATTGGTTGATCGGGTTCTCAGATGGGTAGTTGTTATGGTGGTGTTGTAGATGTGATAGCTGGAGCTGATTGAAGTGAACCCGATATCAGATTAGCATCAACATCATGACGGTGTTTGGTGTGTTTGCCGGTTGGAGTTGACTCAGCTTCTAGCGTTTCCTCGGTTGTTGAAGTTGTTTGATCTTTAGTAACATTATCCTTTTGAGACTTGTCACCTTTTCCTGAAGTTTGATCCCCTTCAACATCTGACTTATCTTTGTTGTTATCATCCTCTGCCTCTTCTTCATTCTTTTCGTCTTCATCATCATTCTCTGGTTCATCTTCATCATGTATTTGTTTGTCCATGCTGTCATCATCATCATTGTTACGATCACCTTTACCATCATTTTCACCATCACCATCATTGTCATCATCCTCATTATGCTCATCGTCATCGTCATCATCATCGTCATCTTCATTCTCGGAGGATTCATCGGGTTTGTCTGACTCATCCTCATCTTCATCGTCTTTTTCTAGATCGAGACTGCTGTATGGGACAACGGTGCCATGTTTTGCAAATATCTCGGTGTCTTGATCCATTGCCGTCTTTAAAGCTTTGTGAAGTAATAATTCGTTTTTTAGTGTAGTTGTCTTCTCAGCTCGATTCGAATTGATATAACGTTTTCTAGCAAAGACTTAATTGTTCTTGGTTATACAAATTTGTTTGGAAATCTATTTCTAATTGGCACAAAGCATTTAAAAATGTAAAAATATTATTTATACTATGTAATACGTACTAATCTAAAAAACACGTTGCATTTACCACATTTAAGCGCACGAAAAACAAAATACAAAATTAAACTACAAATGAAACTACAAAATTAAAGAAAATAAAACTACAAAGTAAATTTCATAAACGCTAAATAGCAAATTTAATAAAACTACAAATTCTAAAATTGATTTATCCACAAAAAGAGTAGGAGTTACGTATTTTTATAAAATGAAATGAAGTTCAAATGGCCCAATTATAAAAAGTCCAATAAGAAAACCCAAGAGAACTTAACTGTCCAGTTAAATCTAACTGGATCTACTAACTATCAACTAACGAAGGGACTGGGGCTGTTATGAGAACATTCAAAATGAAGGGTTAAAGTTGTACCATTAAGAAAACTTGCTACTAAAGAATGGAAATCAGATATAAGAAACTTATGCAAAGCTACTGATTCAACCTAAAGCTACTGATTCCAAACACAATTAAAGGCAGCTATATCAGAAACTTATGCAAAGCTAAATCTATTGATACTAAATCCTAAACTATCAAAAACTAAGATCATGTAAACAACTAACTATACCCATTTAATATTCACAAGAATTAAACTACAGCAGATCAAAGGCACACTAAACTATCAGAATTACACTAATACAAATCGACTGAAATAGAAATCTACTTCAGATCATATACCAAACATGAACCAAATAAGCTGATCAAGCATTTAGACAAATCAAGTAAATCACAACAGATGATCACTATTATTTATACTACAACCTTTAACAAGCAGATTAAACTATGAATGTAGAAAATTAAAACAAGCTAGACCTTAACATCCGAAGCCAAGTCCATTGAGACGAGAAACGCGGCGCTGAGCCGGTTTAAAACAAAACACCACTATCTTCTAATCTGCTGCTACTTAAGCTGAACATTTGGATCTTGACTCGAACGAGTACCTGCAAAACTTAAACACAAAACTACAACCACAAATCTTAACAGAACATATATGCCACCTGATCTATGGTGAACAAACTTACTATCACTGTAAATCTATGTTTCTTTTGTGAACTTTACTGGCGTATTCTATTGAATTTAACAGAATGAACAGTAGCTATAAAAAGAAATAAACTGTGATCAGCTTATCATCCAAATCAATATCTAAATTCTTGCAACCAAGAAGCCTACCAAAAATCTGACTGAAAATATTTTTACTGTAAACGCTAAGAATTCCATATATCATCGACTGATTCCTAATGTAACTATATCCAAAAGCTTCAAAGAATCACTAGTAAACACTCACAATCTCACGAACTATGATCTTAACAGAACAGAATTAACAAGCTTATAAACTGAAACAATCCAATGAACAGTTACCGAGAAGAAATTGGAGAAAATTAAAGCTTTTTCAAATCGTAACTAACTCATAACCAATCACACTAATAACATTCAGACAGTTTAAAAAGAAAGAAGATAAAGAAGGTTCAAGCTTTCATTAATGGAAGAAAAATGAATTCGGTTACAACTGATTAAGAAGGTTTGTTACAAAATTTAACTAGAATCATGAGAGAAAACTAAACTAACTAACTAACTACACCTACAACTATGTGTTAATCTACTCCTAGCTAACCGGTTGCAAAATGAGGCCTTCATGTCTTTTTATAGCCGCGAGAGAAGATTGATGACGTGGTCTATCCAATGATTGATTGACACGTGTTTAATACGAGGTTTGGCTAATTCTTCATCTTCAATCCATTTGGGCGTTTCTTTATCTTCACGTCTTGATCTAATTGATTGATACTGTCTTGTAGAGAAGAACAAGAGGAATCTTTTTCTAGTTGTAAACTTTGGCTGAAACTCTCTTGATTATTTGATATGGCGATTTGCAGGTTAAGAGATGGAAAGATGAATAACCAGTTTTCTCTCTCTCTTCACGTTGGAGAAGAAAGACGCGTAAATGTTTATTGAGTGTCTTTGACCGGTCTTTGGTCAATGGACCAAGGTTAAGTAAACTTTACTTTTCCATTTAATTAACTTTTTGGTCCCTCAACTTCACCTTTTGTATCAAAAGTGGTTAAAACTTTTAAGTTCTTTCTTTTCATCCTTCATTTTGTCAAAAGTTACAACTTGAACCCTCGATCTTTGAAGTAGTGGCAAGATTGGTCCTTGAAAGCATCTTTCGTCTTTTTCTTCGTCTTTTGATCAAATAAATCGTTGAAAGCTCGTGTTTATCTCAAATGTACCTATATTACCTGAAAATACACAAACACAAAATACACACGTAATTCTGATAATTTACAGTTAAAATAAGGTATTCGACTGTGTTTTGAATGGTTTTAGGATCATTATTGATGAGTGTTTTCACACTTATCAACTCCCCTCCACTTGACCATTGCCATGTCCTCATGCAATGCAGCATTTTAAAGCTCTAAATTACACTTTTCTCATAATTAACCCACCTTGGCCATTATGAAATGCATCTACACTACTCTACACTATATGATGCATGATTTTGAATATTTACAATGCAATGCAAAGAAAACAATTCTATTTATATATTTTTGATTTTTCTTGAAATGGTTTTGATGGAAATAACTCATAAAGAATTCAATGACTTGGATTAGGGCTTGGGTACCATGGACACTTATCACCCTCAAGTTTCACTTTCCCCATACCAAGCTAGTAAATGAGATCATTGCATTCACAAGTAAAAAGTGCATCAACTTATTCATGACAATTAAATGTGGAACCGGTTATTAATTGAGCAAATTGCTTGTGGGCAAATTTGTCATTATTCAAGTGTGAAGTATAAGAAGTGTAAAATCCAAAAATAAGGAAGCACGGTTTTAATCCTAAGTAATCCTCTCATCCATTACTTGAAAAACCGCTCACAATTAATACAAGTCCGTATTAAGAATAATAAGTCATTCGCCTTATGTGTAAAATCCTCATGTCATGCTTTCATAAGTAACTACACACTCGCTAAGGAAAGAAAAATAAAACTCACGCAATAATTTACATCCTCATCTTTTTGAGATTTTGGATCTTCAACCCCGCAACCCGTCAAGGTAATATTGGATTGGAGCAATCTATTGAATCCCCGCAACCCGTCAAGGTAATATTGGAACTCAATAGTCACTATAATTAACACCACAATGCCCCTCTTGGGAGTCTTGCATTATTTTTTTTTTTTTTTTTTCTTTTTTTCTTTTTTTCTAGCCACTCATTTTTTTTTTCATAAGCCGCTCTTATTTTTTCTTTATTCCTCACAAAGAAATTTGAAAAGAAGAAAAGGAAAAACACCCGCTAAATATGGAGCATGACACAAGTCTAGTACACATAAAACGTGCTAACTTAGAATCTTAAGACGTACTCATATCAACCATAAATGATTAGCCAAAAATGCATAAGATATTACGAACCAATTAAAACCGTACTTGATTATTTATTAACAATTATATACAAGCGAAGAAATTAGAGATAAAGAAGAGAAGGGTTTAGCCACAAGTAATTGCCATGAAGTCTATCTAGCCCTTTTACGCTTGCTTCAACTCTATCATTTCCCATTCTCCACAAATTTAAAATTTCAAAGAATGAAATTGGTGGAAGCTTAGCCTAATAGACCAATGAAGGACTACATGGTTAAGGATACTAGCTAGAGAGTGCTAAAATAAGCAAACTCGGGTTGAGTCAAAATATCCATGGCGGGCCTAATATGTCAAAGAAATCTAAACTTGTTAAAACCATGTTTTATTTTATTTTTCCTTTTTATATATTTTTGATGAAAAATAAAAGAAGAAATATATACAATGCAAATGTGTTATGCAAATGAAAAATGATTGATGCAAAAATCATGAATGCATATTTTTGGTGGCCAAAGTAAATCAAAAATTTGAAAAATGTTGAAAATTCAATTTTCCCAATTATCATGAAGTTAAGGCAATGGTCTAGGTAAGGTCACTTCGATAGAAGTCTCCCCTACACTTAAGATAAACATTGTCCTCAATGTTTAAGAGTATTGGAGTGAACTCCCCTACACTTATGACATTGACTACTTTGCTTAACCCAAGTTAAGGAAGAGACAACTAAAGGATATTCATTTTAAGCACAAGTGTTAATATCACAATAGCAAAAACTAATCGAAGTGAACCAGATACACGGGCCTCCTCCATAAGCTCCAAGCATGAAATGTGAGAGAGCAACCTTTGAAACAAACACCAAAAGACGAAGAAAGGCACCCCTCCACTTCAACTCGACTATAACATCCTTTTAATCAAACCTAACCTATTGAAAATCTACTCTACGTTTTCTAACCTAGTTATTCAATGCTTGAGTTTTTTTAACCCTAAGTCGCTAGCTCGACTCGGCCCCGAATTAAGTTGTCCTTGGGGAAACCATCATGGAGAACAAAGGATATACACTTTGAAGCACGTCTCACATGATACACTCAAACTTAGCACGTTGCCATTTACTATAAGATTAACAATATCCGCCTCGATAAATGGAACGGTCCAACGTGTCTCAAGTTTGTCCAACATACGAAATCTCTCAAATATGAAGAACCCCAGGATCAAATACATAATTTCCATCTCGACAAGTGAACAACTCCAAAATAGGTAGCATCACCAAAGTAAGCTCATACAAGAAGTCCATATCAATCGAAGGCACACTCTTAAGTGGAGTAGATGAAAACCAAGGTATCTCAAACATACGTATCCCAGGATCAAAAACCTTTCCCTTCATGGGAAAATAAGAAGATGAGCTCATATCAACCATATAAGATTCCCCCTTAGTGATCAAAGCATCATGAGAATATGAAGGTGTAGGTATCAAAACATTCATAACTATTATGTCCATATTAAGCTCATCATCATCAAAAGGTGGGTAATCTTCCATAGAAGGCATAGAAAAAGGAGGATCAAGATGAATAGTGTCTTGTGAATGAGGTGTAATCTCTATGTTCCCAAAAAGCAAGTTCTCACTAAGACGAATCTCCTCTTCCCAAGTAGAATCACTATCATCAACCTCAATATCAATATCAACAAGATAAGCCTCTATGGTGGTATCAATATCCATATGAGAATCCATATCAAAGGTTTTGGGTTCTAAAGGTGCCATAGGTGAAAAAGGATCAATCTCTAAGAGTATAGGATCTTCATCAATAACCAACTTCAAGGGTGGGAGGGTGGGAATAGAAGGCTCAAAAGAAGGTGTATTGAGAGAATCACTCAAAGGGATGATATCATCATGAAAATCAATAGGTGCAACCTCAAAAACCGGTGAAGAAATGTCAATGAAAGGTTCTTCTTCTATGGAATCATCATTATGGTTTCCATTCAAAGCTTCAATCGAAGAGATAAGATGATAAACGTTTGATAAAACTTCTCGAATATGAACATCTTCCACTTCTTCTATATGATCAACATCATCATCCAAATTAGGAAAGTCATCTTGACATGAAAAGTCATCGGATGATATATCATAAGATGCCTCACTAGAATCACAATCATCATCCTCTATATCTTGCTTAAACTCTTCCTCAATCTCATTATCCCTTTCTTTGAACAATTCATCAAGATCAAAATCACCAAAATCACTAGTAGTAGCATGAAAGTCAACATGTGATGAAATCTCAATGTGATCATGAGGAGAAGTATCAATAGAAAGCTCGTCACATGGTTCGATGGAAACACCCTCAAACTCTATTTGGATTGGGATAAGGTTCTCAACACTAGAAACGGTTAATTCTTCTAAATTGGTGTTTGTATTAGTGCTAAGAGGCTCGTCTCCCATGGTTAAAGAGTCGGTGGTTGCCACGTGAGGTAAAGGTGATGAAGGTGTGTCATCATTAAGTGTCATACAACTCGAAGGATAGTAATCATCGTCATATAAGCATTGTTTAAGCAAACGAGCACGATTAGCAAAATATCGTTCTTCTTCCTCTTTTTTATCAATCTTAAATAGGAAATCATCCAAATATGTCTTGAGGCGACAAGAACATTTGTTCAACGATTCACGAAGCATGGCACCGAACTCTTTGTCATTATGTTGCCAAGACAAAATTTCCACTTCCGCACAAAACTTAATTTGTTCCTCTAACAACGGGCACACGGTTCTCATTTCCTCAATGCTCATGTCTTCCTTACTATCAATCGTCTTGGAAATTTCATCATGCGACTTGTTGATTGTCTCAAGTAAAGAAAGCGACGCATTGGAAACAGGAGGAGCATAAGAAGGCGGATCCCTCAGTCTACAATCATAACCATAATGGGGTTCTTTTCCACAAAACTCACATGAATAAGTCGAAGAATAGGGTGGAAGTGGGTTTCCATAATTAGGTGGATTATAGTTTTGAAAAGAGTCATGATTATGAAAGTTCTCATGATTGTAACCTTGAAAATTCCCTTTATCTTGAAAACCCTCATAATGTGAAAATCCTTGATTTTGAAAAGTATCTTGATTATAGCATGGAAAATTTTCATCATTATTTTGAAAGCCTTCATTGTTTGAAAATCCTTGATTATGAAAGGTTTCTTGATTATAGCCTTGAAAAGTATCATTATTTTGAAAACCTCCATAATTGGAAAATCCTTGGTTTTGGTATGGCACATTAAAGGTTTGATCATGAAATGATGGTGGAGGTTGTGATGAAAAACCGGAATATCCCATATAGTCATTACAAGTGTAGTCCATTTGAGTGTTAGGTTGAAAATTAGGGTTCTCGGTTCCATTGTAAGCATATCCCTCCCCATAATAACTATTGTTTTGATCACATAAATAAGTATCGTGTGGACCACCACAAGTCGAACAAGGCGAATAATTAGCGTTGGCGGATTGTTGTTGCAAAATCTCCAACATGGAACGAGTATCCATGTGTAACAAGGCGGCCGAATGTATATACAAGTATAATGACGTTTTAAAAGCTTCCTCGGGGAAGGAAGTAATACACCAAAAGTGGTATGTTTACACGTGTGCGAATACACGTGTAAGTAAACACGAGGAATGAGGGAGTAGCCCTCGGTCGACTTTGAAAAGAATAAGATTATCCTCTTCGAATTTCGATATAAAATATCCACAAGAAAGTATATATATAATTACTACTTGGGTGCAAGACCTCCAATTAAGCCTTCCTTCTTAGAATACGCACTAGTGAACGGGGGGTTAGGTGGCGCGAAGCACTTAAGTACCTATTGACCCTTAGACGGCATTTTATAGCACGTCGCCTATCTATTCACTTTAGTAGTTTGTATTCTTTGAATTATTGCCAATTGGAAGTATTTATCTATTCTTGCTTAATTTTATTTGATCGATACGCGTGTCAAGGACCGGAACGCCCCTCAACACGGTGTATTGCCTCGGCAATACTTATGGAAGATAGGTATGTTGGTTGTTCGTATATGTATACTTATTTACATATAATAATATATCAAAAATATTTTTGTATTTATTTGATTTTTTAAGAAAAATACTATATCTACGTAAAAACCGATAAAAACGAATAATATATATTTTTTGGGTATAATCTTTTAGGAAAAAGATTACTTTTTGGATTTTTTATTTTTTTGGTTCAATTCTTTAGGAAAAGAATTGATTTTGTGATTTTTTATTTTTTTTTGTATTTTTGATTTTTTTATCTTTTTGATTTATAATACGTAAAAATAACGTTCACAAAGTGAACGGATCCCAAAATCCAATCGTCTCACTCGAAATCGTTAATCTTCACGAAAAGAACCGGCAGCGGCGCCATTTAATAATTCGTTTTTTAGTGTAGTTGTCTTCTCAGCTCGATTCGAATTGATATAACGTTTTCTAGCAAAGACTTAATTGTTCTTGGTTATACAAATTTGTTTGGAAATCTATTTCTAATTGGCACAAAGCATTTAAAAATGTAAAAATATTATTTATACTATGTAATACGTACTAATCTAAAAAACACGTTGCATTTACCACATTTAAGCGCACGAAAAACAAAATACAAAATTAAACTACAAATGAAACTACAAAATTAAAGAAAATAAAACTACAAAGTAAATTTCATAAACGCTAAAAAGCAAATTTAATAAAACTACAAATTCTAAAATTGATTTATCCACAAAAAGAGTAGGAGTTACGTATTTTTATAAAATGAAATGAAGTTCAAATGGCCCAATTATAAAAAGTCCAATAAGAAAACCCAAGAGAACTTAACTGTCCAGTTAAATCTAACTGGATCTACTAACTATCAACTAACGAAGGGACTGGGGCTGTTATGAGAACATTCAAAATGAAGGGTTAAAGTTGTACCATTAAGAAAACTTGCTACTAAAGAATGGAAATCAGATATAAGAAACTTATGCAAAGCTACTGATTCAACCTAAAGCTACTGATTCCAAACACAATTAAAGGCAGCTATATCAGAAACTTATGCAAAGCTAAATCTATTGATACTAAATCCTAAACTATCAAAAACTAAGATCATGTAAACAACTAACTATACCCATTTAATATTCACAAGAATTAAACTACAGCAGATCAAAGGCACACTAAACTATCAGAATTACACTAATACAAATCGACTGAAATAGAAATCTACTTCAGATCATATACCAAACATGAACCAAATAAGCTGATCAAGCATTTAGACAAATCAAGTAAATCACAACAGATGATCACTATTATTTATACTACAACCTTTAACAAGCAGATTAAACTATGAATGTAGAAAATTAAAACAAGCTAGACCTTAACATCCGAAGCCAAGTCCATTGAGACGAGAAACGCGGCGCTGAGCCGGTTTAAAACAAAACACCACTATCTTCTAATCTGCTGCTACTTAAGCTGAACATTTGGATCTTGACTCGAACGAGTACCTGCAAAACTTAAACACAAAACTACAACCACAAATCTTAACAGAACATATATGCCACCTGATCTATGGTGAACAAACTTACTATCACTGTAAATCTATGTTTCTTTTGTGAACTTTACTGGCGTATTCTATTGAATTTAACAGAATGAACAGTAGCTATAAAAAGAAATAAACTGTGATCAGCTTATCATCCAAATCAATATCTAAATTCTTGCAACCAAGAAGCCTACCAAAAATCTGACTGAAAATATTTTTACTGTAAACGCTAAGAATTCCATATATCATCGACTGATTCCTAATGTAACTATATCCAAAAGCTTCAAAGAATCACTAGTAAACACTCACAATCTCACGAACTATGATCTTAACAGAACAGAATTAACAAGCTTATAAACTGAAACAATCCAATGAACAGTTACCGAGAAGAAATTGGAGAAAATTAAAGCTTTTTCAAATCGTAACTAACTCATAACCAATCACACTAATAACATTCAGACAGTTTAAAAAGAAAGAAGATAAAGAAGGTTCAAGCTTTCATTAATGGAAGAAAAATGAATTCGGTTACAACTGATTAAGAAGGTTTGTTACAAAATTTAACTAGAATCATGAGAGAAAACTAAACTAACTAACTAACTACACCTACAACTATGTGTTAATCTACTCCTAGCTAACCGGTTGCAAAATGAGGCCTTCATGTCTTTTTATAGCCGCGAGAGAAGATTGATGACGTGGTCTATCCAATGATTGATTGACACGTGTTTAATACGAGGTTTGGCTAATTCTTCATCTTCAATCCATTTGGGCGTTTCTTTATCTTCACGTCTTGATCTAATTGATTGATACTGTCTTGTAGAGAAGAACAAGAGGAATCTTTTTCTAGTTGTAAACTTTGGCTGAAACTCTCTTGATTATTTGATATGGCGATTTGCAGGTTAAGAGATGGAAAGATGAATAACCAGTTTTCTCTCTCTCTTCACGTTGGAGAAGAAAGACGCGTAAATGTTTATTGAGTGTCTTTGACCGGTCTTTGGTCAATGGACCAAGGTTAAGTAAACTTTACTTTTCCATTTAATTAACTTTTTGGTCCCTCAACTTCACCTTTTGTATCAAAAGTGGTTAAAACTTAATTTCTTTTCATCCTTCATTTTGTCAAAAGTTACAACTTGAACCCTCGATCTTTGAAGTAGTGGCAAGATTGGTCCTTGAAAGCATCTTTCGTCTTTTTCTTCGTCTTTTGATCAAATAAATCGTTGAAAGCTCGTGTTTATCTCAAATGTACCTATATTACCTGAAAATACACAAACACAAAATACACACGTAATTCTGATAATTTACAGTTAAAATAAGGTATTCGACTGTGTTTTGAATGGTTTTAGGATCATTATTGATGAGTGTTTTCACACTTATCATGAAGTGCTTGTTGTTCTGGCGTTCAATTGTGGGACCCGATTTGAATCATCCTAGCATGCAACAGTTTCTTCAACTTGTAGTCTGTAAGCCTTTGAGCTATGAGATAGTCGGACGTCTGAGTGTCGGAAGACTCGATCATCATTTTGCTTGCAGCGATGTCTTTTAGTTCGTCTCGCAGAGCAGGGAGTACGGTTTCAATAGATCCTTGAACCTTTTCATTGATTGATTCAGTTAGTGTAGAATTAGCTTGAACGAGTTCTTCTTTCTCTTCTTTGTATTTGTTTCTGAGTTCGCGAAGACGTTCAATTAATGCTTGCTTTCTTTCTGATTTAGCTTCTAGACTTGCTCTTAGTGACTCTTCATATTGTTGATGAATTGTTAATTCTTTTCGAAGCTGGTCGATTTCTTTTTCAAAATCTTTCTTGCTTGCTAATTCTTCACGAAGGCTAGCGAGTTCCTTTGCATAGGCTATCTTTGAAGATTCTAATTGCTTTGTAACTAGAATAGTCTTATCCTCTTGAGCCTTCAAGCGTTGTTCGATGATTCGCATAAAATCTATGGTGACGGGTGGAGATGCCAGCAACGGTGTTGGATGAGCGGTTGGTTGGGTAGGGGTAACATGAGTTGTTACAATGGTGCTGAGTACTGATGTCGTGGCCTCAGTTACAGGGACATTTACCATGTTTGGGTTTGTTGAAAGATCAGTATTAGTAACTTCAGATTCGAGAGAGTCAAGGTTAAAGTACTTACCTACTGGATCTGACAAGGACGAGGATTTGGTAACACTCTTTTCCTTGTGGATGTTCCCTGTATCTGTTGTCTCTGGTTGAATATCATCAATGAACGTATCGCGATGTTCGTATTGTTGATCATCTTCTTCATCCTGAATTGGTTCGTCCTCGTAATCATCTGGTTCTCCAAATTCAGCAATGTCAGGCAACTCGACTTTCTTTGTCTGTTTCGATCCACTACCTCCCGTCTCTCTTCTACTTTGTAGTAAAGCCTTCTTCAATTGCTTGGATTGTTGTTTCTCAGTCAATGACAGTTGTTGTTCATCTATGTCTTCAATCAAATCTTCATCCGAGAGAAGTGTTTTCTTTCCCTTGGCCCTTTTCACCCATAAAGACACTATTCTTGTTCTTTTGCCCTTGTCTTGTGTTGGTGTATCAACTTCTGAGGAATCATTTTCGTTCATTTTGCCTTTGGGTTTTGGTGCTTTGAACTCTGCCTTGAACTCTCCCGCTTCTACTTTCTTTGAATGTTCTTCATTTTCTTTCAGAAGGATCTTATATGAAGCACTCTTTTTGGTTTTGTCATTCATCATATTATCCTAAACAGGAGCAGGAATACCTGAGTAAACAATCTTAAGTCCTTCTTGTCTCATGTGTACTATGAAGAAATCATCATCTTCTGAGTTAACAAAGAATCCTCCACGTCGATCTATAGCTTCATCGGCTTTCATGAAGTAATTGATAATGAGCTTTGTGAATCGTGGAAACTGAAAGTGGTCATATTTCTTCTTAACGTTTCTAAAGGCTTGATAATGAAATTCTTCCCATATGAGAGCAGCATAATCCAAATCGAGTCTCTTGTAGATGCCATAAAAATACGAGCCTGAGAAAGTCTCATAGAATCGGCACCTCTGAATTTTCCCGTAAAACATCAGATAATGATACTAAAAATTGCTTTCCAGGTTTGTCCAAGCCTAGAGGTGTTAAACTTAGATATGTTTGGTAATTCTCCATCATAGCCAAGAGAGATAATCAGATCTGTTATTTGTTTTAAGTTTGGAACAGGAGCATATGCTTTCCCTTTAAGAGGAGGGAATTCAAAGATTTCACAAAACTGTTTAAGATAGAATTCCTTCTTTTGACGATTGATGTTGAAGGAAAACTTTGTGTTTGTGATGGCTTTGAGAGATGACCAAAACTCGTGCACATAAATTTCTGGAACACTTGCTGAAATCCTTCGTGCAGATTTGATCGGTGTGAGATCAAGGATTTCTATAGCTATTCTGAATGCTGCTTGGGATGGAATGAAGCCTTCTTTCAATCTTTGATTATTGGGAGTGATTGGAAGACGGTTTTCTTCTAGTACTAGTGCATTGTCAAGTTGAATTTGTTGCTCTTGAGTGCGAGCCATGAAAGCTGCTTAAGATAAAAACATACACGTTGATACACAAGAGATATATATCATACAGTATAAACCTTAACATCAACATATTGCATTTTCCTTAACAATCTAACAAGCAGCACCTAAAAAACCATACAATTATTACCCAAAATAATCAACAAGTTGAAACCCATGCATATCAGATATCAGAAACTTAAACAAGCATATCAATCAGAAATCCAAAACATAAGTCGGAATACATTATTCCTAAACCTAATTCTGAATAAATCATATCCAACATAATTCGGAATACAGTATGCATGACATAAGTCGAAATAACACACAATTCCATACAACACGTAATTCGGAATGCATAGAGCTTCACTTAAGTCGGAAAAAGGTAGGTCGAAACATAAGTCGGAATCCATGTTGATAACTTAAGTCGGAAAACGAGACCTAAAGCCTTATCCGGAATACATGTTTGAGACTTAAGTCGGAATATGTCAGTTCTCACTTAATCTGGAATACATCTTTCCAACATAAGTCGGAATACAGACTTTTTCAACCTTATCCGGAATCCATGAGTGGGATTTAAGTTGGAATATAAATTTTCTAATCCTAAGTCGGAATGCAATTACCAACCTAAGTCGGAATCAATGTATTTATCAATGTAATATTTCGAACATAAGTCGGAATGCAATTACTAACCTAAGTCGGAATGTGATTACCAACCTAAGTTGCAATCAATGTAGTTATCAACTTAAGTCGGAATGAGCATAAGTCAGAATGCAATTACTAATCTAAGTCGGAATCAATGTAATATATCGAACATAAGTCGGAATGCCATCACCAACCTAAGTCGGAATGTGAGATTTCAAACCTAAGTCAGAATCCGTATCACCAACCTAGTTCGGAATCAGTGAGTTTGCAACATAAGTCGGAATAAGATTAAACCACACCTAATTCGGAACACACCTATTCCACACGTAAGTCGGAATTCATCAAATCTCAACCTATATCTGACTGAGTATGTGTTTTACTGATTATCATCACACACAACAAGTTTCTTCCTAAAGCAAGTGTTGTCAGAAATTAAGCAATCAACGCAATGATCCTATGTATTTCTGAAACAAAACCCTTTAGTTCAATCAATTTAATTGATCTAATTAAAGTTATAAACCCTAACTTAACTTGTTGGAATCGTCTAATTAAAAAAGAAGTAAAGCAGATTTACCTTAGGAACGAGAACCAATTAAAGTCTTGGATGAACAATCTATATCAATGGCGGCAAGGTGGTTGAGTTTTTGAAACGAAGAGGAAGAAAAAAGGGGGGTGGGGCAATAATTTTGACCTAAAGTCAATTTTAGCAGCTTTTACACATTTGGCCCTTCTTTTTCTTTCGATTTTCATTTTAGTTAAAAAAAACCTATTTTAGTTTAACGTTCATTAAGAGAATACTTAACGATCATCGTTGTAACTTAAATATTCTTTTAAACTATTGAGCACACACAACCAATCAACGCACTTAAGTGAGTCTGCCTAAACACCATTAATCTCTAAGGTCCAATCAAAAGCACGAGAAACAGTCTTCAGCATATCCAAATACCACATACTTGACAAACACATGATGAACAACATTTAACCATTTATTTTTCTGAGAAAGATTCTGGAAGACGATATATTGATGACAAAAATGATTTAAGATTTTATCCCCCTTAAACATTGACCCGTTTTATATTTAAAGAGTTGTAGTCTTTGTTTAAGGATTCGAATACCAATGAAATCATTTTCCGTTTAATGATTTAAAAGAACGATTCTTGGTGGCAATAAGATTTCTCTTATTTTTACAAAATAAGTGCACTGAAACGTACACAGATTCGTGTTAGACCAAGTTATAGAGTAAACTTAATCCCTTGTATGATTTTAAAGTAAACCATACCCGAGAAAATTAATTCCTGTTGTGAGCCAACGTTTTTGTAAGAAATACGTGACTTTAATGCGAAAAGCGAGTTGCAGTCTGAAATAACTACAAGCCATATGGGCATGTTTTAAAATATGTACAACTTTTATACGGACTCTATTTATGGCGTCGTGTCAATTTTAATCGACATTTCTAAGGCCGTAAATATTATCGTACTAAAAGACATGCCCGATTTAAAATGAAAAATATTTTTAGATTTTCTTGATTTTATATTTTTTATGGTTTTTGTATATTTTATATTTTTGTATTTTGCTTTTGGTGGTTTTATATATATACTATAATATAAAAGATCACGATAAAAGGATACTCTAGAATAGTTTACCACCACTATTCTGCAGATTCTTCTACCAACTCCTTAAGTGTCGCTGGTGAGTATGATTTCATACCTAGCTTTTCGATCAAAAACTCGATACGTCCTCGATCTAAGGCCTTTGTGAATATATCCGCCAGCTGATACTCAGTGTTGAGAAAATACAGTTCGATCACTCCATTTTCCACTTGCTATTTGATGAAGTGGTAGCGTATGTCAATGTGCTTCGCCCGGGAATGTTGAACATAGTTGTAGCAAAGGGAAATTGCACTTTTGTTATCACATTACATCGGGATTTTGTTGAATCCAAGACCGTAGTCAGTTAATTGTGATCTCATCCAAAGAACTTGAGCACAACAACCGGACATAGCAATGTATTCAGCCTCTGTACTTGATATCGCAGCGCTTTTCTGCCTTTTGGATGCCCAACTAATTAGTCTATCTCCAAGAAGTTGCACACTGCCAGAAGTGCTACGTCTAGTATCTTGACACCCAGCATAATCCGCATCTGCATATGATATTAGTGCAATAGAGGAATCCTTTGGATACCACAGACCATGATGAATTGTTCCTTTAAGATACCGGAAGATCCTTTTGTGGATCCTTTTCACAACATGTAAGTGCCTTTCGGTAGGCCGAGCCTGATACCGGGCACACATGCATATAGCAAATTGCAAATCAGGTCTACTAGCAGTCAGATAGAGAAGGGTGCTGATCATTCCAAGGTAAAATTTAGGATCGACAGCTATCCCATCCCTATCCTCATCTAACTTGGATCTCTCCACAATTGGAGTATCCACGGGGTCACAATTTTCAAAATGATACTTCTTTAATGATTCAAGAGCAAATTTGGATTGATTAATGAAGATGCCTCTTGGATTTGAGAAATTTGCAACCCTAAGAAAAATGAAAATTTTCCCATTATCGACATCTTAAACGTGTGGACATGATTTTCTCAAAATGGTCAGACAGTCTTTGAGTAGTGGCAGCAAATATTATATCGTCAACATAAACTTGTACCAGTATCATGTCGTTGTCCTCCTTGAGAATGAATAATGTTGGGTCCACTTTGCCTTTGGAGAAGCCTTCTGAGATGAGATAACACGATAGAAGATAGTACCACGCACGTGGAGCTTGTTTCAACCCATAAAGAGCCTTCTTGAGCTTGTACACGTGATTAGGATACTCCGAGTTGACGAATCCATTCGGCTGGCTGACGTAGACATCTTCCCTTAATTCACCATTAAGAAATGTCGTCTTAACATCCATTTGGTAGACAATCATATTCATGTGAGTAGCATAAGCAAGGAATAGTCTAATCGCCTCTAATCGTGCAACAGGAGCATAGGATTCTTCAAAGTCAATACCCAAAGCTTGTTTGTAACCTCTAGCAACCAATCTTGATTTGTTCTTTAACACTCCACCTAACTCATCGAGTTTAACCTTATATACCCACAACAATGCAAGGATTTCAATATTGTTGGGTAAAGGAACTAATTCCCATACTTCAAGACGTTGAAATTCATTAAGTTACTCTTGCATGGCTTCAATCCAAGATGATTGTGTCATGGCTTGTTGCTAATTTTTAGGTTCAATATAGGAAAGAAATGCATCAAAGTAGCAATATAATGCATGTTCTTGGAGTTGGTGGCGTGTTAAGACTGGTCGATCGATGTCACCAATAATATTGCGGATTGGGTGATCCTTGTCCATTTGGTGTTGTGATTTTCAATTCGTGGTGGTCTGGAAGGAACGATTGTAGGAGCTTCCTCTGAGGTAGACGCACCGTTAGGGTTTTCAGGTATTTGTGAACCAAAGAATGGAAGATCTTGTAGGTGAGCAATTTCCAAATCGTGATCATAGTAATCCTCTTCAACGTCATTAGGAACAAGTGGGGGTGTTGATTCGGGTGTAGATTGAGAATTGGTAGGGGATGGTGCATCTGGTACAATAGTAAATGTAGATGCATCTGATTGATTTCCATTATCTTGAGAAACAACTTCGGGAATCGGAGCTACGGCTGCAGGTGTTGGAGAATCATCACTAGGTGGATCAAAGAATTCATCAAACATAGGTTGAAATAACTCATCCCACTCGGGCCTTTTAGGTGGTGTAAATGATGGAGAAGTAGGATTGTTGGGAGTTAATCCGGAACTAATAGTACCGGTTCCCATCTCATGAAGTGCGGGTTCAAAGCAGTGTTGCTCAGAAGCCATCGTTGTCAGCTCATCAAAATCGGCATCCAAAGTTTCTACTATCTTGCCAAGACGATGGTTATAAATTCGGTAAGCTTTCTTTGCGGGTGAATAACCAATGAAAATTCCAATATCAGCCTTCGGTTGAAGTTTGCCCAAATTCTCACCATTAGTATTTGGATAACACAGTGCACCAAACACATGAAGAAATGAAATATCAAGTTTATGTCCATGAAGTAGCTCATATGGATTTTTTCCATGGCGCTTACGAATGATGGAGCGGTTTTGGGTATAACATGCGGTTGCCACTGCTTCAGCCCATAAGAATAAAGGAGCATTCGTATAAATCAACATAGTTCTAGCACCTTCCATTAGTGTACAGTTACGTCTTCCCACGACACCGTTTTGTTGTGGAGTGTGAGCAACAGAAGTTTCATATGAAATACCGACCTCATCATCATAGTCTCGTAGAGTTTGATTAACGAACTCAGTTCTATTATTAGTGCGAATGCGGCGAACAGTAGCATTAAGACGTACTTGGATCATCTTTAGAAAGTAATAATATAATTTGGTGCTTGATACTTGGTTGCTAGAAACTTTACCCGTGTAAACCTTGAGAAATCATCCACCATGACGAGGATGTATTTTCTACCACTCACACTAGCCGTACGCATTATCCCGCAAAGATCCATGTGCAATAGATACAGTGGTTCTTGGTTGGTGTCTTCAGCTTTAGGTTTGTATGATTTCTTGGTGCTTTTCCCCAAAGAACACGCAGAACATAAATGATCCTTGTCGAACTTAAGTTTTGGAAGAGCACGAACAAGTTCTTTTTTAGCCAAATGGTTTATAGCATCAAAGTTAAGATGATATAACCGGCGATGCCACAACCATGACTTGGTCTTAGATGCTTTGGAGAGAAGGCATACAGGAGAGGCGACCAATCATGTTTTGAATGGACAGTGTGTAGAGATTATCCCCTCGAGAACCTTTTAACAAATCATTTCCTACAAGATCGCGAATAAAGCAAGTATGTTGTCGAAAAGCAACCTCAAGGTTTGAATCACAAAATTATCCCACTGAAAATAAATTGTGACCAAGTCCCTCCACATAATATACCCTTGAAATCATAACATTCCCAATTTGGTATTCACCATAACCTATGATCTTCGCAATATGGTCGTTGCCGAATTTAACCGTTACTAAAACATGCTGACAAAATTTCTGAGCATCGAGCGATCTTCGGTCATATGCTTTGAGCATCTAGAGTCCAAGTACCAGAGGATGATGTAGGATATGTAAATCTTGCGTATGGTTGTAGAGAGAGAAAGAGATAGAGAGATGATGGAGTTCACACACTTCTAGAGAAAGAAAGTGAAAGATAACTACGTGTTAATTATGAAAACCATCACCCTCTCCATCTAAGGAGAGGGTTTATATACCAAGCCCATATGATGGGCTTGGGCTTACATTTGGGCCGTCCATACATAACATGGACTAGGCCTTTTCTTGTTAATTAGTTATAAGATATCTAGACTACGAGCTACAACTTAATATATTGTCGGAGTGACCTAATCTTCCTAAATACGTAAAAACGTATTTTCAACAATCTCCCCCTAAGGGAGGTCACTCCAAACAAGGGCGTTACCCAAGTTACAATAATAAAATAAACCTAGCATACTATGCTTGTCTTGAGCTCGTAGTCTTCTTCTTTCTTTTCTTTTTCTTTTCAGGTGAACATGCTGATGTGATCATTGATATCAATATTGAGCATTAATCTCTTGCCATGATCTTGTGCATCCAACACTTGTGATCTTCGCCTCTTTGTGACTTCATGTCCCACATACTTATACCTTCATAATTCTTGAAAGCTTCAGAGTTCGATACAGCGGAAGACTTAACTTTTAGGCTTTCTTAAATTAGATGAGATATTAAGTGCATAAAGTATAAGCATGTCGGGACGACTTCTTCTCGGATTCCGCAATGCCACCGTCTTCAAATGCCGCAACATAAGTAGACACGAACGAAATGGCATTGAACATTTCATTCTAATTCGGTAGCATTTTACCTCCGGTCGGTGAAGACCGTTGGACGATATAAAATATCGTACTTGTGGCAGGTAGATTTAATTAAAAATCTCCTTAACAAGATTTCGCGGGTAAACCCGTTCTCTTTACTCGACCGTCCAAAGCTGACTGCGAACGTAAAGAGTGAATCATTTGGATAAAATTATCCGCATGATTGAAGTCGTCAATTATGATTCCTGGAACAAGTTTGATTCATTAAAGAATCGCACCATCGTTGCTTTCCAGTTGTCACGAGCTTGATTCATATTGAATCTTGCAAGTTACCTACCAAGTGCTGTTTGAGGTTAACACTAGAAGGATTTCCACTCATCACTGTGACCACTAAGGTATCACTATGAGTGTTCTGGCAAGATCACTAAGATATTGCGTAGAGGCCTGGAACGTTTTTAAATTCAGTTAAGAATTAAACCACTGTTGATTTACAGTTATCACAAGCTTGATTCATAAAGAATCGCACAAGTCACCTACCATGAGCTTTTTGATATTCGCTCAAGAAGGATTTCCATTTTCATTGTAAATACTTTCGTATTACTCGGATGTTCATGCAAGATCATGAAGATTTTGCATAGGACTCTTAAGATCTTTCTTACTTTTCACAGTGTGTGAAGAAGCAAGTAAATATGAAAGTGTGTCCTAATGACATATGTGATGATCTCAAATGGCTCTAGACTCGATCGTGCATTTTGGATTTTAGTGATCGGAGGCTGGAGAGGAGTGCCACCATTTCAATACCAATTTATTCGGAGTGAATAAATCAATAGATAATGCGTTGTCTCCGTGTGATTATAACAAATACCTTTTGAGAGATAACTGAGTTAGCTGGAATGGTTTGTGCATTGCATCACTGGGTCATGATGTCTATCTTCAATATCGAGCATCATTAAAATGATCTCAATAGCATATGTGTTGACCCGGTTTCTGCCTAAAGTTGTAAGGAGGGCTTCTTTCTTTACACATTTTATCTTTACAAATCTTTTTCATTATTCAACCCCTTCAATGCTTACCAATACGTCATAACTAGCACCTTGTTGTGATTGTTCCAGTGCTAACTTAAGTACTTAGTCGGCATTCAGCTACATTCACAATCTTTCTCCATCTTTCCTAAGGACTACTATTTCTAGCTATGGAATGTCCTTGGGAAGATTCCTCCGGTATTGGAAGAATCATAGGACTTAACCTATCCTACTATCATTATGTCACCACAATCTTCATCGTCGTGAAATAAATGGGTTGTGGGTAAGTATAAATCACCATGAAATCCATTTTGAATTGCAAATCCGTTTTACTCCCCCTTAACATATGCCACGATATTCGAAAACATTTTGCACATGTCAGGATGAGCCATCACGTTGAGTCAAACCATTTTTGATAATCTCCTATATTAAATCACATTTTCTCCCCCATATTAAAAATATTAACCCAATCGATGTTTTTAATATCAATTGATTTAATGAAGTTTTAACAAAGGTTTTGGGAAGAAAAATGCAAGTCCGTTTTATCTTCATGATACCAAATGTATGAGATATGATACCGATTTGTAACATGATCACATATTCACCATATTTGACAAAAAAATTGACAAGGTTGGACCTGATTGATGAGAACATCATATGATAAGATCAAATGGTTCTTGTTCGAGAATGTTGGTCACCTCGTCACGTCTGAAGTTATCTCTTAACTCCATGTGTATGATTGATATCGTTGTCTTGACACCAATATGTGAACTTGGCACTCTCGGCATCAAGGATTCTGAATGCTGGACAATTGCTCCCCCTCAATTGTTGACCAGTGTTCTATTGAAAGAGTTGTAGTCACCGTTTGAGTAGTCGCATCGTCAAGTATGTAGATATCAATTGTAAGTTGCTACGGTTGGTGGAGATGATAACTTCATAAAAATAATATTTCTATTGTTTTAACAAATAAATGCGCTGACACGTACATTAATTCGTGTTAGATTGTGTTATTACGTAAACACAATCCCTTACATGGTTATAAAATAAACCATGCCCGAGAAAATTAATTCCCGTTGTTGAGTCAAAGCTTTCCGGTGAAATGCTTGACTTTAATATGAAAAAAGGGTTACTATCTGAAATAATAGCAATCCATTTAGGCATGTTTTATGAAATATTTACAACTTTTGTACGAACTCTATTTATGGCGCCGTGTCAATATTAATCAACATTTCTAAGGCCGTAAATATTATCGTACCAAAAGACATGCCTTGAAAAATAAAATTAAAAATATTTTTGGATTTTTCTAGATTTTTCTAGATTTTTCATTTTTTATGGTTTTTATATGGTTTTATATTTTTGTATTTTGCTTTTGTGGATAAAAATATAAACAATATATACAGATGATCACCAGGGATACGGAGAATAGCTTACCACCACTATTCTTTCGCTTCATCTGCCAGTTCCTTTAGAGTCTCAGGCGAGAAAGTTTTTATTCTTAGCTTGTCGGCCAAAAATTCCATTCGAGCGCGATCTAAAGCCTTCGTGAAAATAAAGCTCGATTACTCCATTTACCACTTGCTCCTTGATGAAGTGGTAGCGAATGTCAATGTGCTTCGACCGGGAGAATTGAACGTTGTTGCAGCATAAGGCAATTGCACTCTTGTTGTCACAGTACATCAGAATTTTGTTGAAACCTAGACCATAGTCGGTTAATTGCGATCTCATCCAAAGAATTTGAGCACAGCAACCGGACATAGCTATGTATTCTGCTTCCGTACTTGAAATTGCAGCGCTTTTCTGCCTTTTCGATGCCCAACTAATTAGTCGATCTCCTAGTAGTTGCAAAGTTCCACTCGTGCTACGCCTTGTATCTTGACAACCCGCGTGATCCGCATCTGCATATGCCATAAGTGCAATCGAAGAGTCCTTCGAATACCAAAGTCCCCGATTAATGGTTCCTTTAAGATACCGAAAGATCCGTTTAACAGTAGCTAAGTGTAACTCAGTAGGTCGAGTTTGATACCGAGCACACATACATATAGAAAACTGAAGATCAGGTCGACTAGTTGTGATATACAGAAGAGTACCAATCATTCCACGATAAAGTGTCGGATCAACGGCAACTCCATGTGTATCTGCATCAAGCTTTGTTCGTTCCACCATTGGAGTATTCACGGGGTCGCAAGATTCCATCTTATATTTCTTAAGAGATTCGAGGGCATACTTGGATTGATTGATAAAGATGCCTCTAGGACTCTGAGATATCTGAAGACCTAAGAAGAATGATACCTTGCCCATCATTGACATCTTAAACTTGGAAGACATGAGTTTCCCAAACTCGTCGGATAAGGTTTGGGTCGAGGCTGTAAATATAATATCATCAACATATATTTGTACCATAATCATATCTTTACCTCGTTTCTGAATGAACAGCGTGGGATCCACCTTGCCTTTAGTGAAGCCTTGCGTAATGAGGAATTGTGACAATAGATCATACCATGCGCGTGGAGCTTGCTTCAACCCATAGAGAGCCTTCTTAAGCTTGTACACATGATTAGGATAATTAGGATTCACAAAACCATCCGGCTGTTGAACATTGACCTCTTCCTTGATTTCACCATTAAGAAATGTCGTCTTCACATCCATCTGATAGACGATCATATTCATGTGGGCTGCATAAGCGAGGAATAGTCTAATAGCTTCCAAACAGGCAACAAGTGCAAACGATTCCATAAAGTCGATGCCCAATAATTGCTTGTATCCACGAGCTACTAGTCGAGCTTTGTTCTTCAATATTCCGCCGAACTCATCGTTTTTCACCTTGTAAACCCATTTCAAAGTGAGTAACTGCACTTGATCCGGGCATGGGACAAGTTCCCATACTTCAAGACGTATAAATTCATTAAGTTCTTCTTGCATAGCTTCTATCCAACAGGATTGAGTAAAAGCTTCTTGCCATGTCTTAGGTTCAACTTCAGTGAGAAAAGCATCAAAATGACAAAACATTGCATTTTCTTGTAGCTGACTTCGTGTGGATACAGGACGATTAGGGTCACCAATAATAGAATCTATAGGATGATCCTTTGTCCACTTGCTGTCATGTTCACGTATCCGTGGATTGGAGTAGACCATAGAAGGAGCTTCCTCTGAGGTGGACGACTCGGCTTGATTAGAGTTAGGAATAGGTACACCAAAGAATGGAAATTCACGCATTTGAGCGAATTCCAAATCGTGATCATCATCATTCTCTTCATCATCAATAGGCATGACATGGGTAGTTGAAACAGGTGTTGGTTGAGAATTACTTGTTGATAGTATATCTAGACCAATTGTAGGTGCAGACGTATCTGATTGTGCAACGGTTGCTGGAGCGACAACTTCGGTTACCAGAGCTATTACCTCAGGTTCTGGAACAACAGTACTTGGAGGAGTAAAGAATTCATCAAAGAACGGTTGAAACAACGTATCCCATTCATTCCTAGAAGGTGGTGTAAATGATGAAGAAGTAGGGTTGTTTGGGACAAGACCAGAACTAATGTTACTGGGTCCCATTTCATGAAGTGCGGGTTCAGAGCTGCTTTGCTCAGAAGCCATTGTTGTCAGCTCATCAAAATCAACATTCATAGTTTCGAGGATCTTACGAGACTTACGATTGTAGATTCGGTATGCCTTCTTTGCAGGTGCGTAACCAATGAAAATACTAATATCAGCCTTTGGTTGAAGTTTTCCTAAATTGTCACCATCATTATTTGGATAGCAAAGAGAACCAAATACATGAAGATATGATAAATCTGGTACTTTTCCATGGAGAAGCTCATAAGGTGTTTTACCATGGCGTTTACGAATTAGTGACCGGTTTTGGGTGTAGACTACTGTAGATACTGCTTCTGCCCATAAAAATAATGGAGCCTTTGCGTAAATTAACATCGTTCAAGCAGCTTCCATAAGTGTGCGATTTCGCCTTTCAACGACACCGTTTTGTTGTGGAGTGCGTGCAACGGATGTTTCATGAGATATGACAACTTCTTCATAATAATAACGCAAGTATTGATTCACAAATTCGGTTCCATTATCTGTACGAATGCGTCGGACAGTAGTGTTGAGACGCACTTAAATCATCTTGAGAAATCCGATGATGAATTTAGGTGCCTCATTTTTTGTTGTAAGAAATTTCACCCATGTAAACTGAGAGTAATCATCGACAATGACGAGGATATACTTTATACCACTAAGACTTTCAACACGCATTGGCCCACAAAGATCCATATGCAACAGATAAAGTTTCTCTTGGTTGGTGTCTTCCGTCTTGGGTTTGTATGATTTCTTTGTGCTTTTCCCCATTGTACACGCGGAACACAAATGATCATTGTGAAATGAAAGTTTAGGAAGACCACGAACAAGTTCGTTTTTTGCCAAATGATTAATAGCATCAAAGTTAAGATGAGATAACTTTCGATGCCATAACCATGACTTAGTCTTTAATGCTTTGGAGAGAAGACATATGGGAGAAGCGGCCATCATGTCTTCTAGAGACAAAGTATACAAGTTATTCCCTCGAGTACCTTTCAATAAATCAACCCCTTCCAAATTACGAATGAAGCAGACATGCTCTCGAAAAGCAACTTCTAGGTTTGCATCACAAAATTGTCCCACAGAAAATATGTTGTGACCGAGACCTTCCACATAATACACTCTTGAAATAATAACATTCCCAATATGATATTCACCATAACCCATTATCTTTGCATTATGATCATTTCCAAATCGAACCCTACCAAGAAACTTGCTGACGAAATTTCTGAGCTGAGAGCGATCTCCGGTCATATGCTTAGAGCAACCAGAGTCCAAATACAAGAAAACAATTTGGACCACCTGTTTTCAACAACAACAGTAGACAATGCATTGGAAACTATTGGTTCCGGAGTGTTGGCAGATACAGATAAAATATTATCAGAATTGCTAACATGTTTGTGACCCTTAGTTTTCCTACGTTTTCTAATGTGAGTTTTAGCACTAACAGGTTTTAATGTTCTAACTTTCTTAGGTTTTGGATTATTTGCGGGCACTACAGTGGGAGTAGACCTATTTAAAGGGAACTTAGTTCCTACAGTAGTGTCGGTCTTCCTAGTTAAAGGACACGCTTGTGTTTTGGTAGCCTTGGTACTCCTAGTTATAGGGCACACTTTCTTCGCTGTAGTGGGAGTGATCCTAGTTAAAGGGCACATATTTCCTACCATAGTGAAAGTTCTACCAGTGGGGCGCCACATCCAACCAACTTGGGTTAACACTTTCCCAGTCGGTTTCCATTCTAATCCATTTTTTCGGGCATTCATCTCATTCACATGGTCAATAAGGCAAGAATCATGACGACTAGAAAACATACATTCATTGGAATTCCAACATTTCAAATTTGAATTCACAGTAGGCTTAGAACGCTGCACAACCGCAGAGACTTTAGGTTTAGCTACATGATTCTTTTTATTCAAAACAGAAATAACATTCCTAGGATGGGCTTCTACTTTCTTCTTCACTGGACTACTAGATGGTGGCAAGATCCTATCATTCTTCTTGTTTCTTTTAAGCTTAGATCTTTGAGCCTTAGTAGTGGTGCTTACTCCTATAGAAGGCAACACGGGAATATTAGAAGTTGGTTTTGATTCCGCCTTATCTTTAGTGACCAAAGCTTGAGATGGTTTAGTCCTAGGGCCCTTATTAAATGGTGTGACGGCTATAATGTTCCTTTTAATTGCACTAGAGAACGATGCTAAGACAGTGGCTGCGTTATCCACAACATTCCTACCTTTTAGAGTACGAAGTGTTTCTTTAACTCAGCCAAGACCAGATTTTTATCACAAATTTGTTCCCTCAAATCAGATATTTCCACCGACTTTCGATTCAATTGTTCAATCAATGATTGATTCTGTGCAGTGGTATTAGCACATGCGGGCTTTACTGAATTGAAGAGTCGTGTATGTTTCTGTTTTAAGTTATCAACTTTGGACAAAATCTTGGAAAGTCGATTATCTAGATCAAGTTTAAAATTCTCAGCGGCCTCAACTACGTTCACACAGTTAAGCTCCTTAGATTTCTCTATGTCTATCGGCAAAGATTTAGCAACTTTGTCACTTGGCGGACGCTGTTTTGATTGTAAATTCAATCGAAAATTCTTTTCAAAGTTTGCATAATCGATATTAACACCTTCGAATGACGTTTCAAAGATTTCTTGAATAAATTGTTGCTTGCATTCAAGCGAAATACAATGTGTTTGAATCTCATCAAAACGTTTTGAAAGCAAAGAATATGAATCTTGAAGCTTTAAAAATTCAGCATCAGATTCGTGACAAGTACTATCTACCACATTATCCACAGATTCAACATTATGCACAATAGAGTCATTATCAACACTTTTATTCACACAGACGGAAACTATATCATGAGACATCACTTGCTTCAGAAGCTGATCATTTTGGTGTGAAACCCATTATATTTCAAGTAAAATGTTTTCATAAGCATCATTCATTTCATTGAAAACACGTTTAACTTCTTCTATTTTCAAATGCAAATCTTGATCAAGATTACTAAGAAAAGCTTTAACATTCTTTACAAACGGAACAATTTCATCTCGGAACGCAACTCTAGTGTGCTCAAAGTTCCATTCACCTTCCGTTATGGCCGTGACCGTCGTACGTTCCAAAATAACCTTATAAAAATCGGCTAAGTGTTGGTGTACCGCGTTTAAGTTAACGGACGCCTTACTTACCGGTGGAAGTAACTTCGTTAAATCCATTTTGACAAGTGTAGGAGACGTACTAGGAGGCTTTTCATTTGACAACTTGGGGGCACAAGAACTGTTAGTTCAGCTAACTCCTTTTCTAAGTGAATACGTGTCTTTTTAGAAAGTTGATCTTTATTATGCTTATCATAATCAATCGTATGGAATTTTGAAGACATTTTAGAATGAGTTTCTTCCATAAGTGACTGTCTCCTTAGAACTACGAACATAAGGTGCTTCTTTCGATTTGCCAATTATTGTCATATCATAAAGACCGGGAATATATTCATGAGCTTGTTTTGCATAACCGGGATTAGGTGGTAAATTTTGAAGATGCTTAAGTTCGAGTTCTTTAAATGATTTAGTTAAAAGATGAACCTTTTTTGTGGAAGCGTATTGTTTTAAAAGCTGTTGTTCCTTGAATTTAAGAAGTTTGGTAGCATTAATTTCTGATTCAAACTTTTTAGACTCGAGAGTTTCAAAATCCATTTTAAGTTTCTGAAAATCATTGACAACCGACTCTTTTGCTTTTAATTCATCGGAAAGATTAGCTTTTAATGATTCTATTTCTTTCAAGTGTTCTAGCTTTTCAAAACGAAATTGGTCAAATTCAGAACATGTTATTTTCTCTGCTTGAGGGACCATTTCAAAAGTTTTGACTTTTTCTTTATGCAACGCAAGCTCAGCAGTTAGGGTGGAATTGGTATCTACGATTGTCTGAGGTCCATATGCATTTGATCAATAATATGTTTAGGTACCATGACCAAATCATGTTGAGCATAAGATTCCATACCCGTCGTAGCATTTGGTTGAGGTTCACTTAAATGTGTAGGATTGGATACCACATCATTTGAGTTACTAGTTCTCGAATGATGTTCGAGGTTGTCATTTTCATGCCCAACTTGATGTGGGTTATCATCATTACCAAGATTGGTTGTGGTGGGTACCTCACTGACGACATCAGAACCGTAGTGAGAGAGATTAGCAACGAGAGCAGCTTGGGCAGAGTGAATGTCATCACAATCCGAATCATATGCGTCAAGATCATCTTCTTGATAAGCTGCATTAGAAGTGGAAACGACTGCAATGCCTTCAGTATCTGCTGCCCCTGGGTCTGCAAGAAATGCTAACTCCTCTGAATCCAAAATCTTTCCCTTAGACTGAGCATCGACCAAATACATCTTCTCACGAAACCATGCTTCATCCTTTCTCCTTTTCGGCTGAGTGCATTGCCTAGCCATATGACCTTGTCCTCGGCAATTGTAGCAAGTCACAACCTTTTGAGGACCAATGGGACTTCCATTTCCATTAGCTTGTGAATTCACAGCTTGAGCATTCACCGTCCTTGTAGGAGGTCCATATGTATTTTGCCTTCCCTGAATAGGTCGCACTGTTACTTGACCATCTTGAACAGTAGCTTGTTGTCGAGGATTTGAAGAGGTGCGGAGCTGATTGTTTGTTGGTGGAAATCCTCTAGTTGCAACAAGTTTTGACAAGTAGGCAGTGAGATGGTTTAGAACATCAGCTGGCATATCATTTGGAGTAAAGACCGATGCTTGGATTGGTGGAAGTTCATTAGAGTAGAAAGCTTGTGCTGATTGTGCTTCTATTGGAAAATATCCTTGCTGAGGAGTATAGCCCATTGGAGAAGTGTTGGCTTGTGATGGTGATGTCTGATATGTTGGTTGCTGTGGAAGAGATTGTTGATGAACACTTCGTTGAAATGCTTGTTGTGGCATCGTCGGTGGTTGATAAGATGGTTGTTGTGGTTGCTGATAGGTGTGTGGTGGTGGCTGCTGCAAGTATGATGGTTGTTCATAAGTATAAGCCATGTTTTGTTGAGAAGCATACATGGCAAGTGGATCATGAACTTGAGGTTTAGACAACCGAGCCTCAATCACATGGCATTCGTGTTGTTGAAGAAAAGATTGAAGTTAATCCACATTGGTGTTATGCAAGTCCTTAGCTAATTTAACATCCGTCACGTACTTTTTCCATTCTGAAGGAAGAGTGTTCAAATACTTGGTGTTCAATCGAAACGTAGGAATTGCCATGCCATAGATATTGAGCTCATTCAACAAAAGGGTAAATCTCAGATAGTAGTCATTGAGAGTCTCTCTTGGCACATAGGCAAACTTATCAAAAGTATCATAAAGCTTACACTCTCGTTCTTGTTTAGTTAACGAGGTGCCTTGCATTAGAACACGAATTCTATCCCATAACTCTTTTGGCAACTTTATGTTTGCTGACGAGTTTGTAGACATCTGGAGGAAGGGCTTGGAGAATGATGTTTGTAGCATACTTATCACATTTGTCTTGAATCTTTATATCTCCAGTCAATTCACCCGTTGTGCGAGGACGAGTAGTCGTACCTTCCGTCACTGTACCATAATCTAATGTTCCATTGAGCACCGATGCCCAAATGAGATGTCCATTCTCTTTGTTCAACATGTAAAGTTCCATTCGGGAAGTCCAATCCTCGTACATAGAATTCTCCAACATAGGTGGACGATTATCCGTACCCGAGAGGATGGAATTATCCGTAAGAGATGTGTACTCCATTTCAATAAGTAAAGATTAACAAAGTTTATCGATCAATGAGAGAAAGTAAATGTGTTTGTTGTTGTGTGTAGAAGCCGAGAAATAATGTTAAAATCCCCTAAATTATGTTCTCGATAAACCAAAAATTACAAGATGAAATTGCACACGAAAAAAATTTCAAAAACGCGTTTTTGAAAAATCTGGGAAATCTTGACGTTCTATCACAATGCCTAAAAGGAATGCCGTCGCAATGTCTAAAGGAATGCTGTCGCAATGTCTAAAAGGAATGTTGTCGCAATGTTGTATCGCAATAAGTCCAATCGCAATAAATCCTATCGCAATACTTCCAATCGCAATACTCCAATCGCAATACTCCAATCGCAATACTGTCGCAATACCCTATCGCAATACCCTGTCGCAATACCCTGTCGCAATACCCTGTCGCAATATCCTGTCGCAATTTCACAAAAATTGAACTCCAATCGCAATGTCAATCGCAATTTGGATCTCAATGTGACAAGATGAAATCCAATCGCAATACCAGTCACAATATGGATCGCAATCCAAAACCCTAGATATTGCGATGGGAGTTGTCGCAATAGTACAAGCAGTATATGAATTTTCCACTTTTCTGGGACAAAACACACCGAATTCGAGATTTTAAGCCAAAAAATGATCCAAACACCCAAAAATTTTGTGTTTTTAGCCAAAGTAAATATACCAAATCTCTATAACAACTACGTAGAAGATTTGTATCAAAAAAGAAACCATTAAAAACACAAAAAAATTTGGGACGTGGGTTTGTATAGATCAAAAAGCTACAAAAATCAAGAACACAAACACATAAACAATACAATCATCCTATGGCTCTGATACCATTTGTAGGATATGTAAATCTTGCTTATGTTGTAGAGAGAGAAAGAGATAGAGAGATGATGGAGTTCACACACTTCTAGAGAGAGAAAGTGAAAGATAACTATGTGTTAACTATGAAAACCACCGCCCTCTCCATCTAAGGAGAGGGTTTATATACCAAGCCCATATGATGGGCTTGGCCTTACATTTGGGTCGTCCATACATAACATGGACTAGGCCTTTCCTTGTTAATTAGTTATAAGATATCTAGACTACGAGCTACAACTTAATATATTGTCGGAGTGACCGAATCTTCCTAAATGCGTAAAAACGTATTTTCAACAGATGATTTGGACCACCTGAATATATCACCAGACAAAGACGATGTATCGGAAGCTAGTAGTTCCTTTGTGTTAGCAGGTACAGATATATTTATCTTAGATTTGTTAACCGAAGAATTCTTAGGCTTCCAAATTTTCTTCCTAGATGTCGGCTTAGATTCTAGTTGTCTAAGATCCTGAGGTACTTCTTCACTGGTAGGCACAATAGTGGGGGCAGACCTAGTTAAAGGGCGCTTTTTTCATTTTTTAGTGCTAGTGTTCCTATTTAAAGGACGCTGAGACCTACCTTCCGTGGATGTGATCCTAGTTAAAGGGCACGTAGTTCTATTAGCAGTGAAGGTCCTACTAGTGGGTTTCCATTGCCAACCAACTTGGGTGAATTTCTTCCCCGTTGGAATCCATTCAAGATTGTTCCTAATTGCATACATTTCATTCACGTGATCAACAAGGCATAAATCATGACGCTGAGAAAACATGCATTCATTACAATTCCAACATCACAAATTAGAATTCACATTTTGCTTAGGCTACTGCATAAACGCAGGGCCTTTAGTCTTAGTTACATGATTCTTTTTATTCAAATTTGAAATAACATTCCTAGGGTGAACTTCTACTTTCTTCTTCGTAGTCTTACTAGTGGAAGGCTTGACCCTATTCTTCTTGTCTTGATATCCTTTAGCCTTAGTAGATAGAATTACTCTTGCAGAAGCCAAGGGAACATTAGTGACAGATTTTGATTTAGCCTTGATGGGTGTGTTTAATATAGGCTTAGATCCTGGATTCTTATTGAATGGAGTCATGGCAATGGCGGGGGTTTATTGTTTAAGTGGTATAGAACCCGGTTGTCCTATGTCATTCAAATGCTCTAAGAATTGTTGTACCTTCTCAATGTAAGCATGAGCAGAGTAATAGTGACTATTCATAGGATCTAATTCATAGAGATCATCTACTACATCCCTAGCAAGATCCGCGTGCTTAACTGCATCCTTCATATATAACTTATATGATAGTGGATTGTTTTTATTGTACGGGTTCTTAGTGATCACCACCTTGTTGGTTTTGGGAGCACTAGAGGTCGGGGCAGAGATTGTAGCTGGATTATCAACAACTTCTTGTCCTTTGAGTTGAAGTGTATCCTTTAATTCAGTCAAAACCATGTTCTTGTCTATGAGTTGAATATTTAAGTCAGAGATTTCCTCACACTTATGGTTCAGTTGGTCAACGAGTGACTTTTGCTCTGTCGCATTAATAGCGAAGCGTTCTTCTAACGAACCATAAATTTGTGAAAAACCCTGCTTTACTTTATCAAACTCCCCTAGCATAGAAGTAATTCTATCTTCTAGGGCATGATTTTTAATCTCTGCAGCCTCTAGTTCCAATTTATCTGCTACGGATTCTCTCTTAAGTCTCATAATTTCTTCCTCTAATGCCTGAACCACCTGAATCATCTTGACACTAGTCTCAACGGAGTTTTCACAATCATCTGTTTTTGAAAGAGTTTCATTTTAGATTGATTTTCAATTTCAAGAGATATACAATGTTTTTGAAGCTCATCAAAACGTTTTGAAAGTGAGTTATATGAATCTTGAAGCTTTAAAATTCAGCGTTAGATTCGTGACCAGAATGATTATCAATATTATTCACAGGTTCAAGAATATTCATAGAAAGATCATGCACATCATCACATTTATTCACAGCAGATGTAATCTCAATAGCACATTCAATAGTAACAACTTGCATCACTTCGAGAGACACTATATTTTCCAAGAATCGGTCATATTCGGACAAAATCTTTTCTTTCTCAATTAGATGTTGCTCATAAGCATCATCCATTTCATAGAAAACTTTTCAAACTTTAGCCATTTCGAAATTATGATTATCCCCGAGATCTAGAAATCCCTCTTTAACATTGTTTACAAACGGAATGATCTCTTTCTCAAACACCATTTTCATGTGTTCGAAAGCCCATTCTCCAGCGGTTTGAGCCGTTGAAGTCGTACATTCCTTGATGACCTTGTCAAATCCGGTAAGGTATCGCTTAATCTCTTCCAAGCTTAGCAATATCGTACTTATCGGTGGAAGATTCTTTAGATTTTCCTTAGGTACGTTCAAATTAACAAGTGTAGGAAGTATACTAAGGCTTTCTCTAGTAGGCATGTAAGTTGGTGTATGGATAAGTTCCCTTTGCATATTAAATCGAATTCTAAGATCTGTTTTTGCATTCTCTTTATTAAGCTGTTTATAATCATACACAGGATATGTATAAATTACTTTTGACTGATTCTCTTCATGTAGTGACATATTCTCAGATTCATTTGAAAACACAATCGGATCTAAGATCAATCCTAACTTTGTTGCATCATAAAGTCGTGGGTTGTGGTTAAATGCTTGCTTTGCATACCCCGGGTTAGGTGGTAGGTCTATTAGACGTGATAGAGTGAATTCCTTAAAAGAAGAATGAAACAAGTGTACTAAATGTGACGCAGAGTATTGTTTTAAAAACAAAACTTCAGTCTTTTAAAATTTCTCAGACGCCTTAATTTCCGTTTCAACCCTTTTAGACTCGAGAATTTCGAAATCCGATTGTAGTTTTTGAAAATTATTAGCGACTGACTCTTTTTCTTTAAGTTCTTTCGAAAGATTTGCTCTTAAACTCTCAATTTCTAGCAAATTATCCATTTGGACTTTCCTAAACCTATCAAATTCAGGATTGGTTAAGGTAGTGGTCACTGGAGTTAATTCCAAGGTTTTAACCTTTTCCTTATACAAAGCAAGCTCGAAAGATAATGTCTGATTAACACCGAGGGTTTCAAGGACCGCATTATTCATTTGGCCAAACATAGATGCCGACACCATAACCAAATCTTGTTGAGTAAACGAATTTGTAGACGTAATAGCTCCCGGTTGTGTTTCACTTTAAGTCTGGGGACTTGCATTGATATTGCTATCATTTTTTGTCTCCTCGTTTGAGTTACTAACCACCAGAGGCTGTTCCGGATACTCAGACACTTGCTCAACTTGATAAGGTACAATACGAGTATCATTGGCAGTATTTGGTACCTCAGAAATTGTGTCAGCTCCATAAAGTGAAAGATTTGCCATGAGAGCTGCCTTGGCGGTATTGAGATCATCACAGTCGGAATCGTATGCATCAAGATCATCACATTGATATGAGGCATTGTTCGTGATGGCTGTTGTGAGTCCGTCAGTGTCTGCAACTCCTAGATCTGCGAGAAATGTTAACTCCTCTTCATCGAGCTCTCGTCCTTGGGCTTGAGCATTAACCAAGTAGATCTTCTCTTGAAACCATGTGCTATCCCTTTTCCTCTTTGGCTGCTTACACTCTCGAGCCATGTGCCCTTCCCCTTTGTAGTTATAACATATGATCATCTTCATTTTACCAGTGTTATTACCCCTTGTAGCAGCAGTGTTAAATCGACGTGCACCAATATTAGATGAACTTGGTCTCCTCTGAAGTGGTTGCACAGTAACTCTGCCATCTTGGATTGTAGCTTGTTGACGAGAGTAAGAAGAATTCCTCAACTGATTGTTTGTTGGAGATGGTCCTTTGTAACCTCTTTTGTTCAACGCTTGAGTGATGTAAGCAGACATTTGAGCAAGTATATCAGTAGGATTTTCCCCTTGTCTAAACTCAGGAACTAGAATCTCGTCATCATAATAGAATACTGGTGCTGGTTGAGCTACAAACTGATTTGAAGGAGCACTAACATGTTGTGAGTAATGGGGTTGAGGAGCCTCATGTTGTTGGTAGGTGATGGAAGGGTTTGTTGGAGGTTGATAAGGTGAGTATGGTTGTGAAGCATAAGGTAAATGATGTGAGTCTCCTTGTGATGATATTGCTGGTTGTTGGTATTGTTGTTGATAAGATGTAGGTGGTTGTGGCAAGATCAAATACTGTGGAAAGCTTGGAGTTTGATACAATGGTTGATAGGAAGATTGGTGTCCCAAATCATACGGAGAGTTGTGATATGACAAAGTTGGATGATTTGCCATTAATGCCAATGGTTCTTGATAAGATCCCTGAGAGATGCGTTTTTGGATCACGTGCTTCTCGTGTTGCTGCAAAAAAGCATAGAGTTGATCTAAATTTGACTTATGCAAATCCCGAATCATTTTAACATCGGTGACATATTGGCTCCACTCTTAGGGTAACGTGTTCAAGAACTTGATGTTTAGTTGAAACTGAGCACCTTAGATTATACACGTTCAAATCATTCATCAAATTAGTGAAACGCCAGTAGTAGTCATGAAGTGTTTTCCCTGGAATGTATGTGAACCTATCAAACAAGTCATACAATTGACACTCTCGTTCTTGCTTAGTTAGTGAAGTCCCTTGTAACAAAACAGTTAAGCGATCCCAAAGATCCTTTTCCCCTGTGTGTTCGCTTACCATTCGATAAATATCGGGTGGAAGAGCTTGAAGTATGGTCTGAACAACCCTTTCATCCGCAACAGCAATTATTTTGTTAGCATCCGTTAACTCATGAAACAACCTTGGCCGCGTCATATTATCGACAGTAACTTCTCCCCAATCGAGTGGACCTTTCTCAATGGATTAAACCATAAGTCTCCCATTGGGTTTACCCATAATGTAAGTTCTCATGCGACCCTGTCATGCTTCAAATAAGTCTTTGATGAGCAACGGTGGGCGGGTATCGGTACCCGAGATGATTGAAATATCGGTAAGCGATGTCATTGTAGGCATAAATGAACGAGGATTCATTTTTTGAACACTTGATGGAAAAAAGATTATCTTTTGATCGAGCAATGAAAGAAGGTTGTGAAATTTGTTGTGAGTTGATGTAGAATTCTTCCAAAAATTACAAGTCCAAAACTTAACACAGTCAATACACAATTCGGAATATGTAACCTGAACGTAATCCGGAATGTATAACCTTGAACTAATTCGGAATATTTGAAGCAAGAGCTAATCCAGAATCTGGGAATCAATAATCTAATCTGGAATCTATATCCTTGAACTAATCCGGAATGTATATCCTTGACCTAATTCAGAATATGAAGTACTGATCTAATTCGAAATCTGTGAAGCCTTGAACTAAGTCAGAATATGAAGCCTTGAACTAAGTCGGAATATGTAAGGCAAGAGCTAATCCGGAATCTGGGAATCAGTAATTTAATCCGGAATCTATATCCTTGAACTAATCCGGAATGTATATCATTTACCTAATTCGGAATATGAGGTACTGATCTAATTCGGAATCTGTGAAGTCTTGAACTAAGTCGGAATATGAAGCCTTCAACTAAGTCGGAATATGTAACAAAACACACTATTTGGAATAATAGGTCCACACTCAATCCGGAATCCAAACCGGATACTAATTCGGAATACAGCTGATCTTAAGCCGGAATAACTCTAACTTATCTAAATCTAGAATATGCAAAACCCTAGTAATCCGACTTGTAAAACCCTTTTATCCCGAATAAGAAAAAATTTTGTACCTTTTAATTTTACCCAAAAATCAAGCCAAAAATTACAACTTTTTATGAAAATCACCAATATGAATATCACAAATCCCTACCACAACTATGTAGGCAATTTGTAAAAAAGATTTTGTGGTGAAAAACACAAAAAAATTTGAAAACACGGATATATCTTGATTAAAAGAGCATAAAAAACTAAAACTAACACAACAAAAAACCTTATATCATCCCATGGCTCTTGATACCAATTGTAGAATAATGATAATCTTAGATCTAATCAAGAGGGTTGTTGTTTTCTAGAGAGAGAAAGAAAGAAAACTTATATTATGATAATATGAAAAGTAAACAACCAACACCCCTTTCCATGGTGGAAAGGGGTTTATATACCAAGTCCCTTAGTGGACTTGGGCCTCCGGCCCATGAACATGCTCATGGGTCGGGCTAATGTAAATAACTTAAACTTATAATACGAGCCTATAACTATATTGTTGGAGTGACCGAGACTTTCTTAATACGAAAAACGTATTTCTAACATAACTTGAAATCTTGATGACCCCACTAATTGCAAAGTGGCAGCAAGTTTCAAACCTGTATAGGTGTTCTACAATGTTATCTTATTGTTTTTGTTTGTCATTTCTATAGATGGCTGACACGACAATGATGGAGAACATGACAATCCTAACAACCAATGATCTTGATGGGTTTCACAAGGTATAAAGCAACTGTTCATGCAAAAAGAAACTGAGATAATTACTTGCACTCATTTATTGTTATGTCGTCTAGGTATCGACATTAAGAATATGCTCATGCACCCAGTCTTAGTTATGCAGGTTGGTGGAAAATATATCTTTTATCACCAATACTTTTCTGTCATTTTAAATCCCTCTTATTGGACGTAATCTCATGTAAGAGCAGGATCACTTGCTTCTGGAATTCCTTCACCCTGTGCCAAATCTGAATAAACGTCAGGATTTTCATTTTTAATTTTTTTCAGCTTAGTAGTTTCCAACAAGGAATATTGCAATTAGCTATGGAACCATCAGTATTGGGGAGTGATTTAACTGAAGGGGGGCGAATAGAAAAATAAAGCTTGATCGTAATCTGGGTATCTTTTAGGTAATTAGGTGTATGTTTTCGCTGCAAGTATCATGCTTTTTTCACCTCAATATTAAATAATTTTTTCTTATAATTCAACCTTTAGATATCCAAGGATATTCGCAAGCTATGTTGGATACGATTTATAAACATGAACATCTCAGAGTGAGAGTAAACGATGACCAGGTTATTTTTAGTATATCTTTTTTTGTGAATTATATGGTAGAAAATGGTGCTACAAGTTGCCAACAAAAAAGAGTTGTTATTATCTTAAAAGTTACAAGGTGTAGGATGCCAGGTCTCTTTAAAATAGTACTTATCCTCAAATAAGTTATCTCCATGTGTATTGTGTAATATCGTATGTTATTGTCATTGGTGAAGGACAAAACATAATGCAATTTTTTGTAAGTTCTGATAGCTACGGGTAAGTAACATAGGTCATTGAAAAAATAAGCCTCCATAGCGCCTTTCCATAGTGCTACTCTTTCTCTTATTTAAGTGTGACTCCATGTCCTGTATGCTATTATATAATGCATATCTAGAAGATAACGTATTTTTAGTGGAAATACATAATGAAGTAATACTGGATGGTTCTTAAACTGTATGCAATGCCAACCATTTCCATGCAAAACAACACAAAAACTATTTGTATACTTGAAGGCCTTTAATAAGATATTTTCATAAAGAATAACATCTGGAAAAACTAAACAATTTAAGTTTGCATAAGCAACATCGTATCATACCTAAAAGAGGTTAGGAAGTTGTATCCATTCGAAATGGGGGACTCTTGTCATTATTAACCCGTTCAACCCATTTGACTGGTTTCCTGTACTGCTATTTACATAGTTTGACCCCTTTTATCAGTAAATTTAAGCTCCATTTACTTGGTTATATCGTATGCTGTCACATGTTGGTACACAATAAAGAAACTTTTTGATCATCATGCTAGGATCCCCCTGATTAAACAGGATAAGAACAAGCAAAACACTCTCATGTGCGTGTATTTCCTTCAAAATTAGCGATATGTTTGTCCGTATATGTTTAAAGGTGCACATATAATTTGGAAATGTATGTAAGCCCCGTGCATTGAATGAACTTATCCCAAATTAGAAAGGGGAAGAGTTAGCAAAACTCATAGTATAAGTATCTTCACCTCAGTTTTTATCCAAGTATCGAATTGTTGGAAAGTGACTATATTTCTGAAATTTGATTACTTGTGCAGGTAGTATAACTATGGGTGTTTCTTCTGATAGGTTCATGTTGCATACGAAAAACATGTTTTCTGAGAACAATCAAACTAATATGTAATTAAATTGTATCATTAAATAATTTATTGGTTTACTCCTGAATGGGACCCGTCTGATGGCCTCACTTGTATGGCAGGCCAGATTGGGATCATAAAACCCAACTGAACAATTGGATGCTGAGACAAAAGTGGTGATATGTGTAAGGGACAACAGGCTGGAGCAAGTATGGACATGCAACCGGGTCCTAGGAAGACTGTTATTTGACTCAATGGGCAACTGATGCAATGTGGTCGGGTCAGGCCGGTTAGACCCTGCACCAAAAGAATTGGAAACTCATGATGCGAGGTTAGATTAATAAATAAGCCTAAGCTCTTTTGTTGTATGCAAACACTTTTAAGGGCTTATTGTGTTTTGAAAAGAAACCAAGCTTAGAAGCTACTTATCTCCTTATTCTAATTTGATACAGTAAATAGCCAAATTTAATTGTTGTATGAAACAAAACTATTTATGTCTGTATAGCTTATTTGAGGCTAACAGTTTGGGTCTTGCTTACTCAAACTACTTGTCATATTTGATTATTTCACCTCTTAAATCCAAATACTATCCCTTTAATTGCGTTTTAATTATGTCGTATTCTCAATAAGCATAAACAATAGGCTTCTGAATGAAAGAGTGACGTGTATAGCTATGTAATTCTGCATTTAGAAGCAACCATAGGACAAAATCCTGTAAATTATGGCCGTATCTGTCAATATGGAAGCACAGTCACACACTCACACGCATAACCGTTTGGTTACTCGAATATGAGTATGGGTCAGGTTTCGGGTATTAGTGTGGTAGTGGAATAAGTGACCTGTAGGAGATTAGGCTAACTACAAATAAGCAGCCTAACGGATGTCTTTCCAGCATTGTGTTTTTAAATATAAGTAGATCATTCTATTTCGGAAAGTAATATATATACTGAAAACTTATGAGCCACACTACACTATTTTCATGGTCTAATATTTTTTATATGATAACCTTGCAATATGCAAATGAATATATGGGTGTTTGGATGTGCGACATTAAACTTTTTCCCTGATCATTTTTTTTTTGTAATGAAACTGAAACTACATTTAATTTACCTTTTTAAATATTTTATTAGCATTTCCTTTCTTGGTCTGCTACATCGAAAATTATGTCCTCCTTTACTCAGGTTACTGGGTACCATTGATAGTTTTAACTTTGAATCTTAGATCTTTGGAATCACAGCAGGTAAACAACACTTCATGGGAAACTATAATCCAATTGTGTGTCTTTTAGGGAAAGAAACTCAATTTCATTAAATTCTCTTAGTTTCTCATGAACATGGTTCTTGAAGTATGTGAAGCAAGAGATCGTATAGGAATATTAATACGAGATTCATTTTGTGAGGATTAATTAGGTAACTTACCGAAATTCTATGATAACTACTATGGGTATATATGTGCTACTAGATTAATATGTGCTTATTATGTCCTTGCGTTTGTGTTATATGGCTTCCGATGTTTGGATGCATATGTCTGAGATGGTCCAGTGGCTCAGGTAATTGTTGTTTTTAGTTTTCAGATTTAAGTAGCAAGCTGATCACCATCACCAACATGTTTTAATAAGTAATCCCAAACACCCCTTATGTAACTTCAAACGTTGATACGACGGATTGCTGCTGAATGTTATATTAATCATTGCAGGGTACCATGTGGTGTTCTTTGCACCTAACAGTCTGTGGTATTCTAGATGATCTTAAATCTACGATAGATACCAATGAGGTAAGCTTGGTCGTTCCCATGGATATTGTTCACATGTAATTTTTATATGGTTACTACATCATCGATATGTTTATGCCATTTTTATCTGCTTAATACACACCCCTGCCACCATACCTGTAAGGCTATCATGTCGATATTTGCCCATTTAATTAATAAGTTGGCTGATGTGGGTATTTTATAGTAAAATAGTAGCTTAGAAAGAAACGAGTCAAATGAGTCGAATGAGTCGCGAGTCAACTGAAGTGTATTTTTAATGCATACCTATTCTAGACTGTTTGATATCATATAGGTTTTTAAATCAAATTTGACATGCTAATTAACCATAAAATGTTTAAATTTGGGGCAAAACATGTGCCAAGAATTACCCGTTAGCCAACACATCCATACCTAGGTCCTTGCTGTTGAACTAACAGTAACCTATGTTAGAAGAATAATTTAATTTGGGGAAAAACATGTGCACGATGCTAGAAGAAGAACCATATTACAAGTAAGCTTTACGAGGCATAGGGTCATTTAGCAAATCGAGCCATAAAGGCCGAAAGGTTTTGGACCATAAATGTTTAGCCAATCGAGTCATTTAGCCAATCGAGCCATAAAGGCCAATCGAGACATAGCTTCATTTAGCCAATCGAGCAATAAATGTTTGATATAATGTTTTAGTAACTCTGATATAGCCATCTCAAATCTGGCGCCAATAAAATAGTTTTATTATGTTACAACAGGGATAAAGTGTTGCAACCACGGAATGAGACGATATGTTGTTATCTTGGCCGATGATTATTGGTTTGGATCTGAGCAGGTAAGCACTTGAATTATACATCAGTAGTGTGTTTTGGTATAATCTTTATATCAAATATATATTGTTCTAATTGCAGTAATCATAATCTTTTAAACGGAGTTTCGACAGTCTATAGTGGGATGCTGGTCTTGCTATGCAAGATTTGTTAGCTACTAATATTACCAAGGAAAGTGGCTATACTTTCATGAAAGGACATAACCTTATAAAGGCATCACAGGTTTGTAAATCATTTATATATTTTATTTACCACGTGTACGCCAAGTCATTTATAATTGTTTTGTGCAGGTTAAAGGTATTCCTTCGGGCGATTTTAAAAGCTTGCACCAGCATACTACTAAATGGCCTGGATCTTTTCAGATCAAGATCAAGGATGGCAAGTGTCAGATTGCACTGTTGAAGCACTGAAGGTATTTATTAAGGATTGGTCAAAGCAAGCCTCATTACTTGCTAGATATCCCAGTTTGATGCTGAACGAGCCACCCAAAGATCATGGTTTTCACAGTTCCGAGGATATAAAGGTAAAAGATATTTTGCTGAGATGTTTACTTTTTAACCATAGATGTGTTAGACGAATAATAGGCCCAATCCTGTTTGTGGGTTGAGGTCTTTAGGGTTATGTACTTATAAATATTAAATGAATGAATGCTAAAAAGCATCGAGTTTCCAATGTAGTCCTACACCAGTTTTACCATTCTACATGGTATCAGGCCATACTCGTTCCTTACCTAGAAACACTTATGCCTTCAAACACAAACCCTAAACTCTGTGTCGTCGTTCTTTCGCTGTTATGCTCTTCAACTCCATCATCAAAAAAAAAAGAAAAAAAAAGCCTCAACAACACTCCCATCATTCTACATCTATCATTGGATCTCTGTTAGTGTGTGAAAGAATGTCAGACCAACACAATCTTTCATCATCTGATCTATGAATGTGCATGATGTCATTGTCAACAGTCATCCTTCCAATCTTTTATCTTTGATCTTTTTTATTTGTTTCGGATCTGAAGATTTGTTTCCAAAATCATGGTGCACCAACTATTTTTTTTTTTTTACAGTTTTTTATTTGTTTGTTGTGTTGGTGATTTGTGCTAAGGTCACAAATCCACACAATCATTATTTGTGTTAGTGATTTGTGCTAAGGTCACAAATCTACACAATTGTATGTTATTGTTAGTGTTTCGGTTATTTGGTTTATCAGGTTTATCAGTCCGACTTCAAGTTTAAAGATTATAAGAAGAATGTTTGAAGACGCTTGTTGTCGATGTCTTCATAGCTGATATTTCTTTTAATGTTCGTTTTTTTTTCTCTTTTCTAGTTTACCTCTTCAGTCCGAGCTTTCGCGATTTCGCCGCTCGGACTGCGGGTGAGTGTTAGACGAATAATAGGCCCAAGCCCGTTTGTGGGTTGAGTTCTTTAGGGTTATGTGCTTATAAATATTAAATGAATGAATGCTAAAAAGCATCGAGTTTCCAATGTAGTCCTACACCAGTTTTACCATTCTACAAGATGTAGTTTTAAGGTTTTGGGTAAAGCTACTTATCTGCTTATTATAGGCACTTATGATTTTTTTCTAAGAAGATAAACAATCATAAACAACCCTATATATTGGAGAACACAAAAAATGCAAATGGTTTTGGCATGTACCCCAAATACTTCCATAAGTTTCTCTTGGACGGTACGATTTACGAATGAGTCCTGATGCATGGCAGCCATATCAGGTGGCATTTTTAAGTGTGTTCTTATTTGTAATTTCTTTTTCACAATAAACTATTGCAGTTTTTAAGGGTTTTAAAAATGTTAGTTTATTTTTTTAATGTGATCTTGTGAACTTTATATTCTATCTATTATCTTAATTTTACATATATATTAGGGCATGATCTTTTTTTAAACAATTGTATTTAGCATTTCACTATAATTTTATAGAATTCTTGAATCTTAAAAGTTATAACTATGCCAAAATAAATAACTTTTATCTATTATCATATAGGTTTTTTTTAATCATATTTGACATGCTACTTAACTACAAAAAGTTTAAATTTGGGGCAAAACATGTGCCAGGAATTACCCGTTAGCCAACACATCCATACCTAGGTTCTTGCTATTGAACTGATAGTAACCTATGTTTCTTATCTTTTGGCATGTAAAGGAGTCCGTTACCTGACCCAGTGAACACAGTATCGGAAAAGATGATTAATCTATTCAACCTTCATAGAAATAGGCATGGCAGGTTGTTGTTGGAATCTAATATCTAATATAGAAATAATGATATTTAAACTTAGTTGGTTGTGGTCCGAAAAGAAAACTATAAGAAAACTTAGTATATACTTCTTTTATGCTATTACTATAAGAAAACTACACAAAATACTTTCTAATTTGAGCGCACATGGCATACGTTTATTACTTATTGTAATTACCCATGATCACCTGTTCCTCCTGAATGTCAAGTGCCACATCTCATAAAAATGAAACACGAGACCTCTTTTACCATATGAACCGTGTCAGTTAGCGAGTCAATTTGCTATTGTGTGCAGTTCGCCATTCCATGAATCTTATATTATGAGTTGATCATAATGAAAATTTAATCAGTATTCCTCTTTAACTTCCAATGCAATGACACCTTCCTTGGCTATTTGGTGCCTTGGTGGTGTGAATTACTTATATCGTGGATTTTGTTGATTCATTTGCATATTAGAGTCCACTAATGGGACTTATGTAAAAGAATGGGTTCATTGGGAGAAGCAACTGCATGAGGTTTTATGACTCTATCTATAAGTATATAACGTACAGGATAAAGATCTTTTGACTGCTGATTTTGCATTCAATAGCACTGAATCAGCAAAGTAGCCACTCCCACATGTTTACAGACTGCAAAATTGAACGATTCAGATGCTGAACTTTCAACTACCATGATGCAGGAGAGGCTGAAGTATGATATCTTCTGGAGTAATTGAACACTAGGAATGTTAAAGTTCCCCCAACATCAGCTTACCTTGAAATTTGGAGCTCCCATTATGCTTATTAGAAATACGAATTGGCTTTTTGGGTTGTGCAAAGGAACAAGAAATATTTTAACAGAAAGTTATTTGGCGCTTTTATATAGTTACTTTTAAAACTGGTTATCAATTTTTTTACCTTTCGTTTTGTATTAAAGTTATCTACAACAGAAGGGAGACAATCTTCAACCTTGTTTTACTTGGATGTTGTTTGTTCAAAACAGATATAGTGTCAATATGCTAACTATCTTCAATGTTAAATTTAAGTTAAATTTAAGGAGCACTGGATTTTAACATTGGTGTGAACAGGTGGTGAAGGGTAAGGTGTTGACGATCAAGCAGTTAGAGGCTACGGTACCGTGGCTGGTCGCTCGGCTGGCCACCACGGCGCGAGACGACGATGGCGCCAACCGTACCGTGCCTCGCATCGTGGGTTTTGGGCTGGCTACAACCAGCCGACGCCATGGCCGACGATGCGACCCCATGGCGCAGCCAACCATACCGTGGCCCGCGCCATGGGGATGAGTTATACATTTTTTTTTATTTTTTTTTTAATTTTTTTTCACGACGACACGAGAATGTTGGTGTTAACCAGGGAGGAGGGTTGTGCCATCGTGGGGAGTTTTGGTGTCGTGGGAGTAAAAGGTGATGTGGCATCACTTTTTGCCCACGACACGAGTTTGACGGCTCGACCGTACCGTGTACTCTTAGGGTTGTCGACATTGTAAACACCATCAGACTTCAGGTAAAAACTAAAACCTGAAGTTTGCACATCTTATTATATTGATTATATTTTAAAATACATTAAGAAGTACATCAAGTTGATCACACCCAAGCTTGATGAAGATAAAACAACCGTTAAAGACCTTCAGTTGTCAGTCTTTTTGCTCTCAATATCTTCATTCATTCAGTGAGTTTGGCTCTCTATCGATTTACACTTAATTGGTAAAGTGTAAAACTTAGTAGTTATATGCAGCTAACATATTTCCTCTTTGATTGTTTACGTTAATTAGATGTAGATATTCACGTTTTGCAGAAGGCTTTGTAGAAATGTAAATCTTGCTTATGTTTTTAGAGAGAGAAAGAGATAGAGAGATGGTGGATTAAACACATTTCTAGAGAGAGAAACAAGAGTGAACTATGTGAAAAATGATTAACCACACACCCTCTCCATCTAAGGAGAGGGTTTATATACCCAAGCCCTTGTCATGGGCTTGGGCTTACATTTGGGCCGGCCTACACATGTTGTAGGCTAGGCTTGTTCTTGTTTGATAAATAAAGAAAGTTAACTAAACTACGAGCTATTACATGGACTATTGTTGGAGTGACCGATCCATCTTAATACGTAAAACGTATTTCTAACAATCTCCCCCTAAGGGAGGACACTCCAAACAAGGGCGTTACCCAAGTTACAATAATAAAATAAACCTAGCATACTATGCTTGTCTTGAGCTCGTAGTCTTCGTCTTTCTTTTTTCTTTTTCTTTTCTGGTGAACATGCTGATGTGATCTTTGATATCAATCTTTGAGCATTAATATCTTGCCTTGATCTCGTGCATCCATCACTTGTGATCTTCGCCTCTTCGTGACACCATGTCCCACATACTTATACCTTCGTAATTCTTGAAAGCTTCAGAGTTTGATACAGCGGAAGACTTAACTTTTAGGCTTTCTTAAATTAAATGAGATATTAAGTGCATAAAGTATAAGCATGCGGGGACGACTTCTTTTTGGATTCCGCAACGCCACCGTCTTCAAATGCCGCAACATAAGTAGACACGAACGAAATGGATTTGAACATTTCATTTTAAATCGGTAGCATTTTACCTCCGGTCGGTGAAGACCGTTGGACGATATTAGATATCGTACCCATGACGGATAGTTTCAATTAAGTAACTTCCTGACAGGATTTCGCGGGTAAACCCGTTCTCTTTATTCGACCGTCCAAAGCTGACTGCGAACATAAAGAGTGAATCATTTGGATAAAATTATCCGCATGATTTGAAGCCGTCAATTCATGTTCCTGGAACAAGTGAAATTCAATTAAGAACCGCACCATCGTTGCTTTCTAGTTGTCACGAGCTTGATTCGTATAGAATCTTGCAAGTTACCTACCAAGTGCTGTTTGAGGTTAACACTAGAAGGATTTCCACTCATCACTGTGAACACTAAGGTATCACTCTGAGTGTTCTGGCAAGATCACTAAGATATTACGTTGAGGCCTGGAACGTGTTTAAATTCAGTTAAGAATTAAACAGCTGTTGCTTTCCAGTTATCACAAGTTTGATTCATAAAGAATCGCACAAGTCACCTACCATGAGCTTTTTGATATTCGCTCAAGAAGGATTTCCATCTTCATTGTAAATACTTTCGTATTACTCGAATGTTCAGGAAAGATCATGAAGATTTTGCGTAGGACTCTTAAGATCTTTCTTACTTTTCACAGTGTGTGAAGAAGCAAGGAAATATGAAAGTGTGTCCTAATGAGATATTTGATGATCTCAAATGGCTCTAGACTCGATCATGCATTTTGGATTTTAGTGATCGGAGGCTGGAGAGGAGTGCCACCTTTTCAATACCAATTTATTCGGTGTGAATAAATCGATAGATAACGTGTTGTCTCCGTGTGATTAAAACAAATACCTTTTGAGAGATATCTGAGTTAGCTGGGATGGGTTGTGCATTGCATCACTGGGCCCATGATGTCTGTCTTCAATATCGAGAATCATTAAAATGATCTCAATAGCATATGCGTTGACCCGGTTTCTGCCTAAAGTTGTAAGGAGGGCTTCTTTCTTTACACCCTTTATCTTTACAATTCTTTTTCATTCTTCAACCCCTTCAATGCTTACCAATACGTCATAACTAGCACCTTGTTGTGATTGTTCTAGTGCTAACTTAAGTACTGTGTCGGCATTCAGCTACATTCACAATCTTTTCTCCATCTTTCCTAAGGACTACTATTTCTAGCTATGGAGTGTCCTTGGGAAGATTCCTCCGGTTCTGGAAGAATCATAGGACTTAACCTATCCTACCATCCTTATGTCACCACAATCTTCATCGTCGTGAATTAAATGAGGTTTGGGTAAGTATATGTCACCATGAAAATCCATTTTGATATGCAAATCCGTTTTGCTCCCCCTTAACATATGCCACGATATTCGAAAACATTTCGCACATGTCGGGATGAGCCAACACATTAAGTCAAACCATTTGTGATAATATCCCATATTAAATCACATTTTCTCCCCCATATTAAAAATATTAACCCAATCGATGTTTTTAATATCAATTGATTTAATGAAGTTTTAACAAAGGTTTTGGGAAGAAAAATGCAAGTCCATTTAATCTTCATGATACCAAATGTATGAGATATGGTATCGAATTGTAGCATGATCACATATTCACCATATTAAAAAGAATTGACAAGGTTGAACCTGATTGATGAGAACATCATATGATAAGATCAAATGGTTCTTGTCAAAATATGTTGGTCGCCTCGTCACGTCTGAAGTCATCTCTTGACTCCACATGTACGATTGGTATTGTTGTCTTGACACCAACTTGTGAACTTGGCACGTTCGGCATCGAAGATTCTGAATGCTAGACAATTGCTCCCCCTCAATTGTTGACCCGTGTTCTATCAAAAGAGTTGTAGTCGTCGGTTGAGTAGTCGCATCGTCGAGTATGTAGATACCAATTGTAGATTGCTATGGTTGTAGAGATGATAGCTTCATAAAAATAAGACTTCTCTTGTTTTAACAAATAAATGCACTGAAACGTACATTTATTTGTGTTAGACCAAGTTATAAAGTAAACTTGATCCCTTACAAGGTTTTAAAGTAAACCTTGCCCGAGAAAATTAATTCCCGTTGTGAGCCAAAGCTTTCATAAGAAATACTTGACTTTAATGTGTAAACCGGGTTGCAGTCTGAAATAACTACAAGCCATTTAGGCATGTTTTATGAAATATTTACAACTTTTGTACGAACTCTATTTATGGCGCCGTGTCGATATTAATCAACATTTCTAAGGCCGTAAATATTATCGTACCAAAAGACATGCTTTTGAAAAATAAAGTAAAAATACTTTTGGATTTTTTATGAATTTTCAATTTTTATGGTTTTTATATGGTTTTATATTTTTGTATTTTGCTTTTGTGGATAAAAATATAAACAGTATATACAAATGATCACCAAGGATACGGAGAATAGTTTTACCACCACTATTCTTTCGCTTCATCTGCCAGTTCCTTTAGAGTCTCAGGCGAGAAAGTTCTCATTCCTAGCTTGTCGGCCAAAAATTCAATTCGAGCGCGATCTAAAGCCTTCGTGAAAATATCCGCCAATTGATACTCAGATCGGACAAAGTAAAGCTCTATTACTCCATTTTCCACTTGCTCCTTGATGAAATGGTAGCGAATGTCAATATGCTTCAACCGGGAGAATTGAACATTGTTGCAGCATAAGGCAATTGCACTCTTGTTGTCGCAGTACATCGGAATTTTGTTGAAACCTAGACCATAGTCGGTTAATTGCGATCTCATCCAAAGAATTTGAGCACAGCAACCGGACATAGCTATGTATTCTGCTTCCGTACTTGAAATTGCAGCGCTTTTTCTGCCTTTTCGATGCCCAACTGATTAGTCGATCTCCTAGTAGTTGCAAAGTTCCACTCGTGCTACGCCTTGTATCTTGACAACCCGTGTGATCCGCATCTGCATATGCCATTAGTGCAATAGAAGAGTCCTTCGAATACCAAAGTCCCCGATTAATGGTTCCTTTAAGATATCGAAAGATCCTTTTAACAGTAGCTAAGTGTAACTCAATAGGCCTAGTTTGATACCTGGCACACATACATATAGCAAACTGAAGATCAGGTCGACTGGCTGTGATATACAGAAGAGTACCGATCATTCCACGATAAAGTGTCGGATCAACGGCAACTCCATGTGGATCTGCATCAAGTTCGTTCCACCATTGGAGTATCCACGGGGTCGCAAGATTCCATCTTATACTTCTTAAGCGATTCAAGGGCATACTTGGATTGATTGATAAAGATGCCTCTGGGATTCTGAGATATCTGAAGACCTAAGAAGAATGATACCTTGCCCATCATTGACATCTTAAACTTAGAAGACATGAGTGTCCCAAACTCATCCGATAAGGTTTGGGTCGAGGCTGCAAATATAATATCATCAACATATATCTGTACCATAATCATATCTTTACCTCGTTTTTGAATGAACAGCGTAGGATCCACCTTGCCTTTTGCGAAGCCATGTGTAATGAGGAATTGTGACATTAGATCATACCATGCGCGAGGAGCTTGCTTCAACCCATAGAGAGCCTTCTTAAGCTTGTACACATGATTAGGATAATTAGGATTCACAAAACCATCCGGTTGTTGAACATAGACCTCTTCCTTGAGTTCACCATTAAGAAATGCCGTCTTCACATCCATCTGATAGACGATCATATTCATATGGGCTGCATAAGCGAGGAATAGTCAAATAGCTTCCAAACGGGCAACAGGTGCAAAGGATTCCATAAAGTCGATGCCCAATAATTGCTTGTATCCACGAGCTACTAGTCGAGCTTTGTTCTTCAATATTCCGCCTAACTCATCGAGTTTCACCTTGTAAACCCATTTCAAAGTGAGTAACTTCACTTGATCCGGGCATGGGACAAGTTCCCATACTTCAAGACGTATAAATTCATTAAGTTCTTCTTGCATAGCTTCTATCCAACATGATTGAGTAAAAGCTTGTTGCCATGTCTTAGGTTCAACTTTAGTGAGAAAAGCATCAAAGTGACAAAACATTGCACTTTCTTGTAACTGACTTCTTGTGGATACCGGACGATTAGGGTCACCAATAATAGAATCTATAGGATGATCCTTTGTCCACTTGCTGTCATGTTCACGAATACGTGGATTGGAGTAAACTGTAGTAGGATCTTCCTCTGAGGTGGACGACCCGGCTTGATTAGGGTCGGGAATTGGTACACCAAAGAATGGAAGTTCACGCATTTGAGCGAATTACAAATCGTGATCATCATCATCCTCTTCATCATCAATAGGCATGACGTGGGTAGTTGTTACATGTGTTGGTTGAGAATGAGTCGTTGGAGGTATATCCTGACCAATTGTAGGTGCAGATGTGTCTGATTGTGTAACGGTTGCTGGAGCGACAACTTCGGTTACCGGAGCTATTACCTCTGGTTCTGGAGCAACAATACTGGGAGGAATAAAGAATTCATCAAAGAACGGTTGAAACAACGTATCCCATTCATTCCTAGTAGGTGGTGTAAATGATGATGAAGTAGGGTTGTTTGGGACAAGACCAGAACTAATATTACTGGGTCCCATTTGATGAAGTGCGGGTTCAGATCTGCTTTGCTCAAAAGCCATAGCTGTCAGCTCATCAAAATCCACATCCATAGTTTCGAGGATCTTGCGAGAGTTACGGTTGTAGATTCGTTATGCCTTCTTTGCGGGGGCGTAACCAATGAAAATACAAATATCAGCCTTTGGTTGAAGTTTTCCCAAATTGTCACCATCATTATTTGGATAGCAAAGAGAACCAAATACATGAAGATATGATAAATCTGGTACTTTGCCATGGAGAAGCTCATAAGGTGTTTTACCATGGCGTTTACGAATTAGTGACCGGTTTTGGGTGTACACTGCTGTAGATACTGCTTCTGCCCATAAAAACAATGGAGCCTTTGCGTAAATTAACATCGTTCGAGCAGCTTCCATAAGTGTGCGATTTCGCCTTTCAACGACACCGTTTTGTTGTGGAGTGCGTGCAACGGATGTTTCATGAGATATGCCAACTTCTTCATAATAATCACGCAAAATTTGATTCACAAATTCGGTTCCATTATCTGTACGAATGCGTCAGACAGTAGTGTTGAGACGCACTTGAATCATCTTGAGAAATCCGATGATGAATTTAGGTGCCTCATTTTTTGCTTTAAGAAATTTCACCCATGTAAACCGAGAGTAATCATAGACAATGACGAGAATGTACTTTTTTCCACTAAGACTTTCAACACGCATTGGCCCACAAAGATCCATATGCACCAGATAAAGTTTCTCTTGGTTGGTGTCTTCAGTCTTGGGTTTGTAAGACTTCTTAGTGCTTTTCCCCATTGTACACGCGGAACACAAATGATCCTTGTGAAATGAAAGTTTAGGAAGACCACGAACAAGTTCGTTTTTCGCCAAATGATTAATAGCGTCAAAGTTAAGATGAGATAACCGTCGATGCCATAACCATGACTTAGTCTTTGATGCTTTGGAGAGAAGACATACGGGAGAGGCGGCCATCATGTCTTGTAGAGACAAAGTATACAAATTATTCCCTCAAGTACCTTTCAATAAATCAACCCCTTCCAAATTACGAATGAAGCAGGTATGCTCTCGAAAAGCAACTTCTAGGTTTGCATCACAAAATTGTCCCACATAAAATAAGTTGTGACCAAGACCTTCCACGTAATACACTCTTGAAATTATAACATTCCCAATATGATATTCACCGTAACCCATTATCTTTGCAATATGATCATTTCCAAATCAAACCGTACCATGAAACTTGTTGACGAAATTTCTGAGCTGAGAGCGATCTCCGGTCATATGCTTGGAGCAACCAGAGTCCAAATACCAGAGAACAACTTGGACCACCTGTTTTCAATAACAACAGTAGACAATGCATTGGAAACTATTGGTTCCTGAGTGTTAGCAGATATAGATATAGAATTATCAGAATTGCTAACATTGGTGAGACCCTTAGATTTCCGGCGTTTTCTAATGTGAGTTTTAGCACTAACAGGTTTTACTGTTCCAACTTTCTTAGGTTTTGGATTATTCGTTGGCACTACAGTGGGAGTAGACCTATTTAAAGGGCACTTGGTTCCTACAGTAGTGTCAGTGTTCCTAGTTAAAGGACACGCTTGTGTTTTGGTAGCCTTGGTACTCCTAGTTAAAGGGGACGCTTTCTTCGCTGTAGTGGGAGTGATCCTAGTTAAAGGGCACATATTTCCTACTATAGTGAAAGTTCTACCAGTGGGGCGCCACATCCAACCAACTTGGGTTAACACTTTCCCAGTCGGTTTCCATTCTAATCCATTTTTCTGGGCATGCATCTCATTCACATGGTCAATAAGGCAAGAATCATGACGACTAGAAAACATACATTCATTGCAATTCCAACATTTCAAATTAGAATTCACACTAGGCTTAGAACGCTGCACAACCGCAGAGCCTTTAGGTTTAGCTACATGATTCTTTTTATTCAAAACAGAAATAACATTCCTAGGATGGGCTTCTACTTTCTTCTTCACTTGACTACTAGATGGGGGCAAGATCCTATCATTCTTCTTGTTTCGTTTAAGCTTAGATCTTTGAGCCTTAGTAGTGGTGCTTACTCCTGTAGAAGGCAACACGGGAATATTAGAAGCTGGTTTTGATTCCGCCTTATCTTTAGTGACCAAAGTTTGAGATGGTTTAGTCCTAGGGCCCTTGTTAAGTGGTGTGACGGCAATAAGGGTACTTTTAATTGCACTAGAGGACGATGCTGAGATAGTGGCTGCGTTATCCACAACATTCTTACCTTTTAGGGTACGAAGTGTCTCCTTTAACTCCGCCAAGACTAGATTCTTATCACAAATTTGTTCCCTCAAATCAGATATTTCCACCGACTTTCGATTCAATTGTTCAATCAATGATTTAGTCTGTGCAGTGGTATCAACACATGCGGGCTTTACTGAATCGAAGAGTCGTGTATTTTTCTGTTTTAAGTTATCAACTTTGGACAAAATCTTGGAAACTCGATTATCGAGATCAAGTTTAAAATTCTTAGCGGCCTCAAGTACGTTCACACAGTTAAGCTCCTTAGATTTCTCTATTTCTATCGGCAAAGATTTAGCAACTTTGTCACTTGGCTGACGCTGTTTTGATTGTAAATTCAGTCGAAAATTCTTTTCAAAGTTTGCATTATCGATATTAACACCTTCGAATGACGTTTCAAAGATTTCTTGAATAAATTGTTGCTTGCATTCAAGTGAAATACAATGTGTTTGAATCTCATCAAAACGTTTTGAAAGCGAAGAATATGAATCTTGAAGCTTTAAAAATTCAGCGTCAGATTCGTGACAAGTACTATCTACCACATTATCCACAGATTCAACATTATGCACAATAGAATCATTATCAACACTTGTATTCACACAGACAGAAACTATATCATGAGACATCACTTGATTCAGAAGCAGATCATTATGGCGTGAAACCCGTTCTATTTCAAGTAAACTGTTTTCATAAACATCTTCCATTTCTTTGAAAACACGTCTTACTTCTTCTATTTCCAAAAACAAATCTTGATCAATATTAGGAAGACAAGCTTTAACATTGTTTACAAACGGAACAATTTCATCTCGAAACGCTGCTCTAGTGTGCTCAAAGTTCCATTCACCTTCCGTTATGGCCGTGGCCGTCGTACGTTCCAAAATGACCTTGTCAAAATCGGCTAAGTGTTGGTGAACCGTATTTAAGTTAACGGACGCCTTACTTACCGGTGGAATTAACTTCGTTAAATCCTTTTTGACGAGTGTAGGAGACGTACTAGGAAGGTTTTCAATTGGCAAACTTTGGGGCACAAGAACTGTTAATTCTGCTAATTCCTTTTGTAAGCGAATGCGTGTCTTTTTCGAAAATTGATCTTTGTTATGTTGATCATAATCAATTGTATGGAATTTTGAAAGCATTTTAGAATGAGTTTCATCCCCAAGTGATTGTGTCTCCTTAGTACTACGAACAAAAGGTGCTTCTTTCGATTTTCCAATTATGGTCATATCATAAAGACCGGGAATATATTCCTGAGCTTGTTTTGCATAACCGGGATTAGGTGGTAAATCTTGAAGACGCTTAAGTTCAAGTTCTTTAAATGATTTAGTTAAAAGATGAACCTTTTCTGTGGAAGCGTATTGTTTTAAAAGCTGTTGTTCCTTGAATTTAAGAAGTTTGGTAGCATTAATTTCTGATTCAACCTTTTTAGACTCGAGAGTTTCGAAATCCTTTTTAAGTTTCTGAAAATCATTGACAACCGACTCCTTTTCTTTTAATTCATTAGAAAGATTAGCTTTTAATGATTCTATTTCTTTCAAGTGTTCAATCTTTTCAAAACGAAATTGGTCAAATTCAGAACATGCTATTTTCTCTTCTTGAGGGACCATTTCTAAAGTTTTGACCTTTTCTTTATGCAACGCAAGCTCAGCAGTTAGGGTGGAATCGGTATCTACGGATTGTCTGAGGGCCATATGCATTTGATCAATAATATGTTTAGGCACCATTACCAAATCATGTTGAGCATAAGATTCCATACCCGTCGTAGCATTTGGTTGAGGTTCACTCAAATGTGTAGAATTGGGTAACACATCATTTGAGTTACTAGTTCCCGAATGCTGTTCGAGGTTGTCATTTTCATGCCCAACTTGATGTTGGTTATCATCAATATTATTAGATGTGGTTAGTACCTCACTGATGACATCTGAACCGTAGTGAGAAAGATTAGCAACGAGAGCAGCTTGGGCAGAGTGAATGTCATCACAATCCGAATCGTATGCATCAAGATCGTCCGCTTGATAAGTTGCATTAGAAGTAGAAACGACTGCAATGCCTTCAGTATCTGCTGCCCCTGGGTCTGCAAGAAATGCTAACTCCTCTGAATCCAAAATCTTCCCCTTAGACTGAGCATCAACCAAATACATCTTCTCACGAAACCATGCATCATCCCTTCTCCTTTTCGGCTGAGTGCATTCCCTAGCCATATGACCTTGTCCTCGGCAATTGTAGCAAGTCACAACCTTCTTAGGACCAATAGGACTCCCATTTCCACTAGCTTGAGAATTCACAACTTGATTGTTCCCAGTCCTTGTAGGAGGTCCATATGAATTTTTCCTTCCCTGAATAGGTTGCACCGTCACTTGACCATCTTGAACAGTGGCTTGTTGTCGAGGATTTGATGAGGTGCGGAGCTGATTGTTTGTTGGTGGAAATCCTCTAGTTGCAACAAGTTTTCACAAGTAGGCTGTGAGATGGTTTAGAACATCAGTTGGCGTATCATTTGGAGTAAAGACTGGTGCTTGGATTGGTGGAAGTTCATTAGAGTAGAAAGCTTGTGCTGGTTGTGCTTCTATTGGAAAATATCCTTGCTGAGGAGTATAGCCTAATGGAGAAGTGTTGGCTTGTGATGGTGATGTTTGATAGGGTGGTTGCTGTTGAAAAGATTGTTGATGAACACTTTGTTGATATTCTTGATGTGGCATCATTGGTGGTTGATAAGATGGTTGCTGTGGTTGCTGATAGATGTGTGGTGGCTGCTGCAAGTATGATGGTTGCTGATAAGTATAAGCCATGTTTTGTTGAGAAGCATACATGGCAAGTGGATCATGAACTTGAGGTGTAGACAACCGAGCCTCGATCACGTGGCATTCATGTTGTTGAAGAAAAGCTTGGAGTTGATCCACATTGGTGTTATGCAAGTCCTTTGCCAATTTAACATCCGTCACGTATTTTTTCCATTCTGGAGGAAGAGTGTTCAAATACTTGGTGTTCAATTGAAAGGTAGGAATTGCCATGCCATAGATATTTAGCTCATTCAACAATAGGGTAAATCTCAGATAGTAGTCATTGAGAGTCTCCCCTGGTACATAGGCAAACTTATCAAACGCATCATAGAGCTTACACTCTCGTTCTTGTTTAGTTAACGAGGTGCCTTGCATTAGAACCCGAATTCTATCCCATAACTCTTTTGCAACTTTATGTTTGCTGACGAGTTTGTAGACATCTGAGGAAGGGCTTGGAGAATGATGTTTGTAGCATACTTATCACATTTATCTTGAATCTTCATATCTCCAGTCAATTCACCCGTTGTGCGAGGACGAGTGGTCGTACCTTCCGTCACTGTACCATAATCTAATGGTCCATTGAGCACCGATGCCCAAATGAGATGTCCATTCTCCTTGTTCAACATATAAAGTTCCATTCGGGAAGCCCATTCCTCATACATAGTCTTCACCAACATTGGTGGACGATTATCCGTACCCGATAGGATGGACTTATCCGTAAGAGATGTGTACTCCATTTCGATAAGTTAAGATTTACAAACAATGATCGAACAATGAGAGAAAGTAAATGTGCTTGTTGTCGTGTGTTGAAGTCGAGAAACTATGTTAAAATCCCCTAAAATTGTCTTCGTGAGAAACAAAAAATTCCACTGCAAAATTACACGAAATTTTCTAAATCACGTTTTTCAAAAATCTTGAAAAAATCGTGAATAGTTCCAAAGATTTCGCAATGTGAAGATTCCTCAATTTCGCAACTCTTGGAAGATTACGCAATTCCTTGGAAGATTCAAATTCGCAATTCCTGAAGATTCCGCAAATAACAAGATTTCGCAACTAGCACAATTCCGCAATAGCAATTCCGCAATACTCAATATGGAAGATTTCGCAATAAATTGAAAGATTCCGCAATTGCTAATTCCGCAACTTTTGCAAAGATTTCACTATTCTCAAAGTGCAAGAATCCCAACTTTCAAAAAACTCCAAGATTTCGCAATCAGCAGTGATAATTGCGAAATTATACCAAGTGCAAGAATCCGCAACTTTTGAAGAATCCGCAATACTCTGAAAAGATCAATTCCGCAAAAGGCAGATGTGCAAGATTTCGTAATAAAACAAACAATTGCGAAATTGTACCAGATATTCCGAAAATTGCGAAGAACAAGGAATACGAATTGTACTATAAGAAATACGAATTTTGATGCCAAAAATGAATCCAAACACTAAAAAATTTTGCGTTTTTGAGCAATCCAAGTAACCCAAATCACTAATACGTGTATGTAAATGATGTTGGTGAAGATCAAACCACAAAAAACACCAAAAAAAAAATTTGGACGTGGGATTAGGGGTCAAAAACACACGTATTTCTATAAACACAAACACAAAAACTATACACTCATCCCATGGCTCTTGATACCATTTGTAGAAATGTAAATCTTGCTTATGTTTTTAGAGAGAGAAAGAGATAGAGAGATGGTGGACTAAACATAATTCTAGAGAGAGAAACAAGAGTGAACTATGTGAAAAATGATTAACCACACACCCTCTCTATCTAAGGAGAGGGTTTATATACCCAAGCCCTTGTCATGGGATTGGGCTTACATTTGGGCCGGCCTACACATGTTGTAGGCTAGGCTTGTTCTTGTTTGATAAATAAAGAAAGTTAACTAAACTACGAGCTATTACATGGACTATCGTTGGAGTGACCGATCCTTCTTAATACGTAAAACGTATTTCTAACAGGCTTAAACTTCGGAACATTCAGAATGGAATGGGTTCAGACTTATGATGCTAATTCACCCAAGAAGGATTTTTTTTGTAATATTGCCGAGTGCGTAATCTTATCCAGCAAAGACCATAAAAAATACAGTATTCTACTTATACACCTGTACCGCTAATCAGTGGGTGTATGTTATAGTATTGCCTCCCATACAGACAAGTGTTTCTTAATGGAACTATCCGTACTCACTTTTAATAGGTTTGGACTCCTATAAACCAGAAAAGTGGGTGTGATTTGTAGAGGAAATATTTACACTTCACCAATTATGTTGGGGCTTTTTATCATAAATAATTAACTTCTCTATGTTGTTTTAATTTATAAGATAAAGTAGTAATGTGACTAGGGTGTTTTTCGGTTTGGTTTTAGGGTTGTTCGATTAAATTTTTCCTCAGGTTAACTCAAAAATCGAACTGAACTAGATGTTAACCGAATCGAACCGAAACTCGAATTTTAATTCGGTTCGGTTCTTGGTTTGACCCGAATTATTCGAGTTTTTCTAAAAAATACATAATTATTTAAATATTTAGCAAAAAAATATTTTAAATATAAAAAGTGTATTTTTATATTAACATTAAATTTAATAATTATTATATATATATAAATATATTTAAAAATATATATATTTGAATAACTTCACTTTTCGGTTTGATTTCCGAGTCCGATTGCCAAACCAATATCCAACACGAAAACCAAATTTTTAGTGCACAACCCGAACTCTATTTAGGTTCGGTTCTAATTCGGATTTGACACAGTTTGGTTTTCGGTTTTCGTGGGTGAAACCTAAACAATGGACACCCCTAAATGTGACACGCAATACAGATAGGGGTGTCAGTATTTCTGACCAGACCTGAGCATATTCGGGTCGGATTAGTCGGGTTCAAATTTCAATTCGGGATAACTGGTCAACCCGACTAACCTGAATTCAAAATCCGGTCGGACATCGGGTATAAAAATTATATTTAATTTGGATTTAGGTCAACCCGATTGACCCGAATAAGAATTTTTTACTATGTTTTATTTTTTTTATTCTTTTATATTTTTTAATATAAATTTAATATAATTTCTATTAAAAAAGAGTAAAAAATTATTTTATATTTTACTCAAATTCGGGTTGACCCGAGCCTAGCTAGACTCGACCCGAGCCTAGCTAGAATCCACCCGACCCGAATAAACCCGAACCTTACTAACCCGAGTTGAAATCGGGTTAAGTTCGGGTAAGTTATTTTTATCATTAACTCGACTTTGACCTGACCCGAATAACCTAAACCCGACGAACTCGACCCGATTTCCACCCCTAATATTCAGATAGAGCAATGAGTGATCTTACACAGTATTTTTTTAATAGGAATGAGTAATACGAGTAGTATTGAATCTGGTGATGGACATTGTAGAAACAAAAGCCTAGGCCATTGGCCATGATTTATTAAACAAAATTAGTCTTGGCATTTTATTTTAGACAATGATTATCTTATACGTATAACACTCCAATAAAGTTTGAATAGTCACTTTCAAACATTTGTAAGTTACGAAAAATGCTAAATCCATTTACAATTTTTACAAAAGAAATCCATACTCACATGTGTCAAATAGTTATAGGTGGTTCTTAAAAGAAAGAGAAACTATAATATAATATGAGCGGTGCAACTCACATGTCACTTGTATTATGTCGAATTTTTTATGTGAGATGGGTATGGATGTAACATTTCTCTAAAGTTATTTGACCATTTTTAGGTACAAATTATGTTATTGAATGAGCTCTACTTCTTGGTTGCTGATAGCACAATCTGGATTGATAGTAATCTTTTTTGCTATCCCGAACACTCCCTGCGAGAAAATTAGTCATATCACAAAACACCAATTCTCTATATGAACTTACAAATATTTTATATACGATTCTAACTGATTTCTTTGTTTATTTGATTGAATTCTTTATTTACTTATGTATGATGATCACACGGAGGCCTCTAAAAATCTCGACAGTTTTGGAAAAGGAAGACATCGATGTTGAAGCAACAACTGTTGCAAGAGAATCATAGGTAAAACTTCTATTACTGTCACCCCAAAGGTTAAATTGTTATCTTACCCACAAATTGTTCGTTGGATGGATTTTCTATGTGAAATCCACCATTAAACTTGCAAATATTCATGATCTACAACCTAAATGTGGTCTTTAATTATTTCAAGTGCATTTGATTAGAGTGGCTAATTCTGCGTAAATGATGCCCACCCACACATCACCTTTTTATCAAAACATATTTTTTCTTATTATGTATGTTGTAGTTACTTTAAAGAGGTGTATGCATATTGCAGGCCTCTGTGCTGAACCACAAAGTGTGGTTGGGTCCCTTTTTCACTTGAGTACAAAGAACATTTACGCCTTCACAAATCACGACATTTTAATAAAAATTTCCTTCGCCTTTTTTATCTTCCAAATCACTTCTTGGTGCTGCAGTAGCTTTACAAATCAACGGAAAGGCATATAAAGAGTGTAAAAAACAAAATAACACAAACCACAAATCCACCGGACCGAGATAAAAAAACGACCCCGCCCGTTGGGCGGGTTACGACGCTAGTATATATATATATATATATATATATATATATATATATATATATATATATATATATATATATATATATATATATATATATATATATATATATATATATATATATATATATATATATATATATATATATATATATATATATATATATATATATATATATATATATATATATATATATATATATATATATATAACAATTATATAAGTCGACACTTAATAGAAACTTATCCTTGATTTTCTATTAAGTGCCGAATAGTCCCTAGTTTATAAGTTTAAGGTATTTACAGTTTTAGTCCTCCATGAATTAGGGTTTAATTATAGTTTTAATATAATAATTAATAAAAGGTTTAGGGCTTATATAGGTTTCGTATAATCGCAAAACAACTCCCTCCATATTTTCATAATAACAACTTTCGGCTTTTGGCATAATTACCCCCTAAGCCTTGTTTATTTTTCGGTAAGTGACAAAAATAGTCCCTTGAGTTTGAATTAGGGTTTAGGACTTTTGCTAAGTGGCGAAAACAGCCCCTAGGGCTTGTTTATGATTCGGCTAATTACATATTTAGTCCCTATGGTTGTAAAAGCATATAATAAATTTCGGTTAATTACAGGAATGGTCCTTAGGGTTTTCTTAAGTCTCGAATATGATTAAATGACCCATATAGTTTCGGATAATTACCATTTTAGTCCTTGTGGTTAATGTTCTTGTTATTATAAGTCACAACTGTCACGGTTAGCCCTTAAACTTTATATATTTATACTTTTGGCCCGAAAACTTTGGTGAGTTGTAAATAAAGTCTTAAAAAGTTTATATAAGTTCACAAATGTCAAATGGGCTTATTAATTAAGTAAAATAGGCTTATGGGCTCGGTAAACCCTTAATGGGCTTCACACGGACCATTAGTTTATCTAAATACTTTCGATGGGCTATGTTAGTTTTAAGTGGGCCTAATAACGTTTTTAAGTCCAACTAAACTATAGGGCTACTAACTTGGGCTTATAAAGCTAAAATGGGCCTATTGGGCCTAAGGAAAAGATCGGCTAGTATTATTAGGCCTAACTAAGTCCATTAATGATCTATCGGCTTCTAGGTTTAGTAAGGCAATGTTTATTAACTATTCAAGGGATTAATAGATCTAGTGTTTTTAGCTAGGTTTAGTATAAATTTAAAAAAAATTAACCATAAACCTTTCATGGTAAAAATACCCCATGGCATGAAATGTTTTCAAAGTTTCAAGGTTAAATCTAGGTTTACATTATAGGCAAGTGTTATGTATTTATGTCTAAATAAAATTTTATACATGTTTCCTTACATATAAAATCAAGCCTTGGCCTTTGTGGGTATAGATTTACTATTTTGAGATTTAACAAGTTTCATGGATGAGTGTTCTTGGAATGACTAAGTGTATTAGAAAAATTATTGTAAGTAAGATAGTAATGGTTTGTGTGAACTTACTTGTTGTAATAAGGATGAAGATAAGTATACCAAAGGAACCCTTAAGCTTATATGAATCAACAACGGAAAAACCCTAGCTACAAAAGCTTCTCATGACCCATATAGCTTGTGTATCTTTTTTAGGTTGCCTTGGAGACCAAGTTTGTGTAGGAGAAGTAATTCCTTAGTATTTTTTATGTTAGTGTCATATATTTGGGTAGTAATTGTGAAGTAAATGTTTCTTGATGTAAATGTGTTTGTGAGCCGAGAGTTATGAGTGAGATGAGAGGATTTTGAAATGTTTTGTGTTGTGTGCATGAAATATTCGGCCAAGTATGTAAGATATAGAAGATTCGGGATATCAAGAGAGATCACATGGGATCTTTAGCTAGATAATGTAGGATATGCAAGATCTTGGGTAAGATTTACCAAGTACTATCCTTAATTAGCAAACATGTTCACTCCCCCCCCCCCCCCCTTTGTCAACATAAGTCGCGGCTAGGGTGGGTCAAGGAGACAAAGATAGTGCTAAATAGTACTAAGTGTCTAATGTATGGTGTAAGTTGAATTTTTTGGCAACATAAACTATTTCCATGTTTATAAAATGAGTGTATGCTAACATGTATATATATTCGGCTAGAATATACTTTTAGGGTAGAATGTGTTTGATCTAGATAAATTTAAGGAGTTACTAAAGGTCTAGGTAACATATTGTAAGTACTTGTGAAGCTTTTAAGTGATTTGGTAAATTAGGTAATGTATGAAATATTTGAAATATTACACTTGTTTGTAAATATATAAAAGTGCTAAGGTGAAGTTAAAATGTAACATATGTTGTTTTTGTGGAGTTGTATGATTACTTATAGTGTAAGATGTGTATATATATATATATATATATATATATATATATATATATATATATATATATATATATATATATATATATATATATATATATATATATATATATATATATATATATATATATATATATATATATATATTGTTGGGTCCACTAGATGTGGATCTTGCAGCCTGTCAGGAATGGTGAACGACTTCTGTAAACAAAAGTCTATTCACAGAGAGACTCTATACAAAATATAAATGCAGAATACAAATATAATAAAGAAGAACAGAATAACTATAAAGACTTGACCATAAATAATGGTGGGAGTAACTGTTCATTGACCCCTAATAATGGGGGTTGCCCTTTCAAATTAGATAGTACAAAGTAACCACTTGCCCCTTTTAACATTATTTCCAAATTCCAATTTACCAAAGTTAAATAAGAGGATATATACCAGAATTTGAATGCGTTGACTAAAAGTCAAAGCGCAAATTGGTCAATACTAGAAGCACAATGTGGTCAACAGAAGTCAATAAGGTGAACAGTGTCCCAAACCAGTACCAGAAGCCAACCATCACTTGACAAAGAAGGATTTTTATCCACTAGAAGCCAACCAAGAATGACTAGAAGCTAACCAATAAGGACTAGAAGCCAGTAATGAAAGAATATAACCATCAGAGGTGAGCAAAAACCTCCACCAGGAGTAACACACACCACCAGAACCAATGCAATATGTTGTTAAAATCTACCAATATGTTAGTCTGTGAAAATAAATATGTTCACAAAGCCTCCCCTTAGGCTTAGCCTCCCCTCAATCCTAGACCTCAAGGATTGACAATCCCAATGTGAACCACCAAGTGGTTGAACCGAGGACCATCAAAGGCTTTTGTCAACAAATCAGCAACATTATCATCCGTATGAACTTTAAGAACATGTATCAACTTCTTCTCATTGGCATCCCGTATAAAATGGTGCTGAATTTCAATATGCTTTGTACGTTGATGAAAAACAGGATTCTTCACAATATAGATAGTACTTTGATTGTCAATGAAAATTTTGGTGTTCATAAAATTGAACCCATAATCCAATATCTGATTTTGGATCCACAAAACTTGTCCACAACAGCTAGCAACAGCAACGTATTCAGCTTCTGTTGAAGAAGTAGCTACGATCGTCTGTTTCTTGCATTGCCATGAAATAAGCCTTCGACCCAAAAATTGACAACCACCAGTAGTAGACTTTCTGTCATTATTAGCACCTGCATAGTCACTATCACTATATGCTTCAAGAACAAAAGGTGATTCTTTAGGATACCACAAGCCCAGCTTGGGTTGAGCCTTGATATACTTGAAAATATTCTTAACTGCATTCAAGTTAGAAAAAGTTGGAGCCACCTGATGTCTAGAACAAGCACTAACGGCAAACATGATATCCGGACGTGATGCAATCAAATACATGAGTGAGCCAATCATAGACCTGTACATGTGAACATTGATCGGGGGATATGGCTTATTCTTGAGTTTGACTTTAGCAACTTCATAAGGAGTTGCTGCTGGTCTAAGAGGATCCATGTCAAACTTCTGAAGGATCTCATGAACATATTTATCTTGACTTATGAAGATCCCATCCGGCTGTTGCTTGACCTGAAGACCAAGGAAGAAGGAAAGCTCTCCCATCGCACTCATCTGAAATTCGCCTTTCATCAAGTGTTCAAACTCATCACACCATTCCTTCTTAGTAGAACCAAAAATAATATCGTCCACATAAACCTGAACAAGGATAATGTCCTTGTTATTCCTTTTAAGAAATAGTGTTTTATCAATAGTACCTCTTCTATAGCCATTCTTTAACAAGAAAGTTGAAAGACGCTCATACCAAGCTCTAGGAGCCTGATGTAATCCATAAAGAGCCTTGACCACCTTGTAAACTTTCTTGGGATGAAGTGGATCTACAAAGCCCTTAGGTTGAGTGACATACACTTCCTCATCAATCTTGCCATAGAGAAATGCACTCTTGACATCCATCTGAAAAACCGTAAAGCCCACATAAGAAGCAAAAGCCAAAAACAGACGAATAGCCTCAATCCTAGAAACCGGAGCAAACACTTCAGTGTAGTCAATGTCCTTAATTTGAGGGTGGCCCTGTGCGACAAGCCTAGATTTATTCCTCACTACAATTCCCCGTGCATCTTTCTTGTTCTTGAGAATCCATTTGGTATTGATTGCTGTCTTTCCATCTGGTAAGTCAACTAGAACCCAAACATTCTGAAACAAGAACTGATGCATTTCCTCCTGCATAGCCTCCACCCAACTTTGATCCTCAAGAGCATGTGTGACTGATCTAGGTTCCACCTGTGAAAGAAAACAAGCAAACAAACAATGTTGAAAGTCCGTATGATTATTACGCTTTTGATCTTCAATATAGCTCACAAGAGCATGACGATCAGACGAAGCCTTCTTATGCATTATGCATGTCTTGATAGTAGAACCATGATCTCCAATGATTTGAGTGGTAGGGTGATCTTTGTGTGATTGCAACACTGGATTGGAAGCTACCTCCACTTCTGGTGCCAAGTTATTGAGATCCCCAACAAAGTCAGCATCATATGAAGCAGCGTTGAAAATGCCATCTATTGGTTGTTTATGAATATCATCCAGCTTGGTAGAAGACTTCTTTTGATGGTTCCCCAAATCAGAAGGACTGGAGAATCGAGTATGAGAAGCAGACTCACTAGCCGGAATACCAATAGGTGTTAAACTAGCACTAGGAGTAGTAGCTGGGGTACTAGGAGCAGCTTTGTCAGTAGACGTATTCAAGGAAACTCAAAGCCACCTTGAGCAGCTGCTGTAGTAGCTTCTTGTTGCTGTTTGAGTAGGGTGTCAAGAGCTACTTGTGAATCCAGTACATCTAATGGAGTTGCATCACTAGGAGGAGTAGGAGAGATTGTGGTGGAGTAGGATGGAACTACAAAAATATCATCCTCGTCAGCTGAGTGAGAAAGACTAGAAGGAACACCTGTACTAGAAGTTGCAAACACTTGTGGACCTGCATCATGGTTAGTTTCGAAACGAAAATATCCTAATGAATCACTAAGATAATCAAGATCAAAATACCATTCAGGACCCTTGCCTTGGATGTTTGACTTCTCTTCAAAATACCTGAGATTAATAGTTTCAATGACCCGCTTTGCTTGGAGATTGTAGACACGATAAGCCCGAGAGTGAGCTGAATATCCCATATTGTATCCTTCATCTGCCTTGCCATCAAACTTCCCCAAATAGTCACTAGTATTCAGAATGGTGACAGGACACCCAAAAGGCTTCAAATGAGCAATATTTGGAACTTTGGCCGTTAGGAGCTCATAAGGAGTCTTCTTGTGAGGATTGGTAATAGAAACCCTATTCAAAACATAACTTGCAGTATTAACAGCTTCTGTCCAGAACATGGTTGGAAGCTTGGAATCGGCAAGCATTGTTCTTGTTGCTTCTATTAGAGTCCTGTTCTTTCTTTCTGCCACGCCATTCTGTTGAGGAGTTCTTGCTGCACTATAATCTCTTTTGATGCCCTTAGCATTACAAAGTGCTATGAGGTCTTTATTTTTGAACTCGGTTCCATTATCACAACGAATACCTTTAACCTTCTTGGACAACTGGTTCTCTATAAGGGTAAGAAAATCTCTAAGAATTGAGTAGGTCTCACTCTTGGCAGCCATGAAGAACACCCACGTAAACCTGCTATATCCATCAGTTACCACCAGACAGAATTGTTTGTGGTCAATGCTCCTAATGGAGGTAGGACCAAATAAATCCATGTGTATTAGCTGTAATGGTTCAGTTATAAGACTAAGAGCAGTAATGGCCTTGAAGGATGCTTTATGTTGTTTGCCTTTGCTGCAAGCAATACAATTTATATCATTTCTAAATGACATGGGAGGTAAACCAGAGACCAGATTTAGATTAGCTAGTTTGTGAATGGTCTTGAAGTTCACATGCCCCATTCTTCTGTGCCATTGAGTGGCTTCATCTTCTGAGGCTTTAGCAACCAAACATGCTAGTTGACTAGTAGGGTTGACTTCATTCAGCTTGATGTTATAGAGATTGTGTCTTCTAGGGATTCTGAGCAGAACCTGTGAGTCATCCGGAAGTTTAAAGTCTTTGGAGAGCACAAGTGCATCAATATCCCTAAAGAGAACAAACTGCTTCTTGTCACAAATCTGAGAAACAGATATCAAGTTCAAGTGTTGAAGTGCTTCCACATAGTAGACTTGCTCAAAATTTAGATTAGGCGTCTGAATTGTGCCTTTGCCAGTGATCCTGCCTTCACCTCCACCAAAATAGACCTTGCCGCCTTGAAATGGTACAAAGTTAGAGAGAAGACTTTTATTTCCTGTCATGCTCCTAGAGCAACCACTATCAATAATTCCTAGACTAGGATCTTGGTATGGAGTAACCTACAACAACAAGATAATAAAAATGCAAAAGTTAGTGTCTTAAGGGGACCCAAACCTTGTCAGGTTTGAGCCTGCATTGTGGATCATTAGTAGAGAGCCAAGAAGATTGATGAGATCCAACGTTGTTCTTTGGTTTCCTATACATCATATTGGTATTATTGTTTGACCAAGAACAACCTGTTGAGGGCTTAACAGCAGTTCCCAAACTTCCCAAACCAAAATACATGTGGTCAAAATGATGTGGATAAATTGGATTAAAATTCTGAAAATAGTTACTGGTGGTTCTATTTGTTGTTAATCCAATGTTTCTCCAATGATCAGAAGCTAATGGAGAGGTCCTTCTAGAAGAAGAAAACGATTGAGCACTAGGATTGAGTCTTCTAGAAGAATATGGAGCAACTCCTGGTGGAACAAGAGCAGGAAATGCTTGATGAACAGAAGCATGTTTGTCATAAAAGTCACAATCTTTAATCAAATGAAATGCACTTCTACAAACAAAACATGTTTTAATCGACCTTTTATTTGAATGACATTGTTTCATACTGCTAACTTTATTACACACAATTCTAGGAGAATCAATCTTCCTAGGACTCAATAAACCAGGACCAGACACATTTGACTTAAAAGTAACTTTCTCTTCACACTTCCTAGCACCAGTAGCAGCATGATCATCCGACTTGGAACTTGTAGGTCTTGACTCTTCACTTGAACCACTTGATGTAGAGTCACTGGCTTTGTCACTGAAAGTACACGAGACAAAGTCATTAGAATTAGTAGAACTTTTTGGGGACTCATGCATCTGTGATCCATCCAAGTCATTATGCCTAGAAGTGGGCATGAAAGTTCCAGTAAGAGGTGGAGGGACAGCATGCATTTCTGCTGCTAGTTTAAACCTATTGTAACTAGGTTCTCCATCTTCCTCTTTGTCGACATCAAAGACAATCGAAAAAGATAAATCAAACACATCTTCTGAATCAATATATTTATCAAATCCTAACCCTCTTTTAGTCCTACCAGACATGCTACTATCGATTAATTTTGAAAGATTTTTAGGTGCCTTTTGCCATTTTTCAAATCTCAACATTGTAGCATCTAATCTTTCTTGCATCTCCTGTTTTTCTTTGATACTGCCATCTTTTACCTTTTCTGTATATTTAAGCATATTTGTTATGTTTTCTAAATCGATGCTCAGTATCCTAATTTTATCCTCATACTCACGTTGAGTATCTTGTAGCCACCTCTTTTGTTGTTCCAATGTGTTTAAAGAAGCCTTATAGGCTTGAACCTCTAAAAAATACTTATCATTCTGATCATTTAAGTCATTATATTGGGACAACAATTCTGAATATTTATCATGACAACCAAGAGGACAATGTTGTACCTGAGGTGAGATGCCCATAAGAGCAAACTCGTCTGCTTCCTCTGCATCATATAGATTCCCAGCAATCATTGCAAACACGTCAGTCGAGGACTCAGCTGATTCCAAAGTGGTAGTCTGATGATCATTCCAGTTGACCATAGAGTCAACAGATACCAATGCCTTCTTGTCATCTTTTACCTCCTGAACCTTAAAAGCTGAGTGTCTGCTCTTCTCCTGGTCATTCTTGCTAGGGCATTCCCTTGCAAAGTGACCTTGCTGCTGGCAGTTATAGCATCGAACCTTGCTTCTGTCGAATCTTGCTGGCTCCCTTGGGTTGTAATTGAATTTTCGACCGCTTTCTTCTCAAACTTGTGAACCCTAAGAGTGAGCATGGCCATCTGCCATTTAAGATCCATTTCATCCAAGTCAAGTTTATCGACCTGTTTGAAGCCATCAAAAGCAAGTTGTTGTTGAGCATCAACATCAGCCACAAAAGAATGAAGAACGGCTTCTACCATGCTACCAGACTTGGTTGTAGGATCAGGAGCAGAAGTATGCTGAAAAGTATGTTGAGAAGACACAGTATTGCTTGGGCTACTAGCATACGACATGGGACTGGATGCCATAGAACTCACAAAGGCAGAATTAGTAGGAGTGGGAAAAGAATCACTTGAATATCCTCTCACATGAGGTTCAAAAGTTTTGAGCTTATGAAATAGATCATCAAAATTGAGATAGTCAAGCCCACCTTTTGCTTTGAGAGAGATTACCACCTGATTCCATTAGTACGGTAAGGCTCTAAGAAATCTTGCATTAATATCACCATCGTCAGGTTTTGACCGAAGTTGATTCAATTGGCTCAATATCTTTTGGAACCTGTCATACCCTTGATGTAAACCTTCAGTTTCTGAGATTTTGAATTCTGTGAATTCATCTCTCAGCATGGATCTTCGCATTTTCTTTGACTCCTCATTCCCACCAAACCTTGCTTTTATTCCATTCCAGATCTCTCTAGCATCATCCAAATGGTAGAAGTCACCCATGTGATCATCAGGAAGAGATTGAAGCAAAATAGTTTTTGCTTTAACCTCCTTCTGAATGGATATGATTTCTTCATGAGTTTTAGGGTCAAGAAGAGTAATATTACCATTCTTGTCTCTTCCAGTTAGTTTCCTGCTGTTCCCATTCAGAATAACCTTCCAAAGGTCTTGATCAGTGTTGGTGATACACCATTCCATCTTCATTGCCCAACTATCATACTCATCCTTTTTCAGAAGAGGGAATTTCCCATTTATGTTGGAAACCGTAGAAACGATCTGCTGAGGTTGCACAGTTTTAGGAGTGTTGTCTTCTCCTGTTTGAGTAGAACTTGAGGCAGACTTGATAAAACAAAAATGTTAGTAATAAGAAAACTTGATTCTTCTTGTACAGAGACTCTCCCAGGCTCTGATACCACTTGTTGGGTCCACTAGATGTGGATCTTGCAGCCTGTCAGGAACGGTGAACGACTTCTGTAAACACAAGTCTATTCACAGAGAGACTCTATACACAATATAAATGCAGAATACAAATACAATAAAGAAGAAGAGAATAACTATAAAGACTTGATCCTTTCTAAGGATTTCTAATATTGATAATGACTAGAACTACGTTTGATGAAGGTGTGTCTAACCCTTCTGCCTAAGGTTCCTTTTATACTCCAAGGAAACCTAATACATCATTAAACAAAACGTGTAAAACTGATATGCATATGCTTTCCTAACATATCTCATGCATATCCTAACAGAATAATAAATAAATAATAAAGTTTGACTTTGACTAGGACCAGGAGCATGACTTGCTCCTACTACTACTAGGACCAGGAGGAACTACATACCTCCTAGTCTTCCTATTACAATTAACTATTCCAATGGTCCTAATATATATATATATATATATATATATATATATATATATATATATATATATATATATATATATATATATATATATATATATATATATATATATATATATATATATATATATATATATATATATATATATATATATATATATATATATATATATATATATATATATATATATATATATATACTAGTTGCAAAACCCATCCGATGGACGGGTATGACTTCTGATTGCCACTTACCTTTTTTTAGTTTATAATTGTGTTGTGATTAATATTTATTGTTAATTATCGTTTTATGTTAAATATTGGCGTATTAAAAATAAATGCATAATAAAAATAACCCCAACAATTAATATAAGAAAAATAAATATAATGAAATTTATAAATTACTTGGAAAACAAATCGATCGTTACTCTTGTTCTACTGAAATAAATAACATATTTTTCAAAAATAAAAAGTTTATTTATGAAAATGGACATTTCAATGTGTGTCCTAAAAGAAGACAATATAAACTAAAGCAATGAAGATTTCGTTACACCTCTAATGAAATTTTCACGCCCTCCTTTTAGTGTTAAAGTGTAATATATTGTCAATGAAAAACTAAAGTTTGTTAGTAACTTATCCGCTCAGCTCAATAAGTACTCAAATGGTTATTTGATTAATGATTTAAAATAGTAACTTGTGATTTGACCCAAGTTCGTGACCTGAAAGCAACAGCTTTCTTACCATACTTTACCAAGCTGTATTGTCCAGTATTGTGACACAAGAATAGGACTTGCAAATAATAGAATATTAGTTAAATATAGACCAATCAATTTTAATTATTGAATTTTCTATCTTATTTATTCTTTTTATTTGTCGTTTACATTTTTTGTTAGCTAAATATTATGGTTAAAAAAATTATATACTATACAAAGATTTTTTAAGCATATTAGTAATGTTTGTCAATTTTCTTGTGTTTATTATGTTACTAAGTATATTTAGTGGTTTTTGAGATAATCGTATTGAATTTGTGTTACTAATTTTATTGCAAAATTGTAAACGACAAAACATCTAAAGACATGTATATTAATTAATAAAAAATCAAAAATTCGTCATTTTTAAATTTATCTTGAATTATATTTTCTTTTATAAAAAGGTTTTTAAGCAACAAAAAGCTTAAATGAAAGTCTTCAATTATGATTTTCATCCGACATCTCTAGTATGTGGGAATCGAGGGTTGGTCGGATTGAATTCGGGTCAAGAATAAAAATAAGTTATCCAAACCCGATCCGATTTGAACTCGAATTCGGGTCTATTTGGGTCGGGTCTAGTCGGGTGGGTCAACCCGAATTTGATTAAATATTTAAAAACTTTTTTTACTCATTTTTAATAGAAATTATATTAAGTTTAAATTTAATAAATAAAAAATAAATTTTAAAAAATCTTATTCGAATCAATCGAGTTGACTCGAACTCGAATTAGACATAATGTTTATACCCGATGACCGATCTGATTTTAACTTCAGATTAATCGGATTGACCCGATCAACCCGAATTAAACTTGAACCCGAGTAACCCGACCCGAATAGGATCGGGTCGAGTCCAGGTCGAGTCAAATTCGAGTCGGGTCGAAAATATTGACACTCCCCAATAGTGCACCGTCTGCATATCACCATCGAGTATTTACTTTATTCTTATTTTCAATTAACTTTATAAACTTCTAGTAGCGCATGGACTTAAAAATATACGTAGATTTTTTTCACTAATGAAAACGTAGTAGTAAGTTTAGTCGATTATTGCTGCCCAAATGTTAGCGATTGATGGTAATGTGGCCCCTTAAGCAGGGACATGTTCAAGCACCTTGTTTGTGGATAAATGAAAAATAAAAAGCTTCAACATCTTTTGAACAAAAATGGTTTTAGGATGAATCTCAAGCTCCTCTTTCCAGCGTTTATACTTCACACACGTGTCTAAACACCTATATTTCTATGTTCAGACTTCATGCAATGTAAAGTTAGCATATAAGAGCACATAGGCTACCTTTCACATTCTGAAAACAAATCAACCATGAATCAGTACACTCAGGTGAATTTGCTTTTCCAAAAAAGTACTTGAAAAAAGTTGGATACATTTTATATTGAAAGTTTTAAGAAAAGCTTAGCATTGGTCCATTATTAAAACGATAACCAAGGAGTGTATGATTATAGAACCATCAAGCATAAGTTGCATTCCCTTTAAGCAGACACTTCACACTTCAGAATATTAAAAGAAAATGCCACAGTTTTTGGCAATAGTTCAGCAGTTACATACACAATTGACCAGATTCATATGACTTCAAGTCGTGATAAACATGAAGGACTAATAGAAATACAGTTTACAACAGCAAGCTTACATCAAAAACAAACACTTTAACTACGATGATTGGATTTCTCGACAAGGTGCATAAGGCCAACAAATGAGAGAAACTTCTCCATCCAGGTTTCCGAAGATCAACAGTTAGTGTAACGTGTAAATTTCAAATAAATATCTGACTATCAAAATATTACTGTTCTCTTAAAAGCTTAATTTAAAAAATCAATAAGAGTTAACATGTTCACTTTTACTGACTTTGAACCTCTTTCATCCGTTAACATATTTTATAAAACATTTTTTACACCTTTGTCCTGTTACAATTCAACCTAACTTAATTTGACCCATTCATAGGTAAATGGGTTGAAAATGACACATCTAGTTATAACGAAAGGTATTGGGAAATGTGTAACCCATTTGACCCATCTCCCTTTTTATCTTTGACGCGTTCAAGATATAAACACAGCCCACAGTAACCCATTCAAAAGTATGAGTCAAAACGGCCACCTCACTGGCATTACAGAGATGGAGACATGTTACCTCCTGATATTGTTGATTCCGTGGAGGTTTTCCACTGGCCATCTCAATTAGAGTACATCCAACACTCCATATATTAATGGCGATTCCCAAAATAATCAAATTCACTTAAACTCGAGCAGTTCATCAACTCGTTTGGTATGTCGCCAAATTCGTAACATATATTAACTATTTTAGCACCAAAAGTAGGATCAAAAGTACATAATAATTAGATACATATGAAAAAAGATTTACTAAAAGGATGTAATGGAAGGTAAATTAGGCACAAACATATACGTGTTCATTATTCTCATCTCCAATCCCAATGCTTAAATATCTGACAATAAAAGGCTAAATTATCAGTTAACATACCTTTTAGTTTGAACATAAGTGAAATATAGATCGGTTGAAAATCGTGGCCTGATATTCCTGTGTTATCGTCAGATTTTCAACGCCCCATTTCGTGTCTCGTAAATTGTAGCAGTAAGACCAAACCTAAGTGGAATGTTAGTTGCTGATAAAGATAAAAGAACGACTTTTTTATGTGGAAGGTTTTCCGGATTTTAATAGAATACATGATCAGCTGTTGAGCATTCTGAACTTGTGTTGCAGATCCAGATATCTCAAAAGTCATTTCCTCATGATTTCCTCTTGACTCTTGGATCGTAATAGTGGCACCACTGCGCCAGATATAGTTGATATTGGTTACCGATGTGCCAATAACTATGTCTGCATATGCAATAGGAACTTCATGTTCTATTTGACCTATGTATTACCACCAAAAAATTGCAAGCCAACTTCCAATCCATCTGCCCCGAATAGAAGTCCATATTTTTATTAAAAGTAACAAAAAAACGTATAAAGTACTTATTATGGACAATCACAGCGGCTACCTACATGTTAAGGTAAGAAATATAACATACAGTTTGTTGTCATGGGGGCTGCGGGTTTTGGTTGCTGCTACTGCGGTCGTTTAGTAAGTTAGTATGATTACCTGAACTGCAACAACGATGGAGACGTCATGAGTAAATCGGTTATCTATAGAGCTTACATTGTTGAGACAAAAGAAGGCACTTCATCAACACGCCTTAACACCCACCAACTGCGGGCAGCGGTCGCGCCACCGGGTATGCAGTTATAGCACTATTTAAAACACAAAAAACACACATTTAAATTCAGAAAAGCCAGTGAGTCTTGCTCTCTTTTTAGCTTCGATTAATAATTATATAAAGCAAATAGAATCTTAATCTTATTGGCTTATATTGTAAAAATATAGGTTCATGAATCTTAACTAAATCTTGATCTTCATATGCATGTGTGCTTTCATATTCAACTTTAATTACATCAAACTAAAAGGAACGCGAAGAATAATAGGTGAAGACAATAGGAAATTTTCTTCTATTAAAGCTAGCAAAAACCGGTGGGTTAGGTAACGGGTCGAATTTGGTTGGTTTGACTCGCCAACACTTTTTGCTCCATTTTCATGAAATTTGTAAGTTTTAATGTATAAGAATAAAAGGTACTTAAAAATGCACTATACTTATTCAATAAAGCATTTTAGATTCTTAAAAATATCTGAATATTCTTTCGCCAGCTTTTAAACAATTTAGCTTATTTGGCCCAAACATCATGCCATCTCGGAGCAGCTTTTTGGTCAGAATCATACATATTCTCAATGGCACCTTGTTCCTGATCCGTGAACAAGTACTCCTACGATGCTGACAAATAAGTAAGAGTGTAATGTTTTCATCGATAGCTTAAAATAATCTGGGCCATTTAATATACACTATACAGGTAAAAATATGAAGTACAAATGTAGTCTCCTAGAAAGAACATGGTCCTTAATAAAAGATGGACTAATTAACTAAGCAAGATTATGGATTTCCAAAAAAATATGGATTTTCATCACACGAGAGGACAACATAACATAGCTCACACCCATGTTGGCATGCTACACTACCACTTCCCAAGCAGATTAACTACAATAATAACGATTGGGAACAGACACCATGCATGTATCACACTGGAGCAATTTTTTTTGAATGAGTATCTGACATTACATCAGAAGATTCGTTTCTCTCGACATTTTCTTCCATCTGATACCCCAAAATCACTATGATTTACTACTCCCTTATGGATAATTTAACATTTTCTGCTACCATCGTCTTTGAGCCACTTTTACATAAAAACATATTCATTACACAAATAAAAGGAGCAAAAAAGATGCAATCTTGATAGTCTTTTTTAGAAATATGTTATATGCAGAGCACATGTCGATAAAAACAGGCATCATTAGTAAAGTTAAACAGGCATTATTAGAAATATGTTATATGTTTTTCCTCTTCTTTCTTACATCTATTTTCTTCTTCAATTATTATGGCTTCCTTGCTGTTTCTTAACCATATACCCGGCCTCCTTTTCTTATATTTTTCAGTTTTTATCATCTTCTTCAATTTTATTATTCATTTGTAATAGTCACTATGTAAGAGAACGTATGACTACCACTAATTAACCCAACAATATATATGGGCTGACTATACACGAGGTAAACGCACAAACTACACGAAACTTAAATAGTGGACTACAATATGTAAAACTTATAGGTTAAATATCTTTGAATAAAAACTTACTGATGATTTATGCCAGATTCGAGCAGATTATATTCTATTAGTAGGTACTTGCGTTATTAAATCCAGTAGCTCGTGACTTGCAAACAGGACCGCTAAAAAGACGTCATTGTACTCATTTTGTATGCCCTCATAAAGAAAACTGATGCCTTTAGTTTAGAAATGATCTAATCATGAGCTAATCTGCTACATATATTCTGTGTATAGACCTTTTCCTGCTAGTTATAAATCCAAAGGATAGATAAAAGCTTGAAAGGGTGAGTAAACTTGTTACGGTTTGTTTCTCAAAAGCATATAACACTCAACATTCATGGCATATCATCCTTACTACTAATATAAGTCCGAACCTGATCATAGTAATTTGATTATTGAGTTCTAAAAGTCAAGTATCAAACCTGATCAAAGTTGAAAGTTCCGCTATGATAATTTCGTAAGCAGCAGAAGCAATTTTATCACCACTTGAGTATTAGTGTGTTTAAGGTGCCCAACGTAGCCTGCCCTAATGCTCGGTTGGCCTTGTTTCCAGAAAAAAAGAAAAAAAAAGATCAGCCACCCGTTTTGGCCCATTTTGGCATATCTTCATTATCAGTTATAGAATGCATCAGAAGTTGGAAGTAGCATACAATGGAGGAACGAAGCAAGACTGAGGCATGCAATCAAATGGAGAAATCACCTTCAACAATGGTCGGTCCATTTGGGATGTTCTACTATCCTCTGAAACAGAAGGACGATCTTCAAGATTCTCCAAATTATTTAAACTTGCTTTGTTCTTCCGATCAGCAGCTACAACAATTTACTAATCCAGGGATTCAACCAGAGTAGTAACAGAACTTTGCGCAGCAGCATCAATTGCATTCCTTGCATCTTGGGTGATGACCTGCTTTCTTTCGTCAAGAAACATCTTTAAATTCAAAACTGAAGGTGGTGGCAGTTCAATTGGGTGCAACACTATCCTTTGTGAAGCATAAAAGTTCGACATTCTCGTTAATAAATCATGAGCAGCATGATCTGTACCATGAATGTTTTCTTCAAGATCAGATATATGGCAATTCGCAGCCTTGTTAGCCTTTTCTTGCTCAAGCAATGCAGCCACATCAGCAGCCGCTGCCTTTTGAGCAACAACTTTCTTATACATTTAAAAAAGAGGCGCTGAATTGAGTAAATTCAAATTCAACATTAGTTTTGATCTATACCAAAACAAAAATGAAAGGTTATGATACGAACCTGAGGGTATCACGGGTCAAGGCAGGTGACGAAGTTCAATTTAATGCGGGTTATGGGTGGACCCACTGGGTCTAAAAGACCAGCTGGTAAAAGGAGCAGTTTGGATCCTTCATTTCAGGAGCAGTTATCATTTTATGTCTTTCTAATATATTAGCAGTCTTTGGTTTTCTTTAGCAGTTAGTGAAGAAATAAAGTTATTGTAACTCCCTTTGTCAAGGAGACTTGTCATCTCGAATTTGGCTTGGCCTTAATCCAAGTCAATTGACTACTTAATTTTCTAGTATTTATCATTTGGTTCCATTGCCGGGAAACGAAAAGATGGTATAGACCCGGAGCAACTCAGACACAGGCACTCAACAACCAGCAGATCCCATAGCAGTCCAGTTAGCCGCCATAGCTAAGAAATTGGAGTCCGTAGATGCGTTGCAGAAAGATGTAGCAGCCCTTAAAAGCGATACATCACCCGCTTGGGCGTGCACGTGGTAGGACGGGGTGGAAACATAATATGAGAAATATCTACCACCCGCGTCACCTCTCCAGACCGAATCAAACGGAAGGTAGGGTCAAATCTCTCCACCTCCTCTAAGATGGGAGGTGGCATGGCTAACAAATAATGCTCATAAATAGCAAGAGAGTCGGAGCTATCAATGTCCTCAATCCCCTCTTCAAAGAGATGATTCACCTCACTAGAGATGTAGGCATCATCAAAATCAAATAAATGGTTCGAATAAATCTTGAAATTTTCCTTCAGAACATCTTCATTGGATAGTGACTCGTCATCACTAGAAGTAAAATCATCATCGAGATCAAAAAGAGGATTAGAGAAAGCCAAAAAATCATCTCCCAAGATGTCGGTGGGAGGTAATAAATCATCACTAGAAAGAGATTCACACTCATCGTCACTATCAGAAGCAACCGTAGGCTCACTTTGGATTGGAATAAGAATCTCATCACAAGGAATAGTGATAAGACCCTCATCCCCTATGATGAGAGGGGCATCGGTCTCCATAGTAGAAGAATAAAGAATAGGAGTGGTGGTCTCACATGATGGATTGAGATCGTAAATATTATCCTCGTCATCATCATAACAATAAGGAATCACACGAGGCGTAGAGGTATAAGCACTAAGACTAGATACTTGCTCTTGTCGCTGTTGCTCGTACAGTGTTTCGCTTAGTCGAATTAAACCGTCACGGAGTGTTAAAAGAAGGACTCGTTCTTCGTCACTGAAAGAAGGTTGATGATTAAGGTTGTAATGTGCGGGCTCAAAATTATGAACACTGGAATAATAGCACGGATCGAGATCATAATAATTCATAGGTTGACAAGAAAAAGTTTCATGAGGGCCCCCATAATTGTTGCAACATGGGTATTGAGAAAAACCCGGTGCACCTTGTGGATAAGTATCCCCATATATGCAAGAGGGGGAGTAAGTTCATTAGAAGCAAAGGATGAATTAATCGAATTACACGATGGAAAAAATCCAAATTTTGAATTGTGGAGATCTCTTTCGCACCACTCGCATGAACAACATTGACATGATTGAAAACCATACAATGGTTTCCCACACCCTACGCAATAGACATATGAATACATGAAAAATTAGAAATAAGAGGGGTTGAGAAAAATAATTATAGTAAGAATGAGAGTAGAAGATAAGAATTAAACGATAAGAGGGTGAAGAGAAAAGAATTAAACACGATATAAGATAAAGAAGAATTTTTTTGAATTATTTTTTTAATAATAAAATAATAAAAAGAAAATATATAGCTAAAGAAAAATAAAGTCGAAAGAAATATATTTAGATTTTTTTTAAATGATATATATAGTAATAAAGAAAAGAAGATAAAATAAGAATTTATTTTTTTTGTTTTTATTGATTTTATATTTTTTGGATTTTGTAAAAAAAATTATTATATATATATATACAAATAGGAAAATAAACTTTCAAAGCGAAAGGATCTTCAAGTCACTAACTAAAAACACAACGCAAACATCGCTACACACATTCCCCGGCAGCGGCACCATTTGATAAGAGTCGTTTTCGTACACCCGAAAGGTTATCGTAATTCCGGCGAAGTGTGAATGGAAATCGGCATTTATGTCTCAAGTTTGATGCTCAAATAAAGAGGTTTTGATTTTAAAATTTAAATCTACTATTTTCGACGACTAAATATTAGAATATATAAAAGCGATAAGGATGAAAATTAAACTACAATTATAAAGCGAGAGATATCTAAAATAATAATAATGACAATAAAGACGCTACTAAACAACTATAATCAAAACTACTCAAATCACGACATTAAAGTTAAAAATTAACAAGGCAACAATAACAATTATATTTAAGCTAATGAAATGAAAACAAGTAGAGAGATAGAGAATTTAACCCGTAATGATGAATCGGAGACGAAAAATTGACCACCCGATCTAATAACTAAATTAAATCAAAAGTTTATAACTTTTAAAGTTTTTATCAAACTAATTAGCCGATAAAGTTGTCAATTTTATCGACTAACTAACGAGATAAAAACAAATCGAGCTTTACACTTTAAAACTCAATCTAGCTAAAAGACCCGTAAAACTCATCGCCAAAAGTCGATCCGTCGAAATCAAAAGACATAAAACGGTTAACGACATTAAAGCTAAACGACATTTTAAAAATCTATTAAAAAATATTTTTATTTTAAATCTAAATTTTATAAACTAATTAAAATAAATTGTATTTATAAACTAATTCATTAAAGAAAACTGAAGTTTAAAACTCTACCTTTTTTATCAGATTTATTTAATTAACTTCTTTTAGCTTCAATAAACCTCAAACACATATAAAATAGCAAAGTAAAGTGTAGGTTCAATAAAATAATACGCAGGAATAAACCTCAAACTCCTACCTATCTTAACTAAAAATAATACGCAAGGGCAATGATATACTATAGGATAAGATCCTAAAAAAATCATATCTATCTTTAAAAATAAAACGCAGGAAATATACCTAAAAATAAAAAAAAATAAGTCTTGGATATAAAAAACAATGGGTAGCTCCCTTTTCATAAATTAATGCTGCGAAATAGAAATTAAAGTGAGGATGCCCATTCTTTTAGCTACATCTACGCTACTCTTTGTTGAATAATCGAAAAAGAAGAAGAAAAATAATAAAGACAAGATAAGATCCTCCTACGTCTATCTATCTATAAAAACAAGGAATAAAAAATGATAAATGGAGATAAGGAAACAAAATGTATGCAGCGTTTGATTTTAAGGCTACATCTACCCTACTAAAAATTAAGACAGTGAAAATAAAAATGAATGAAGGGCTGCGTTTTTTATCCAATCTAAGCTAGGAAAAGACAAAAACCACAAAACAGCTAACTTAACACTAAAAAAATGAGGAGTATAAAAATGGAAATGTTGATTGCCTATTTTTCTACCCTATCTAATGATAAAAAAACGCAGTGATAAGTAATAATGAGAAGTCAAGATCTATCCTAAATTGAATGTTGTGTTGCGTCTATGTTAAGCTTCCCCAAATTTGATATCTTCTTTTCTTAATGGACCTGTATTGCGTTTCTTTGCTGCCTCTTTTTCTAGCCTTGGGCCTCCTCTCATAAACAGTGGCTGTTGGGTTGCCTTTCATTTTAGATGTTGGGCCTGAGTCACTGGGCTAAAGTGGTTGTGTTGTATTAATGGGTCGGTCTGACCCATTTAAATGGTGTCGGGCCGGCCTAATAAAACATGAATGCACCATCAACTCGATTTTTCCGTGCTCTTTCCATATCTTGTGCTCGATTTTGGCTCTTTAGCTTTGTTTTGCTCATTTTCTTTGATATCCATATCTACAATAATAAATAGCAAATATAAACGATATATGCACTAAAAATACATTTTTGCTATTTATTATGCGAAAAATTAAGGGAAATTCTCACTAAATGCATGAATAATTACGTGTTTAACAAAGTACCTATAGACCGATCATCAAGAGCAAGTGCTACATTAAAATCACCAAGAATACACCAAGACCGATTCCTCACATAAGACTTATGCATACCAAGATTCTGCCACAATTCACGAGGTGAGTGTATAGATTATGAGCATAAATAAATGAACAAAAAAGTTCTTTCTTATCACCCTTCAGCCAAAGTCTCGCGTGTATGACCTGGGCACTTTGAGCAATAATCACCACATCAACATCTTCTCGGTTCCATCCCAGAATAATACGGGACCCCTTAGTGCAACACAGCGCATTCGAAGTCCACTCCCAATGTCTAAAAACATACGAACATAATTTTTCAAGCTTAGACACACTAGCATGAGATTCAAGAATAGCTAATGTTTCATTTTTAAGTATCGTTTCGTCTTGGTATCTAATCGAATTGATATAACCATCTCAAGTTTGACTTCATTGTTTTTGGCTATAAAAGCTTGATTGGATTCTATCTTTACTTGGCGAAAAGCAATCAAAAGGTAAAAATATTAACTAATTCTACATACGTACTACTCTAAAACACGTTGCACGTAAAACATTTAATTACACAAAATTTAAAATTTCAAAATACAAATCTAATCTACAAATACAAGATATAAAACTACAAAAATATGAAAGTAACACAATTTCATTAAAGTAAAACTTAATTTTTTTTAAATGTCCTATCCTAGAAATTGTAATGTCAAATCGTAATGAAAGCTATGCAAAATACAATGGCCCATCTAAAATTACACTAGTCCAACATTCATTAAACTATACTATCTGACATGCTAATTGATATAACAAATTCCACTAAATGAATGGACTAGCTAACAAGACTCTGACATAAAGAGCAAAATACAAATGAAGGGTTCACTTTTATACATTCATTAAACAAACCTATTTTCCTGTAAAATAGATCTAAATGTCGCATCTACTAAACACAATACTAAATGTATCTATTTTTTTATTTTAAAGAAATCTATCTCAGCTTCTCTATAATCTGTGAATGAAAACTTATGTAACTCCACTTCTACCTTTTACAGATTAATGAACTCGTTTTTCCAAACCAATAATAGATTGCAAACTGGGACCTCAAAGCTTTTAACATATTTTCTATAATGCATACTAGCACTAAACTCCTATTAGTTCAATCCATCATCTCATTAACAAGCACACCTACTTTATGGAGAATTTAAAGTGGGAACATCCTGCACTAGAACCCATTTCAAATTACACCTCTATATTAAAGCTAAGCTACACTTAATTCCTCGAATACTATTGTTAACTAATCTTAAAAGTTCTAATGAAAACTCGATACTAGTTTATTAGCATTACATATATTCCAATTATCATACCCTACTCAACGATTCCAAATCAAATAAAACTGCACTAACCCAAACACAGGATAAGCTAATCAAAAGGGAACCAAACTACCCTACTCTTGAATCAAATACAAGAACAAAAACAGTTAACAAACCACTCAAATTCAGATTACGTCGAACAAGTTGCTAATAAATTCTACACCATATTCTTGACAGAAAATTAATCTAAACAAACTGCAGAAAAATTAACCGTGCTTAACCAAGAAATATCAAGGCCACCGTTGTAGGAGAAGCGGAGCGTTGAGCTTGCTTAAAACCAACAACGTGTTCAAGAATGAAACACAGCTTTTAAACTTGACTGATGATTCGTTACTTTATATTCAGAAAATTCACATACCTGCAAAACTTATCAACCAAACGAAAAAGAAACTCGCCAGCAAAGTATATTCTAATATTGCTAGATAAACCGAAACCAACAGCTTATTCACGAAAAACTGTTCCGACTGATACTGGACGAAATCTTATGTCTCCAATTTTCTTGCTACAGTACCTGTAAATTTCAAACTAAAATCCTACACTAATATCAGAATCATCAAATCCGAACTCACATCAAATCAACAGTTTTAATACGTATTGATATGAGCAAAAACTCATATCAATTTATCAACAAATCACCCTAAAACACAAGAAAAATACCTAAACCTTGTGCTATAAAGCGGAATTATGTGGTATGTTTTGTGTTTGTGTGCAAATAGGTAAGAAGGATGCATTTTCAAGCAAACAAGAAGAAAATCAAGTTAATTGGATGAAAAAGACAAAGAAGGATCAAGAGTGACAAGACTTTGAAGACAAAGGACCTATCTTGACAATCTACCAAAGATGAAGGACCAAAAGTGTAAATTTGTCAAAGTCAAGATTAAAGTCAAATCTGGTCAACTCTTAAGTCAATCAAGTCAAAGGGCTTAAATGTTTAAAAGTGCAAGTTGAAGGACTGAAATTGTCAAAGAAATGAAGATTATAGCTCAAAAGTTCAATCTACCAAGTACAAGGGCCATTTCTGCGATTTTTGGAAAGTCATGATGTGCTTGATCCGTGTGAACTATTCTCAGCCAATGGGAAGCAAGGAAACAAATATCATGGATTTCCAAATCAGTGACACCTGGCCACTAGCGCCGTTTTCACAATAAATAACCAAATCCCAACAGTTCTTCCACTCACCAGTTCTCTACCAATAGAAACACGCCACTCAATAATCCTTTTATCCAATCTGGATAACAATCTGTGTGCTTCCTTATTAACCAACCACAACTGGACACGCGTCATCTTCTTCAACAAAAAATGCCAAGAACGGGATTGAGCTAGGATGCGTTTCAAAAGATGATATAAACATCAAAGTTGATCAAAATCAAGAGACGAATACAACCATACAACTCAATTAACATGAAATCATCTCAATCAAAAATCCCCAAAAGTGTTCTTCACCTGCAAAATTCAATTAAGCAGAATTGTCCACGTGGAAGCTTGGGATTGGATGCAACACGTCACTCTCCCTCACCAACTCTCATCTGCTTTCTATAAATACCCTAGATTAGCTTTCATTTCTTGTATTATAGTTAGTGTGAAAACACACACACTAGAATTTAGCTCTCTCTCAATTCTGTTCATAGTTGTAGTTAACAACTCTCAAAAGCTTGACAACCTTTTGAGAGTCTGTTAGGTAGTTATAACTAATCTTGTAACCACTTTTCATCCATAATCAATAAAATTTCAATTTTCCCTCCAAATTCTTCACTACTATTCTACTGTTCATACCCTGCATCTTGTTACTCTGTTGCTGTTATAAGCTAGTTATGATCACCATTTGATCATGATTAGCTGATTGAGAAGACTTGTAGCTGTTGATCCTGTTCAGTTTATTTTAGTCCAAGTTTTGAGTAGATTTTGAAGATTTCAAGTTCATTAATGGAGATTATGGTGATTGTACTTGTTGATTAGTAGATGTGTGGTTTATTCTAGTGCTAAGGTGATGGTTTAGCTCTAGCTAGAAAGCTCAGCGCTTCTCTACTCCCCAATGGAGGCCTAAGCTAAAAGGTTTCATGTTTTGAGTTCTTGTTCCACTCAAGTGTTGGTTGCATGCTCAATACCTAGTTAATTCTTGTTTGAATGCATGATAAAAGGTGTTTAGCTAGTCTTTGATCTGATCTTAGTGTTTGAGTAGCTTAATTGTAGCTTAATACTAGCTTATTAGCCTATTTCTTGTCCTGTTTTTCAGCCTTTTCAGTCATTTTAGCTTATTAGATCATATTGAGTTCTAGCTTTTTAAACTGATTGCTACTGGTTCATTTGCATTTCATTTGGCTCACAAAACTTAGTCTGATATCACATTTCACTCAGTTTAACCAATTGCTTAAAATCCTTTCATAAAAGTTTGTTAGAGATCAGATAAGTGGTGTTTGGGATTAGCTTACAAGTTGTTGTTAAGTGTTAGTATTTGGCCAATTCTAGTTCCTTTTCAGTCATCAAGTCTTAGCATAATGATTTCAATCATTTTCAAGTCAAGTCTTTAGTCAAAAAGGCAATTGGTAGTTGAAAAAGTTTGGGTCAGTTTTTGTTAAGTAAATTTTCAGAAAGTAGTGATTTTCAATTGCTTGGCAATTCTTTGTTTCTTGATAAAATTGTAAGAAACCAGTTCTAATCTTTCACTCAACATATGAAGTTTTAGCTTATAGAAGGAAATTATACAATATCTAGTTTTGAGTGAGAAATAAGCACTTTAATAAGCACTAGAGAATTTTCAATTCCCTGTGATAAATAGGTGAACTGATTTCTCATATCTTCAATTCTACTTCAGAAATCTTTTAATTTTCTTTCATATTTCCATTTAGAAAGTGTTCATGAGTGAGTTTTGAGATTTTGAGTTTTTTGAAAAATCTGGTCAACAAAAGTCAACATAAGCTCATTTTAGCTTATTTTCAATTTTTGAGCTTATTACTGAATCATTTTCTTTAAGACTAGATTTCACATTCTTCTTGTGAGTTGTTTTACAAGTTTCTTCATTAAAATCAAGTTGTGCATGAGTAGCTTATTAGTTAGCTTATTTTGAGCTTGTTTGAATTTGCTTATAAGAGTTCTAGATAGTTTTAGCTTAATTCCTCTGACAGGTCTAGCTTAATTTTGATTTTAAGACTTTTGAAATTAGTTTGAGCTTATTTGGTCAAGAAACGAGCTCAAACGAGCTTATTTTAGTCCTTTACCCGTTTTTGGTTTAAAGTTTCTGAAAATTGCCTTTTAGTCCTTTTGGTATTAAACAGTTTCTAATTCAGTCTAATCTTCAAACTAATTAGGTTTTGCAAAAGTTTAGTCCTCGGATTTTCAAGTTTGTTTAAAAGTGGTTAGTCAATTTTCAAATTAGTTCAAAATTAGTTACATAGTTAGATAAATTTTCACATTTCGTCCATATAGTTAACTGTTTTTTGCATACATAGTCCCTATACTTTTTGACTCTGTATTTTTGGCATTAATTTTTCATTGAATTTACATTTTCAGTCCTTATATTTTATAGAATTTACATTTGAGCATTTAATTGAATAAATACTCGGTTTGTGCATTTTGTTTTACGTATAAGTAGACTGTATTTTTCATTTTAGCAAGGATTTGTTTGAATTAGCTATAGAATATCCAAATAATTTACCAACCAAAAAAAATTAAAAACTCGATCTTGTTAGGACTTCCAATTTGTTAAGAACTGAGAAAAACGAACTTCAACTATACACATTTCAAATGGCGCTGCTACCGGTTCTTTTCGTGAAGATTAACGGTTTCGAGTGAGACGATTGGATTTTGGGCCGTTCACTTTGTGAACGTTATTTTTACGTATTATAAATCAAAAACATAAAAAAATCAAAAAAAGATAAAAATATAAAAACATAAAAAACCACAAAATCAATTCTTTTCCTAAAGAATTGAACCAAAAAAATAAAAAATCCAAAAAGTAATCTTTTTCCTAAAAGATTACACCAAAAATATATATTATATCGGTTTTCATCGTTTTTACGTACATATAGTATTTTTCTTAAAAAATCAAATAAATACAAAAAATATTTTCTCTATATTATTATATGTAAATACGTATACGTATAAGAACAACCAATACACATATTCTCCATAAGTATTGCCGAGGCAATACACCGTGTTGAGGGGCGTTCCGGTCCTTGACACGCGTATCGATCAAACTCAATAAAGCAAGAATAGATAAATACTTCCAATAAGCAATAATTCGAAGAATACAAACTACAAAGTGAATAGAAAGGCGATGTGCTATAAAATGCCATCTAAGGGTCAATAGGTACTTAAGTGCTTCAAGCCACCTAACCCCCCGTTCACTTGTGAGTATTCTAAGAAGGAAGACTTCATTGGGGGTCTTGCACCCAAGTAGTACATACGTATATTATAATTTTCTTGTGGATATTTCATATTGAAACTCGAAGGGGATAATCCTTTTCTCTTCAAAGTCACACGAGAGCTTCTCTCTCATTCCTCGTATTGAGTTGCATGCTCACTCGCGGGCGTGCACAAATACCGATTGGTGTACAACCCCTTCCTCCGAAAAGGAAGAAAAAAAGAAAGAATAGGAACACCACCGTCCATCAAGCCGATCACGAGAATCGTGCTTTGATTCATCCACAACAAGAATCCATGGCTAGAGTTGATACTCGTTCTTTGATGGAACGTTTGCAATCAAATATTCACGGATATGCCGATGCTATCAAGATTCCCGTTATTCCCGCAAATTCATTTGAGCTAAAAACGGCTATGATTAACTTGGTTTCAAACACAACTTTCTATTGTAACACCATTAAGTACAATGGAGTTCCTCATGATGCCTTTAAGTTGATATTGGTGCAATTTTCACTAGAGGGTCCCGCTAAGCATTGGTTAGACACACAACCACCCGATAGTATCACCACATGGGATGGTTTCACTACTAAGATTTTGAACAAGTTCTTTCCCCCATCTAAGACTACGGCTTTGAGGAACTTAATTATAGGCTTTCAACAAAAACCTAGCCAAACCTTTAGTGATGCTTGGGAGGAGTTTAGAGAGTTATTGAGGAGATGCCCTAACCATGGTTTGGATGAAGTTCACCAAATCAATACTTTCTACAATGGCCTTAAACCTCATCACCAAGACTCACTCAATGCTTCCGCGGGAGGGAATATTCTTCTTAAATCCATTCAAGAGGCTTGGGATATTATTGAGACCAAAGCAATGGTTCAAACCAACACACAATTTGATGAAAGAGTCCATGTCATTCAAGAAGGAAGTTCTAAACCATTGGAGACTCAACTCATTTCATGCATTCAAGCATTTACTCAAGCTCAAAAGGAAAGTCAAACATTCATGCAAAATACTCAAAAGATGCAAGAAACAATGATGAATGACTTAATGAAGCTTTCTATGGGCAATCATTCCTCAAATGATGTGCATGCCGTTACTCTTTCTTGTGTGACTTGTGGAGGTCCCCATTCCTATGAACAATGTGATAAGGTGCAAGGTTATCAAGGGGAATGTTATGCTTACCAAGAGGAACATCGTGAACACTTCAAGCCAAATATCAATCCTAATAACCTTTCTTACAAGTCCCAAAATTACCTTACTCCATCGGGATTCCCACCCCAACCACCCACCCAACTTCAACAAAATCCTCCTCAAGTGTTACAAAGGAATCAAGGTCAAAGACCACCTTACCAAGGGAATAACTATAGACCACCAAATACCTTTTACAATCAAGGAAATACCTTTCAAGGTAACAATCAAGGGTTTTACAATCAACCTCCACCTTTCCAACCCCAAGGTTTTCAAGGAAATGTGGCACATGATTATAACACAATTGAGCTTCTTCACAAAATGAATCAAGAGAATGAAAGGAGGTTCCAAGCTAATGAGAAAAGAATGAGAGAAATGCATGAAGCTAATGAGAAAAGAATGAGAGAAATGCATGAAGAATAAAATAAGAAGTTTATGATGCTTTTTAATCAAAGACCACAAGGGGCTTTACCATCTAACACACAAGCAAATCCAAGGGCAAATGTCAATGCTATTACAACAAGAAGTGGAAAGACAACAAAGGACCCTTCACCTCCTAAACTTCCTATTGTTACATCCACTTTTGTTCCTACATGTGACAAGCCTTCTACATCTAGTTCACCATCCTCAAGTTCTCCCATTTCTCCCACTTCCACACCTACTCATGAAGAACTCAATAAGGAAAATCCTTCATCAACCACTCAACCACAAACAAAACCAAGTCTTCCTTATCCATCAAGATTGAGAAAAGAAAAGCTTAAAGAACAAGGATGATATCCAAGTTTCAAACTTTTTGAGGATGTTCAAGCAACTTAACATCAATATCTCCTTTGCGGAAGCTTTAGCCAATATGCCTAAGTTTGCTAAGATGATTAAGGACTTACTTTCTAACAAGGAGAGATTGGTGGATTTGCCTAATGCTTCCTTGAATGAAAATTGCTCCGCGGTTTTGCTTAAGAAGTTGCCTACTAAGCTTGGAGATCCGGGGAGGTTTTTGATTCCTTGCAATTTCCCGGGGGTGGAAAATTGTATGGCTTTAGCGGATTTAGGAGCGAGCATAAATCTTATGCCATTATCGGTTTGGAAGAAACTTTCACTTCCCGAGCTCACTCCTACTAATATGACTCTTGAGTTGGCCAACCGTACTATAGCATATCCAGTGGGAATTGCGAAGGATGTTTTTGTTGGGGTTGATAGATTTACCTTTCCCGTGGATTTTGTGGTGGTTGATTATGATATGGATCCTAGAGTACCTTTGATTGTTGGTAGGCCATTTTTTAGAACGGGTCGAACTCTAATAGATGTGGCGGAAGGTGAAATTACAATGCGGGTAGGAGATGAGAGAGTTGTGTTTAACATGGGGAAGTTGTCTAAGAAGTCTAATGAGCCCGAAGCGGTAAAACATATTGATGTTGTGAATGAGGAGGAAACTCATGATCATCTCCTTGATGAAGTATGTGATGAATATTTTTATGAAGCTTGCTCAAGTGGAGATTATGATTAACCCCATGTTGAGACCATTGCTTCCATTACTTCATCATTGGATTTTCATGACTCTCAAGAGCTTAACTTTGGTGATTTTGTGATCTATTCCAATCCTCTCTTTGAAACCTCATATGACAATCCACTTTTCCATACTGATGAAGATATTCGTGAGGACTTTAGTGATGGAGAATCTCTTCTTTGTGATACACCAACATATGATGATTATAGTGATGATGAGCTTTCTACTTGTGACTCTCCATTTGTTGATGATCATACTTCCTTTGGTTTTAAAGAATCACCAATTTTTGATAGCCCAATCTATGATGTTTATGGTGATGAGGCGGATTCTATCATGGATGAGAGTGATGAGTTTTTAGCGGAAGATATATCGTTTGAGTACACTCTTGGTTATCTTGATGAAGAGGGAGACATACTATATCTAGAATCTCTATTGCATGAAGATCCTTTACCTACTTCCTTGTCCACTTCAACCCTTTCATGTGAAAATGGAAAACAAACCATGATGGTTCTTTCTAAGAGCTTATCCATGACTCCACACTTTTTCTCTCATCATGTGACCTACAAGGGAGAGTCTTCTAAGGCAACCTACACTTGTTGTTTTCCCATCAAGGAACGGATTTTTGATCCTGGCATAGAGCTTGCTAAACCATCTCAGTATCCACCTGATGCAACAAAAGGAAAACTTGTGAAAGATTTGAGAGCATCACCTTATTACCTTTTGAAGAACATATGGGCCACCATTTTGGAGAACACCACCTCACTCTTTTCACCATTGCTTGGGAAGTTAGTTGTTGAATTGTGTTATAAGTGGGATGGTAATTATGTATTTGATCCTGGGGGATATTTATGGAGTTTTGATAAATGAAAACTTGTTTTACCTCATCATGGAGATTTTTCTTATAAAGGGCAAAAATTTTCTTCTCCATGATAGGTTTTATACACTTTTAAAGTGTGGGACGAGTCGAGCTAGAGACTCCATAACTCAAGCATCGTATAACTAGGTTTAGAGTGTTATAGGTTAGCAATAAGGGTATAGAATTAGAGATAAGTGTAGGGGAGACCTTCTTTTGTCTTCATGTTGTTTGAAGGGTTGCTCACTCATTTCATGCTTTGGAGCTTATGGAGGAGGCCCTTGTATTCGGTTCACTTCGTTACTATTGTGATCTTTCATTGACACCTTGTGCTTAAACATGAATTCACTAATAGTTTCCCTTTCCTTAACTTGGGATAAGCAAAGTCTATTCATTGTCATAAGTATAGGGGAAGTTTTTATACTTACATGCTCTTAAACATTGAGGACAATGTTTAGCTTAAGTGTAGGGGGGTCTTCTATCAAAGTGACCTTACCTAGAACTTGTCATTGATCTTCATGATAACTTGGAAAATTAATTTTTCAAACATTTTTCAAATTTTTGATCTACTTTGGCCACCAAAAATATGCATTCATAATTTTTGCATTAATCATTTTTCATTTGCATATCACATTTGCATTGTATATATTTCTTCTTTTATTTTTCATCAAAAATATATAAAAAGGAAAAAATATAATAAAAACATGGTTTAACGAATTTAGACTTATTTGACATATTAGGCCCGCCATGGATATTTTGACTCAACCCGAGTTTGCTTATCAAAGCACTCTCTAGCTAGTATCCTTAACCATGTAGTCCTTTATTGGTCTATTAGGCTAAGCATCCACCAATCTCATTATTTGAGATTTTAAATTTGTGGAGAATGGGAAATGATAGAGTTGAAGCAAGTATAAAAGGGCTAGATAAACTTCATGATAATTACTTGTGGCTAAACCCTTCTCTTCTTAACCTCTATTTTCTTCGCATGTATATATGTTAATAAATAATCAAGAACGGTTTTAATTAGTTTGTAATCTCTTATGCATTTTTGTCTAATCATTCATGGTTGATATAAGTACGTCTTAAGATTCTAAGTTAGAACGTTTTATGTGTACTAGACTTATGTCATGCTTAATACTTAGCGGGTGTTTTTCCTTTTATTCTTTTAAACTTTCTTAGTGAGGAATAAAGAAAAATAAGAGCGGCTTATGAAAAAAATGAGTGGCTAGAAAAAAAAATATATATATATATACAAGACTCCCAAGAGGGGCAGTGTGGTGTTAATTATAGTGACTATTGAGTTCCAATATTACCTTGACGGGTTGCGGGGATTCAATAGATTGCTCCAATCCAATAATACCTTGACGGGTTGCGGGGTTGAAGATCCAAAGTCTCAAAAAGATGGCGGATGTAAATTATTGCGTGAGTTTTATTTTTCTTTCCTTAGCGAGTGTGTAGCTACTTATGAAAGCATGACATGAGGATTTTACACATAAGGCGAACGACTTATTACTCTTGAAACGGACTTATATTAATTGTGAGCGGTTTTTCAAGTAATGGATGAGAGGATTACTTAGGATTAAAACCGTGCTTCCTTATTTTTAGATTTTGCATTTCTTATACTTCACACTTGAAATAAATGACAAATTTACCCACAAGCAATTTGCTCAAATAATAACCGGTTCCACATTTAATTGTCATGAATAAGTTGATGCACTTTTTACTTGTGAATAAAATGATCCTATTTTTAAGCTTGGTGTGGGGAAAGTGAAACTTGAGGGTGATAAGTATCCATGGTACCCAAGCCCTAATCCAAGTCATTGATTTCTTTATGAGTTATTTCAATCAAAATCACTTCAAGAAAATCCAAAAAGATATAAATAGAATTGTATTTTGTTCATTGCATTGTTAAAAATCAAAATCATGCATCATATAGTGTAGAGTAGTGTAGATGCATTCCATAATGGCCAAGGTGGACTAATTAAGAGGAAAATGTAAACTTGTGCTTTAAAAAATAGCATTGCATGAGGACATGACAATGTTCAAGTGTAGGAGATTTGATATGAGCAAAAACTCATATCAATTTATCAACAAATCACCCTAAAACACAAGAAAAATACCTAAACCTTGCGCTATAAAGCGAAAAAGAAACTCGCCAGCAAAGTATATTCTAGTATTGCTAGATAAACCGAAAACCAACAGCTTATTCACGAAAAACTGTTCCGACTGATACTGGACGAAATCTTATGTCTCCAATTTTCTTGCTACAGTACCTATAAATTTCAAACTAAAATCCTACACTAATATCAGAATCATCAAATCCGAACTCACATCAAATCAACAGTTTTACTACGTATTGATATGAGCAAAAACTCATATCAATTTATCAACAAATCACCCCAAAACACAAGAAAAATACCTAAACCTTGTGCTATAAAGCGGAAATATGTGGTATGTTTTGTGTTTGTGTGCAAATAGGTAAGAAGGATGCATTTTCAAGCAAACAAGAAGAAAATCAAGTTAATTGGATGAAAAGACAAAGAAGGATCAAGAGTGACAAGACTTTTTGATCCCAAACTTAGATCGATTTAGCTTTATGTATACGAGATTAGATCAAGTAATACACTTAGAGAAACCTTTGTATATGTTAATGATAATCTAAGTGTTATGCGGAATTAACACTTAAACAAGAACACACAAGATATAAACAAACTTTCACTTTGATTAATGATATCAAACTTGCTTACAATGAAAGTAGTTTACGAATGAAAACTTATATTGAACATTAACCTAAAGGTCTTCTTTTATAGACATAAGAAGCCTTGTGCAATAATCTACGTATCAGGTATTCTAGGTAAAGATAAATATAGAAAATACATTCTTGTTCCTATCTTTACTAGAAGTAATCTAGAATACAATAAACGCGTAGAGTATATCTTCCCATCAGTGCTTGTCTTCAATGTATCAATGCTTGACTTTATCTTGTCAACGCTTGAGCTGTCAACGTTTGTTTTGCTCCTGTCAACGCTTGTTTTACTCTTGTCAGCGCTCAAGTAGATTGGCTATAATTTATTCCCAACAATCCTCTTCTAAACTTGATATCCACTCTTATGATCAAGTTTCTGAATAAACATTAAGGACTAGTAGGAATCTTACAAACCTTCTCATATTGGTAATAAATAAATCTGATCAAGTCTTTTGCCACATCACTTGAATAATCAATTTCCAGCTGAGTGTTCTTCATCTTTTCCAAGATATCCTTGGATATGAAATACTGACCATCCACAAGTAGATACTCAGCAAACTTTGTAGAACTCAAATAATAAACACCAGCAGCTGAATACAATCTCCATTGAAGACCACTGAGGTCATCTTCAAGATCCTTCCAAATAGCAGGATCCTCATCTTTTGATCCACACATCCTCTTGAATGTGGACCACAGTTTTATTCCATTGGCTGAAGTTGGTGCTTCAGCCTCATACTTGGCCTCTAACAACCTCCATAGGTCTACCAAGTCTTCTCTGTCAAAACTTGCAAACAAAGATATAAGGGTGGTAAAATTGTGCACCTCTTTTCCATACCTGCCAATCTTCCAAAATCCACATTCATCTTCTTCATAGCTCACAATTGGATTTCTGGAATCTAGTGGTAACACTTGTACCATATCTGAAGCTTCTAATGGTGAGAGCTTGAGGCTCTTTCTTATGACAGCTTCACTTGGATGTAATGGATCCATATCTTTGGGAAACTCAAAAGGAACTCCCTTTTTCACTGGTCTGGGAACAAACATTGCCTTCTTGAGCTCCATTTCCTCTGCAAGTTCTTCTTTTCTTTCATCAGAAAGAAGTCTGAGAGTGTTTGCTTCCTGCACTCTAACCCAAATGGGATAAGCCTTACATTCCAACTCATCAAATGTCAATGCCCTCAACTTCTGATAAGTCCGCCCTACTCCATGACATCTAAGCAACATGTAGTATAACTCTCTTCTATCCCTCTTCAACTCTGAGAGAATATTGCTTGCCTTGTGTTTCAAAATGACCTGGCAATCCTTTTGTACTCTAAGAAGAATCTCCAAACCCCATATCTGATCTGAAATGGTCAGGTGTGGATTCTCCATACATCTTTCTTCCCAAGCATTATACATTTGAACCACCTCTGGCATATCAAAATCAACCTGCAATTTCAACTCTCTCAATTTCTCCTTGGCCAACTCATCTCCATACTCAAGTCTTTCTGGCTGTTCTATGATCATAACACTTGAGTCTGAGCTAGCTCCATCACTTCCTTCTTGCTCTTCTGAAGTGACAACAAATGGTGACTCTTTCACCTCCTTTCTGTCTTGTTCCATGATTTGTGCAGCCAACCTTCTATCAAACTCAATTTGAGTTGCATTCTTTGGAACAACCTCTTCTACCATAATACCCTTACCCTTATCTAATGGATCATCTTTGAGGATGGATGATGACTGGGATACATCACCCTCATTTGCAGGTCTGTCAACGCCCAATTTTGTTGTGTCAGCGCCCAAAATATTTCTGTCAGCGTCCAAATTCTCCTTGTCAACGCTCAAATTTCCTGCCTCGGCGCCTTTTGCAATTTCCTCCAACATGGCTGTAAATGATAAATTTAAGTTGGTAGGAGAGACTAAGGACGTATCAAAACATGTCTGTTTCTTCAAACTTGTTAGGGCCTCAGCAACATCCAAAGATTAACCATCATGGCTGCCCTTATCACTCACATTTATGTGATCTTCCTCCCCTTTGGAAGATTCCTCCATCCCTCTCCTTGCACCAACAGTCTCCAAAATAACAATCCTCTCCCTCAATTGCTTGAGTTCAATGCCTTGTGTGCTGAAAACTTGTACCAAGTCTGCATTCTGCTTTTGCTAGCTCATGCAGACTGCCGTCAATTCCATTAGAGTCATTGGTTCCAATCTGCCCTCTTCCAAAATGGGTATTTGACCTCCCAAGTCAGATTCATTGGGCATGGATGAGGTCTTAATGATGTTAGGACTGTCTTGGCCAGCTACTAAGCCAGAACCAATAGTCTCAGCCTCATCCATATCACCAACCACACTTGTGGTGGTGGTTCTCTCTGCTACATGGCTAGGACCACCAGAGGAGAACACTCCAGTACTCCTTTGGCGTTTTTGTAACCTATATTATGTTGGTGGAGATGATGATGTGGATTGGGTGGATGTGGGTTGGTTAAGGGGTGTTTGGGTCTGTGAAGGTTGTGTGTCAATGTTTGAAATAGGCACATCAACGCCAACATTTAACGTGTCAGCGTCAAAGGGATCTTGGTCAATTTGCATATGTTGAGGTGAAGGTAATGGTTCAGGTATTGGGTCAATTTGGGGTTGGGGGTCTGGTTGGGGTTGAGCTGCTGCAATGACAGCAAGCATAGCTAGGGTGAGGGGTAGGTCACGATGAGGGGGTGAGTTCATCTTCATAAAAATGGCTTTCTTTTGCACAGGGATCTCATAAAAATCATTATGATCCCTTGTGCAGTATCCTTGAACATCAAAAACCATTTGTAAAAATTGGGGATAAGCTAAAGTCATTTTGTTCCCCTTATTTTTATACATGCCCTAAAAAATCATTTTAGAATAATTAAAATTTTGCCCAGTTGCAATGCACACAATAGCACTAGCAATAGATCTATTGATCTCATTGTGTGCAGTACATTTGGGACTCAAACATTGTAGGAGGACATGTATGAGGTACTTCCAGGCTGGGGGAAACTCCTGTTTATGATATTTATTTAAAGTTCCTTCATCAGGAAAAAGATAACCCAAAGCCCTTAGTCCTTGTTCTATTTCACTTATGGGAAGGGTGGTTATACCATCAGCATCATCAAGATGCAAAGCTTGGCGTACCAAAGCCTCAGTAACCACCCAAGGTATCCCATGAACAATAGAAGTTAATGTAGTCACTCTATTAACTGTTGAAGAACTGACATTGTTCCAAAACTGTTTAATATGTGTGACAGGAATGAGTGGTGCATGAGAAATAGCATACCTAAAAGGAGATGCGTTCAAATACGCCACCATTTGTGTGTATTGAGGAAACAGAGTATCATCAGCTTCAAGATACGCGATCATGTTGTGTTGACTTCTGAACCCCAATTCCAATTCTGATGGTTTAAACTTTGGTGCCATTGTTGAAAGCTGTTAAAATGATTGATGAAGATGAAGTTGATAAGAGAAAATTGTGTTAGACAAGAATTATAGGTACCCTGTTTAAAAATAGGAGCCAAATTTATAGGAGAAGAAAAATTCATGTGATTGGCCCAAAAAGAGGCAAGTATTTTCAAAACAGAATCATGAAAATATTGAAAAAGAATAATTTTATCTCATGCATTGAATGAAGTTTATCTGCTCCCAAAATTACGGCCTAAAAATATGTCAAAAAGTAACAACTGGGTAGGACCCATTGAGTGTCAACTGTCAAAAACAATCTATCAACTCCCAACGACTATATTCTTGTCAACGTTTACCTATAGCCATGTCAGCGTCTAAATTGGTCACAACAACGATTGGAAATATACTTGTCAGCGTCCAAAAATAAAAATGTTTAAAAATGAAAAATGACCTTAACAAAGTAATTTATCCTAGAGAAGATAACCAAAAAGCTGATAATTATTATAGGGCGGCAAGCACTGTCCAGTTATGCACACTTGCTTATGCAAGATAGACATAGCAGTCCTCTAGTGTCCCTTGCTAACCAAAACTCTTAACAACTAAGTTACCTTATAAAATTCCTTGTTACTCCCAGGTAAATCCCATAACAAAATTATTCCTAAAACTAACAATCACTTTTCGTCTCACTCGTCGATATCTTTGTTCCCTACGAGACCACCACGTTTTTCCTTGTGACTATATTCCCACATGATGCACATCTAATTATATAATAAACAATAGTAGCATCCTTCTTTTGAGCAATAGTATGTCACGTCTTTTTCACATGTATGCATAAATGAACAGCCTATGGACCAAAAGTACTTGCTGCTTTCTTTTCTTAACTGTTGTTGGATCACCCCACATGACCACTTGCATAGTATACAAATTGTATACCTTTACGTACTTTCCTTTTAGACAATATCCATTTTTCAGCCACATAAAGCGACCAAATCTTTTCCATAAATAAATATCCCACAGCTGTATCCTTTTGCTTCTTTATTATATCCTTAGACAATAGAACAAACTACATAACCGAGACAAAATATATGCCTAAAAATCAGAATCCCATGATATCCACACCAACCCATATCACATCTGATATAAGATAAATATGAAAGACATAAATCAACTCCTGATTTTTAGGGAAGCCACGTCTGAAGCATATCTCATAAAATCAGAGATTTTATATGAAACCCATATCTTACTGTATAAGCAGCATCCATCCTCAAACGTTTTAACCACAAACAAAACTTATGTGAAGAACTTGAAAGAAAAACATTAGTAACCTGTTTGGCTTCACGTGGACCACAGCACTGTGCTTTATTTAACCAATCGTGACAATATGTGTTGTACTTCAACACAGCCTGCTCATCCACCTATTGCTGTGTCAACATCAAGTCCTACTCTGATAAATAGATGTATCCATAAGCCTCGATTAAACACAGCTTTATGTTTAAAAACATCATGTCTGCTACTTTCACACTTTAAATCACGATATTCTAATGAACAGAAACCCTTTGGATCTCATTCTGTCCACATCGAGTAGTACAAATCCGCCCTTTTACATCGAAAATTACCCCAGCGCCTGTTATCACACCTTTTTCTTTTGTTGCTACAAACTGCATACTACAATCGATCTTGGTTTATACATAGCAGTCCTTTTCTTTTCTGCTCATGAATCATCAGGCTTGAATAATCGTTTAACAACATCAACGAATCACCACTCTTTGTTCTAGGGTTTACACCAAAAACCCTAAAATTAAATCGTTCTAGCACCAATCTTTTGTGACATAGGTAGATCCAAACTGATCAGTAAGACTCAGAACCCAGATCCTTCATGAACATTGGATCGAACATCAACATAAAAGCATCAGTAACCCTTTGTTATGAGCAGCAGATTAAACATAATAATCAATCTAGGGTTTATTCGTAAAACCATAGGGTTTTAATATATATCGTATGTGTTTAATCACATACTACGAATCAGCTTCAATAAACTCTAACTGTCTTGAATCAGGAACAAAGAATTCGAAACCCTAAAAGATCTAGGGTTTATTCAGGCGACACCCCTTTAGCGATAATTTATTTGTCACTAAACTGTCGCAGATGTGATAACTCCTTCCTGCCATTCTTTTTGCGACAGCAGATCTGTTGCAAATCTGTGACAGATCTGACAGACCGTCGCTAAACCGTCACTATAATTGTCACGAATTATGAACATCAACTTCACAGCAACACGAACACGAACATAAACATCTTGTAGATCCTAGATCGAAAGCCACCTGCTCTGATACCAACAATTGATCCATGCTAGCATTTAACTCATGTTTTAAGATATTTATTTTATCTTTTAAGTTAAATTCCATTTTCTTGTATTCAGAAACTGTCTTCTCAGTTTGAGTGAGAGCTAGTTGGTAATTAGACAGTTTGCACCTTTCAATACTCACATCACTTAATAATCTTAACACCTCTTTGTTAAGTTTCTCAGTGTTTAACCTACAACCTTTACTACAAAAAGCATCATCGTATACCTCATTATCAGATGAAGAGGAGGAGTGTACCATGAGAGCATATTCAACATGCTCTTCTTCTTCAATTTCAGCAACCAAAGCTTTGTCCTCTTCTACATCCTTAGCCAGATAGCTCCAATCCCATCCCATACCATCAATTCCTTGAACTGCAACCATGGCTTTAGGATCCTGAGCTTTAACAATTTGACTTGAGGGTTTACCAGCATCAGATCTTCTAGGAGGTCTGCATTCCCTAATGAAGTGCCCCATACGATGACAGTTGTAGCACACAACTTTGGATTTGTCAAATCCAGCTGTGTCTTTGGCATTGAATGTCATCTTCTTCTTAAACCTTCTGTTCCACTTGTTTGCTCTTATACTAGCAAGAGCCATGTTCCACTTAATGTCCATCTCTTCCAAGTGCTCATCACTTATCTGCTCAAGGTCCTCATATGTAATCACTGAACCATTGGGCAAAGAAGCAATATAAGCACATACAGTATCCAAATCCAAACCAGCAGGTTTAACTCTTGGTGAGTCACTATTGAATGTGTCAGCGTCTAAAAAGGAGACGTTGACAGGACTTGTTCCAGCGCTGACACATGATGATCCAGTAACTGGATGCATGTAAGAGTCCTTCTGATTGAATTGACCTTCACTATGAGAGAAGAAGGCCATGTTACTGTTGGTAGACTTGCTCCCATGCTCTAAAAGAGTTTCATCTTCCAACAGCCTTAGTTTGTTGTAGATGTCATCAAACCTAGAACTTTTGTAAGTATTATTGGCAAGAATAGATCTTGCCTCAATCTTCCACGCCTCACCAAGACTTTTAAGAAAAGTAGCATTGATGTCAACATAACCAAGTTGTGTCCCCATGAAGGACAATTTGCTTGTAATATCAAGCAATCTACTTCTCACACTGCTAAGCTTTTCATTAGGTTGAGCCTTGAAGACAGCATAATCATGCATGAGTTGCTTCTTCTTCTCTTCCTTGGTATCTGCATTGCCACCATATGTAACTTCAAGAGCTTCCCAAAGGTCTTTAGCAGATTCATAACCTCTATATTTATGCTGGTTCTCTTGTCCCAACGAGAGTTTCAGAATATTTAGGGTTTTCATGTCAACCCTTTTCTTTGCTATGTCTTCAGCAGACACAGCTCTATTATCTTCTGGCTTTTCTTTCTTATCTTCTTCAGAACATCCAGCAACAGCTGCTCTTCCAGAAATAGCATCAACAATCTTTTGGGCTTTATTGAATGTGTTTCCATATTCAATAATCTCCCAGAGTGTGTAGTCATAGATCCCTAGATATTGCTCAAAGTTGAATTTCCACAATTCAAAGTTGGTTGCATCAAGCATGGGAATCTTGATGTTTGGTAAAGGTGAGGAGGAGGAGGTTAGTTCTGAATTTGACATGATGTTGTTAGGGTTTTTGAGAAAATTAGGGTTTTGGTGATTTTTAGGGTTCTTGTGTTCTTTAAGATCAAAAGTTCCTCAACAAGCTCTGATACCACTTGTTGATCCCAAACTTAGATCGATTTAGCTTTATGTATACGAGATTACAAATAATACACTTAGAGAAACCTTTGTATATGTTAATGATAATCTAAGTGTTATGCGGAGTTAACACTTAAACAAGAACACACAAGATATAAACAAACTTTCACTTTGATTAATGATATCAACCTCTTGTGGAACACCATTGAATTTGACCGTGTTGGTTAGTTGCAAGAATCTCTTGATGTGGTCGTGTGGATCATCAATGGTTCGTCCCAAGAATGGTTGAGCGGAGACCATCTGGATAAAGCCTGATTTTAGCTCAAAGTTGTTGGCGGCAATTGGAGGTATGACAATTGGATCCGTGTTGCCATCGACATGAGCTTGCAGCAGTTCAATCATCGGGCGATTATCCGGAAGGGGCTCATTGTTGTTGTGATTGTTCATGTTGTTGAAAGGCGGGTTGTTGTTGTTATTATTGTTTTGAGGTGGTACACCGGCCATGTCTAAGTGATCGAGAGGCTCGGGCTCTTGATATGACGTGGATCGAGTGCGCATACACCTGCAAAAGAACGAACAAAGAAAAACAAAGCAAAAATATTTTTGGTTTTTATGTTTTTTAATTTTTTTGTATTTTTGAAAATTTTATATTTTTTAGGATTTTTTTGAAAATTTTTGATGAAAAATTAACGTTCACGGGGAACGGATCCCAAAATCCAAGTTCTCACAAAAAACTTTTGATCTTAACGAGAAGAGCCGGCAGCGGCGCCATTTGATACAAGATACTCGTTGAAAGTTCGTTCTCGGTATCTCTTCGAATTGATCTCCGGTTAATTGTGTGTGATTAGTTGTTCTTGGTGAAACAAATATTTTTGGTTTTGTAAAATAAATGAGCAAGACTTAATAATAAATGACAAGAAATTAAAACAAGTTAAAATGTAAACGGTGCGATATTTAAAACTTTTAAAATTAAATGACGAGAAATGAAAGGACGTAAAATTAAAACTTAACAAAAAGTAAATGATGCAAATAAAAACTTAAACTAAAAGAAAAGTGAATAAAAATTCAAATAAATAAAAAGGCGGGAAAAATCAAACTTGAAATTAAAAGAAGGAAACTTAAAATTAAAAACAGAAAGAAGACTTGACAGATCATTTGATTCGGAAGTTAAAAACTTCCGAATGAAGGACAAAACTTCTGAATGAAGCACCAACTTCCGAATGAAGGATAAACTTCCGGATGAAGGCCCAAACTTCCGGATGAAGCCCAACTTCCGGATGAAGCCCAACTTCCGGATGAAGCCCAACTTCCGAATAAAGAATAACTTCCGGATGAAGAATAACTTCCGAATAAAGAACAACTTCCGGATGAAGAATAACTTCCGAATAAAGAACAATCTTCCGAATGAAGCTTGCTTCATTCGGAACTTTTCAAGTTCCGGATGAAGCTTACCTGGGAATGATGGAATACAGTAACAACTAAACGAAGAACAGGGGAAGTACAGTAACAATAATCGATCCTTAAATTAATCAGATTTAAACAAAAGATTAAACCAAAACAACCAATAAGCATCAACAAACAATAATCGATCGAAACAAATCATCAAAACTAACAAACATAACCAAATCAATCAAAACCCACTTGATCAAAATCATAAAAACTCAAGAACATGAACAATCAAAATAAAGAACAAATCAAACAAGAAAGGTAGAAGGAGATTGGCTATAAAATAAAGATTAACATCAATTAAAGGTAAACTTACTTGGAATTAAAAGAAGATTAAAGGTGTGATACATAAAGATTAAGATGCACAAATTAAAAGAACAAGAGAAATAAAAAATGGGGAAGGGAGGCTTGTCAAGCCTCCAACCACCTAAACAAAAAATGAAGGAGAACTATATATAGGGGAATTAGGGAGGAGCTTAGGAAGCTTCCTCCCTCTTTCTTCTTTCTCTTAATTGCACTCTTAAGTCCTTGATCTTCTTAATCTTTTGTTAATCTCTTAATACTTGGACTTTGTCTTGGGATTTCTTCAAACTCGTCTTGTATTCTTCAATAAATTAGACTTGAGTTCTTTGGCTTTTGGTAAACTTCCGTCTTTTGACTTTTTCTTCGATAAATCTTCAGAATTGGTCTTGGACTTCCGTTCTTTTTCCACTCTTGATCTTTCGACTCCATCTTTTGTCTTTTTCTTCAATAAACGCCCGTGAAAGCCGTGTTTTCTCCACTTTTCACCATCTAGACCCTGAAATACAATAAAAACAAAAACCACGCATAATTCCGCCATTTACGACATAAAATATACGTCTAGGTCCCGTTTTAATGTAATTAAGTGGTAGAAAAGATGGGTGTTTTCACACCTATCAATTATCATATATGATCTTTGCACGTGATAAATACCTTACACTTTTGTTTAAAAGTTATTTAATTTACGTTTCAAGTACACCCTCATTAATTTGAGGGGGAACTTGTGTAATTCATGAAGATACTTGGCTTTGCATTTTTCTTCCCAAATTTTCTTAAAATGCTATTAAATCAATTGATATTAAAAAAACATCGATTGGGTTAATATTTTTAATATGGGGAGAAAATGTGATTTAATATGGGGAATGATTAATCACAAATGGTTTAACTTAACGTGCTAGCTCATCCTGACATGTGCGAAATGTTTCGGATATCGTGGCATATGTTAAGGGGGAGCAAAATGGATTTGCACTTCAAAATGGATTTCATGGTGACATACACTTACCCAAAACATCTCTATTCATGACGGTGAAGATTGTGGTGACATAAGGATGGTAGGATAGGTTAAAGTCCAATGATTCCTCTAGAACCGGAGGAATCTTCCCAAGGACATTCCATAGCTAGAAATAGTAGTCCTTAGGAAAGATGGAGAAAGATTGTGAACGTAGCTGAATGCCGACCAAGTACTTAAGTTAGCACTGGAACAATCACAACAAGGTTCTAGTGATGACGTATTGGTAAGCATTGAAGGGGTTGAAGAATGAAAAAGAATTGTAAAGATAAAGGGTGTAAAGAAAGATGCCCTCCTTACAACTTAGGCAGAAACCGGGTCAATACATATGCTATTAAGATCATTGTATAATGATTCTTGATATTGAAGACAGACATCATGGACCCAGTGATGCAATGCACAACCCATCCCAGCTAACTCAGATATCTCTCAAAAGATATTTGTTTTAATCACACGGAGACAACGCATTATCTATTGATTTATTCACTCCGAATAATTGGTATTGAAATGGTGGCACTCCTCTCCAGCCTCCGATCACTAAAATCCAAAATGAACGATTAAGTATAGAGCCATTTGAGATCATCAAATATCTCATTAGGACACACTTTCATATTTCCTTGCTCCTTCACACACTGTGAAAAGTAAGAAAGATCTTAAGAGTCCTACGCAGAATCTTCATGATCTTGCATGAACATCCGAGTAATACGAAAGTATTTACAATGAAGATGGAAATCCTTCTTGAACGAACATCAAAAATCTCATGGTAGGTGACTTGTGTGATTCTTTATGAATCAAACTTGTGATAACTGGAAAGCAACAGGGGTTTAATTCTTAAATGAATCTAAACACGTTCCAGGCCTCTACGCAATATCTTAGTGATCTTACCAGAACACTCAGAGTGATACCTTAGTGTTCACAGTGATGAGTGGAAATCCTTCTAGTGTTAACCTGAAACAGAACTTGGTAGGTAACTTGCAAGATTCTATACGAATCAAGCTCGTGACAACTGGAAAGCAACGATGGTGCGGTTCTTAATTGAATTTCACTTGTTCCAGGAACATGAATTGACGGCTTCAAATCATTCGAATATGATTATCCAAATGATTCACTCTTTATGTTCTCAGTCAGCTTTGGACGGTCGAATAAAGAGAACGGGTTTACCCGCGAAATCCCGTCAGGAAGTTACTTAATTGAAACTATCCGTCACGGGTACGATATCTAATATCGTCCAACGGTCTTCACCGACCGGAGGTAAAATGCTACCGAATTAGAATGAAATGTTCAAGGCCATTTCATCCGTGTATATGTTTTGTTGCTAACTGTCTTATGCAGCGTAACAAGAAGGTCGCATTGCGGTGTACAATCCAGAAGAAGTTGTCACCACATGCTTATATTGTATGCACTTAATACTTCAACAAATTCAAGAAAGTCTAAAAGTCAAGTCTTCCGCTGTATCAAACTCTGAAGCTTTCAAGAATTTATGAAAGTATAAGTATGTGGAACATGAAGTCACGAGGAGGCAAATATCACAAGTGATGAATGCACAAGGTCAAGGCAAGGAAACATGCTCAAGACTAAAGTCAAAGATCACATCAATCATATTCACAAGAACAAGATCGAAGACTCAAGCATAGTATGCTAGGTTTAAGATTTTGTAAAATGGTGTGACCTCCCTTTGGGGGAGATTGTTGTAAATACGTTTTTCCAAGGAAAGTCTCGGTCACATCATTGTTTGCATAGATCACGAGCTATAGACTATTTAGGACATTGTAACTTGGAGTGACCTCCCTTTGGGGGAGATTGTTGGAAATACATTTTTACGTATTTAGAAAGGATCAGTCACTCCAATAATATTGGGCTCGTGATCCGATATAGCCCATATAGCCCACATGTAGGGTGGGCTATATAAACCCCCTCCTAGCATGTTAGGAGGGATTGAACACGTACATTTTATGATATTCCATCTTTCTTTCAACTCTCTCCTTTCTCTCTCTTCTTTCTCTCTCTAAGTTCCTCCATTTCCCATCCATCTCAATAGATAATCCAACAATGCCTAATCCTTAGATAAACACGATCCTACATAAACGATCTTGGGCTCGAAGCTAAGTAACTTTTCAAATCGTATAACCTTATTTATTGCAGATATATTTATTAACAAGTGATGGGAGATGAAATTGTGTATAATGCAGTTCGTTTTTTCTCAGTTCTTGCTAATGGAAAGTCCAACCAATATCGGGTTTTTAACTGTTTTTGGTTGTTAAGCTTGTTTGGATATTCTATTTGCTAATTCAACAAAGCCTTGCAAAACCGAAAAATATTACCTACTTATATGTAAAACAATTTGCAAATACCAAGTTTTTATTCAAGTAAAATTCAAAATGCAAAATATGAAACTTAAAGGACTGAAAATGTAAATTCTATGAAAGATAAATGCTTGAAATGTAAATTCTAACAATTCTAGGGACCAAAAGTGTAAAACAGTTAACTACAAGGATCAAATATGCAAAACTTATAACCAACTAACCAAAAATGTAACAAACTAACAACTTGCTAACTGAAATTAGTAACTTCCAAAACTACAAGGGCTTAACAAATGCAAACCCTAAAAACTTGGAAGTTTAGCCAAGTTTAAGCACTGATTAAAACATAAGGGACCAAAGAGCAATTTTGAAAACTATTTAAGCCAAAAACGGGTTAAGCATGAAAATAAGCTCGTTTGAGCTTATTTCTCAACCAGATTCAATGAGACAAGTTGCAAAACGCTTAAAATCCAAAATAAGCTACGTGTGTAAAAGGATTTTGGCTGAAGTTGTAAAATAAGCGATCTAGAACTTATCAATAAGCACAAAATAAGCTATAGCAAAATCTAAACAGTCACAACTTGATTTTCTGATTGAAACTGATTAAGCAACTCAATTAATGAATGGGAAATCAAACTAGAACATTTTTCATCAAGAAATAAGCTGGGAATCTGAATTTAGCTGAAAATGGGCTTATCGTTGACCAGCGATGACCAGCTTATTTTTCAAAAAGCTGAAACTTTCAAAAATCAAGTAACTCAATGTTTTAAATGGATTTGTGAAGAAAAATGGCCATGTTTATGAAGAGGATAAGGAGATACAAATTTCCAGCTTTCATTTACAGAAACTTGACTTAAGTTTGCTTATCTGAATTTTGCTTATACCTATCTGATTATTGAATACTGTAGAAAATGCTCTTGGATTCTAAAGCTATATGATATAAGCTACAAATGAGAACTAATTTGGTAGAATTTCATCTAGTAATGAATGAGTACTGATCAAATGAAAATGACAAGTTCTAAATGGCAAAACTGACTGAAATTGACCCAAACATTTTTAATGCCATTTGCCTGTTTGACTATCTTTTTGACTTGTAAATGACTTGAAACACTTAATAACCACCAATTGACTGAAAATGAACTTTAACAAGCTAAAACTCAATTCTTGAAAACTCTTGTTAAGCTATTCCCAAACACTCCTTTAACTGATTTGTATGAAAATTTATGAAGACTATTTGATTTTGAAGTTGAACTGAATGAAATTCTATAGCAAGCTAGACTCAGTGATCAAAATGAAAAGTTTAAAAGAAGTGAACAAGTTCTTATCACTACTAGAACTACAATCAAGGTACAAGGCCAAAATATGACTGAACTAGGCTATAAGCTAGAACTTATTTCAAATCAAAGAACAAGTAAACAGAATTAAGCTATAAGCAATCAACAATCAAACAATCAGCAATTCTAAACAGCTTTTATCATACAAACACCAAGATTACACTAAGAAAGATAGCATGCATTTGACTTTTTCAGTGGAACAAAAACAAGAGCTTTAAAACCTATTGTAGTAAACCACTGAGAAGAAGAGGAGCGCTGAGCTCTCTTAACCTAGTGATAACCACCACCTTATCACTAGGACCACAATCAGTCAACAAGAACAGCTAACAAATCAACAGGAATCATCATCATGCTTGAAATCTTCAAAAACTATGGAATGAACTGAATTCTTCTCAAACAGCTAACAAACTCCTTCAAGGTCAGTTATGATCAATCTTTGATCATAACAAACACAAAACAGCAACAAAAGTATCCAATAGCAGCAGGTATGAACAGTAATATGAAGAACAGTTTTGGCGGGAAAGGATGAATTTGAATTTTATTCAATGAAAAACGGTTACAAAGTTGTTGGAAGGTAAGTAACTAACTAACTAACTCAAGAGTTTGTCAGACTCTTGAGTAGCTAGGGTAAAAATGGAGAAAAGGGAAAAGAATTAAGAAACTATGTGTTTTTACAAAATTAAGCTACATGTACAAATGAAGTCCTATCCATCTATTTATAGACGTGAGGAAGATGGTTGTTGGGGTTGGTGACGTGTCAGGACCAATCCCAGCTTTCCACGTGGACAATTCTGCATAATTGCATTTGCAGGTATGAACAAGGATTTGGGTTTTTCTTTATTATTGATCTTCATGTTAATTGATTTGCACCATTGTGTTCGTCTCTTCAAAATGATCAATTTTGGTGTTGAAATCTTTCCATGAAATGGCTTGTAGCTCAAACGCGATCCTGGTAAAAAATTTCCTTCTTGAAGATGCCACGTGTCAACATGTGAATGGCTGAAAAAACGTCACACGGATCACACTGTTGTGATTGGGTATTAATGAATGGCGGCTGTGAGTGGGTAATAAATGCATGGCTTGGTGATCCGTGTGATTTATTTACTCTCCTCTCATTGGTCCATTCTTTGTCACATGGATTAAACTTTGAATAACTTTCAAATGTTGGCAGAATTAGTCCCTTGATTTAGCAGATTGTTGTTTTGAGCTAGGAGCTTCATTCTTTTGACATATTTGGTCCTTCAACTTTTATTCTTGAACAAAATGGTCCTTTGACTGAGTTGACTTGAGAGTTGACCAAGTTTGACTTGAATCTTGACTTTCACAATATTTGCACTTTTAGTCCTTCAACTTTGACAACTTGTCAAGATAGGTCCTTATACTTCAAAGTCTTGTCACTTTTGATCCTTCTTTGTCTTTTTCATCCATTTGAGCTTGATTTTTCTTTGTTTGCTTGAAAATGTATCCTTTTACCTACACAAGTGTACACAAACACAAACATATCACATAACACTGTTTTTGCAAGATAAATTGGTATTTTGCTTCATGTTTTAGGGTTATTTGATGATAAACGGATATGAGTTTAAGCTCATATCAAAATCCCCTACACTTGAACGTTGTCATGTCCTCATGCAATATTATATATTAAAGCTTAAATTTACATTTCCCTCATAATTAACCCACCTTGGCCATATGAGATGCATCTACACTACTCTAAACTAAATGATGCATGATTTTGACTTTTAATAATGCAATGAACAAAATACAATTCTATCTATATCTTTTTGATTTTTCTTTAAATTGTTTTGATGGAAGTAACTCATAGAGAATTCAATGGCTTAGATTAGGGCTTGGGTACCATGGACATTTATCACCCTCAAGTTTCACTTTCCCCATACCAAGCTTAAAAATGGGATCATTGCATTCACAAGTAAAAAGTGCATCAACTTATTCATGACAAGTAAATGTGGAACCGGTTATTATTTGAGCAAATTGCTTGTGGGCAAATTTGTCATTATTCAAGTGGGAAGTATAAGAAGTGTAAAATCCAAAAATAAGGAAGCACGGTTTTAATCCTAAGTAATCATCTCATCCATTACTTGAAAAACCGCTCACAATTAATATAAGTCCGTTTTAGGAGTAATAAGTCATTCGCCTTATGTGTAAAATCCTCATGTCATGCTTTCATAAGTAGCTACACACTCGCTAAGGAAAGGAAAATAAAACTCACGCAATAATTTACATCCGCCATCTTTTTGAGACTTTGGATCTTCAACCCCGCAACCCGTCAAGGCAATATTGGATTGGAGCAATCTATTGAATCACCGCAACCCGTCAAGGTAATATTGGAACCCAATAGTCACTGTAATTAACACCACACTGCCCCTCTTGGGAGTCTTGCATTATTTTTTTTTTCTTTTTCTTTCTTTTTCTTTTCTTTTTTTTTCTAGCCACTCATTTTTTTTCATAAGCCGCTCTTATTTTCCTTTATTCCTCACAAAGAAATTTGAAAAGAAGAAAAGGAAAAACACCCGCTAAATATGGAGCATGACATAAGTCTAGTACACATAAAACGTGCTAACTTAGAATCTTAAGACGTACTCATATCAACCATAAATGATTAGCCAAAAATGCATAAGAGATTACAAACCAATTAAAACCGTACTTGATTATTTATTAACAATTATATACATGCGAAGAAATTAGAGGTTAAGAAGAGAAGGGTTTAGCCACAAGTAATTGCCATGAAGTCTATCTAGCCCTTTTACACTTGCTTCAACTCTATCATTTTCCATTCTCCACAAATTTAAAATTTCAAATAATGAAATTGGTGGATGCTTAGCCTAATAGACCAATGAAGGACTACATGGTTAAGGATACTAGCTAGAGAATGCTAAGATAAGCAAACTCGGGTTGAGTCAAAATATCCATGGCGGGCCTAATATGTCAAAGAAATCTAAACTTGTTAAAACCATGTTTTATTATATTTTTTCTTTTTATATATTTTTGATGAAACATAAAAAAGAAATATATACAATGCAAATGTGATATGCAAATGAAAAATGATTGATGCAAAAATTATGAATGCATATTTTTGGTGGCCAAAGTAGATCAAAAATTTGAAAAATGTTGAAAATTCAATTTTCCATGTTATCATGCAAGACAATGACAAGTTCTAGGTAAGGTCACTTCGATAGAAGACCCCCCTACACTTAAGCTAAACATTGTCCTCAATGTTTTAAGAGCATGGAAGTATAAAAACTTCCCCTACACTTATGACAATGAATAGACTTTGCTTAACCCAAGTTAAGGAAAGGACAACTATTAGTGAAATCATGTTTAAGCACAAGGTGTCAATGAAAAATCACTAAAGTAACGAAGTGAACCGGATACAAGGGCCTCCTCCATAAGCTCCAAAGCATGAGATGAGTGAGCAACCCTACAAACAATCATGAAGACAAAAGAAAGTCTCCCCTACACTTATCTCCAAGTCTATACCTTTATTTCTAACCTACAACACTCTAAACCTAGTTATACGATGTTTGAGTTAATGAGTCTCTAGCTCGACTCGTCCCTCAATGAATTAATTCATGGGGAAAATGGGGACCTCTTGGACCATTTCAACGGAAATGTCCTCCCCAAAGTAATGTTTGACACGGTGACCATTCACTTTAAAATTTGGACCATCGGTTTGGGACAACTCAAGAGTTCCATATGGAAACACTTGAGCAATAGTGAATGGACCGGACCATCTCGACTTAAGCTTGCCCGCAAAAAGCTTCAATCTGGAGTTAAAGAGGAGAACCGGCTCTCCAACTTTGAACTCACGATTCTTGATCTTAGCATCATGCAATTTCTTAGTCTTTTCCTTGTAAAGCAAAGAATTCTCATAAGCATTGGCTCTCAACTCATCCATCTCATTGAGTTGATCTTTCCTATGTGAACCGGCTTGGTTTAAATCAAAGTTAGCCCACTTGAGAGCCCAAGATGCCTTATGTTCTAACTCAAATGGGAGGTGGCACGCTTTTCCATAGACAAGCCTATAAGGCGTACAACCAATTGGTGTTTTAAAAGCCGTCCTAAACGCCCACAAAGCATCATCAAGCTTATCCGACCAAGAAGCTCGATGCTCTCCCACCGTTCTCTCTAAAATTCTCTTTAAACCACGATTTGTGACCTCGGTTTGACCATTTGTTTGAGGGTGATACGCGGTAGAAAGTCTATGATTCACTCCATATTTCTTCATAACTCTCGTGAATTGATCATTACAAAGTGCGTACCACGATCACTTATGATGGCCCGAGGTACACCAAATCTAGCAAACAATTGTTTCAAAAACTTTACAACCACTCTAGCATCATTGGTGGGTAAGGCTTTAGCCTCCACCCATTTGGACACATAATCCACCGCCACAAGTATATACTTGTTTCCCTTAGAGGATGGAAAAGGTCCCATGAAATCAATTCCCCATACATCAAATATCTCACACTCTTGGATAAAATTTTGTGGCATCTCATCACGTTGTGTAATTTTTCCTTGTCTTTGACAAACATCACAAAATTTCACCATTTCTTGGGCATCTTTGTAAATAGAAGGCCAATAGTAACCCGAATCAAAGACTTTCTTGGCGGTGTAGTTAGGCCCAAAATGTCCACCCGTAGGTCCTTTATGACACGCCTCTAAAATCTTAAATGCCTCGGGCCCATCTACACACCGTCTAATGATTTGGTCCGCACATTGCCTAAAAAGATATGGATCATCCAAAAGGTAATACTTAACTTCCTTAAGAAACTTTTTCTTTTGTTGATAAGTAAGACCCTCAATAAGCACATTGCCCACAAGATAGTTTGCGATATCCGCAAACCAAGGTGTGGCATCCTCTTGGGAAGAGATAGACATGAGCTCCTCTAATGGAAATGATTCATTGATTTCTTGGTGTGGGAAATCTCCTTGAAAAGGATGCTCAAGTCTACTCAAATGATCCGCCGCTAAATTCTCGGCCCCTTTCTTATCACGAATCTCTATCTTAAACTCTTGAAGCAACAAAACCCATCTCAAAAGCCTAGGCTTAGCATCTTGTTTTGTCATAAGATACTTGAGAGCGGAATGATCCGTATACACTATGGTTTTGGAAAGCACAAGATATGGTCTAAACTTCTCAAAAGCATATACTATAGCAAGCAACTCTTTTTTCGTGGTAGTGTAATGAAGTTGTGCACCGGTCATGGTTTTACTCGCATAGTGTATAGGTTGAAAATGCTTATTAACTCGTTGTCCTAAGACGGCCCCCACCGCATAATCACTAGCGTCACACATAAGCTCAAAAGGTAATTCCCAATTTGGAGAAACCAAAACGGGAGCCTTAGTCAATTTTTCCTTAAGAGTCTCAAAAGAGTCTAAACAATCTTGGTTAAAAATGAAAGGAGCCTCTTTCTCCAAGAGGTGAGTCATCGGTCTAGCTATCTTAGAAAAATCTTGTATAAAGCGCCTATAAAATCCCGCATGACCTAAGAAACTCCTCACACCTTTAACCGAGGTGGGTGGGGGAAGCTTAGCAATCACATCAATTTTAGCTCGATCAACTTCTAATCCCTTATTGGATATCTTGTGTCCTAAAACAATCCCCTCTTTCACCATAAAGTGACATTTCTCCCAATTAAGCACCAAACGTGTTTCCTCACAACGCTTAAGCATTCTCTCAAGATTGGTGAGACATGAGCTAAATGAGTTTCCAAATACGGAAAAGTCATCCATAAAAACCTCCATGGTTTGCTCTATCATGTCATGGAAAATCGCCATCATGCACCTTTGAAACGTCCCCGGTGCATTACATAAGCCAAAAGGCATCCTCTTGTAAGAAAATGTACCGTAGGGACAAGTGAATGTGGTCTTTTCTTGATCCTTAGGGTCAATGGGTATTTGGAAATAACCCGAAAAGCCATCAAGAAAACAATAGTACTCATTTCCCGCTAAGCGTTCAAGCATTTGATCCATAAAGGGAAGCGGGAAATGGTCTTTCCTAGTTGCCTCATTGAGTTTTCTATAATCAATGCAAACTCTCCAACCGGTCACAAGTCTCGTGGGAATAAGCTCATTGTTCTCATTAGGCACCACGGTGATTCCACCCTTCTTTGGAACACAATGAACCGGGCTAACCCATGGAGAGTCGGAAATGGGGTAAATCATACCCGCATCTAAGAGTTTAATCACTTATTTCTTAATAACCTCATGAATTTTTGGGTTAACTCTCCTTTGGTTTTGAATGGCGGGTTTATAGTCATCCTCCATAAGGATTTTGTGTGTACAAAAATGTGGATCAATTCCCCTTATGTCGGATATTTTCCATGCTAAAGCTTTCTTATGTTTCTTAAGAACTTCAATAAGTTGCTCTTTCTCATCCGCTTTCAACTCTTTAGCAATGATCACCGGTAATTGGTCTTTTCCTTCTAAGAAAGCATATTCTAAGTGGGATGGAAGGTCCTTAAGTTCAATGGGAGGTGGACTCTCTATGGAAGGTTTTACTATGGCAGGTTCCTCAATGGTAATCTCTTGTGGAATAGGAGAAGGAATAGGGTCCTCATTGAGAAACTTTTAGATTGTAAGAATATCTTCTTCCCAATTAATGGGAGAATCATCATCACCAAGAAAGTTGGACTCAAATTCCTCCAAGAGGAAATCACTCTCTCCAAAAGGTGTTAAAGAGGGAGCAATTGAGGCCACGGTTTCAACATGGGGTATCTCATCACTAGCACTCTTACAAGCATCATGAAAGTGTTCATTACACACTTCATCTAGTACATCCACAATGTTAATAGTATCACAAGGTCTAGACTCCTTAACCTCTTTTCTATCACAAATTTTCCCTAGCTTAAACACCACTCTCTCATCTTCTACTCTCATAATTAATTCTCCTTCCGTCACATCTATCAAGGTACGACCCGTTCTCAAAAACGGTCTACCAACAATCAAAGGCACTCTAGGATCTATGTCATAATCAACCACTACAAAGTCGGCCGGAAAGGTAAACTTATCCACACCTACAAACACATCTTCCGCTATACCTACGGGGTGAGCTATGGTTCGGTTGGCTAGTTCAAGAGTCATCCTAGTGGGAGTGAGCTCGGGAAGAGATAGTTGTTTCCAAACCGATAAAGGCATGAGGTTTATGCTTGCCCCTAGATCCGCCAAAGCCATGCAATTTTCAACACCGGGAAAATCACAAGGTATCAAGAAGCGCCCCGGATCTCCAAGTTTTGTTGGTAAGGTTTTAAGTAAAACCGCGGAACAATTTTCATTAAGGGATGTGTTGGGCAAATCAACCAATTTTTCTTTGTTTGAGAGCAAATCCTTGAACATCTTAGCAAACTTTGGCATATAAGCAAGAGCTTCCACAAAGGATATATTGATGTTGAGTTGCTTGAACATCCTTAAGAAATTGGAGACTTGGATGTCATCCTTGTTCTTTAACTTGTCCTTTTTCAACCTTGAAGGATATTGAAGAGTAGGTTGTGGTGTAGGTGGAATAGGTGTAGTAGTGGAAGATTTGTCTTTGTTAGCTTCTTCATTGGGAAGTGTGGAAGGTAAAGGAGAAGTATGAGGTGGTTGAGAAGGTGTGTTTGAGTGAATAGGAGCATTTTGAGGAGGCAACGTAGAAGTAGAAGGCTTGTCACAAGTAGGAGCACAAGTGGGTTGAACAATAGTAGGTTTAGGAGGTGAAGGATCCTTTGTTGTTGTTCCACTCCTTGTTGTAATAGCATTGTCATTGGCCCTAGGGTTTGTTTGTGTGTTGGAAGGTAAAGCCCCTTGTGGTCTTTGATTTATTGCCACTAAAACCCTATTGATTTGGTCATTCAATTTCTTCTCCATAGCTTGGAACTTCCTTTCATTCTCTTGATTCATTTTTTGCAAGAGATCCATTGTGTTAAACTCTTGTGGCACATGACCTTGAAAACCTTGAGGTTGGAAAGGTAAAGGTTGGGAGTTAAATCCTTGATTTGGTGGATAAAAGGTATTTGCTTGAGGTTGAAATTGATTGGGTGCCTTGTAGTTATTTCCTTGGTATGGTGGTCTTTGCCCTTGATTCCTTGGTAAAATTTGAGGAGGATTTTGTTGAATTTTGGTGGGTGGTTAGGGTGGGAAGCCGGGTGGAGTAAGGTAATTTTGGGATTTGTAAGAAAGGTTATTTGGATTGATATTAGGCTTGAAGTGTTCACGATGTTCCTCTTGGTAAGCATAGCATTCCCCTTGATACCCTTGCACCTTATCACATTGTTCATAAGAATGGGGACCTCCACAAGTAACACAAGAAATGGTGATGGCATTCACATTATTTGAAGAATTTTTTAATGACATGTTCTTAAAAGCTTGAAGCATTTCTAGTTGTACTTGCAAATTCTTCTCATTATGACTATCCATCCTTTGAAAAATCTCTTCTTGAAACTTGAGGAGTTGGTTATCACAAGGAGTTTGAGAATTGTTTTGGATAACATGAACCTTTTCTTCAAATGGATTGTTTGTTTGAACCATTGCCTTAGTCTCAATGATGTCCAAAGCCTCTTGGTAGGTCTTAAGAAGAATATTCCCTCCCGCGGAAGCATTGAGTGAATCTTGGTGGTGAGATTTAAGGCCATTATAGAAGAGATTGATTTGGTGAACTTGATCCAATCCATGATTAGGGCATCGCCTCAATAACTCACTATACTCTTCCCAAGCATCACTAAAGGATTGACTAGGTTTTTGTTGAAAGCCCATAATTAAAGTCCTCAAAGCCATAGTCTTATGTGGAGGAAAGAACTTGTTCAAAAACTTAGTGGTGAAACCATCCCATGTGATGATACTATCGGGTGGTTGAGTGTCTAACCAATGCTTAGCGGTTCCCTCTAAAGAAAATGACACTAACATCAACCTAATCACCTTATATGGAACCCCATTATGCTTAATGGTATTGCAAAGAGAAAGGAATCTCTTAAGGTGAGCATGAGGATCCTCATTCTTGTTACCAAAGAAAGGTGATTGTGAAACCATATTGATCATAGATGTATGTAGCTCAAATGTGTTTGCGGGAAAGTCGGGAATCTTAATAGCACTAGAATATCCATGAATGTTGGATTGCATACGTTCATACAAAGAGCGATTATCAATAGCCATGGCTTCTTGTGGTGGAGTCAAAGCACGATTCTCGTGATCGGCTTGGTGGACGATGGTGGTCTTACTCTTTCTCTTTTTCTTCCTTTTCGGAGGAAGAGGTTGTACACCAATCGGTATTTGTGCACGCCCGCGAGTGAGCATGCAACTCAATACGAGGAATGAGAGAGAAGCTCTCGTGTGACTTTGAAGAGAAATGGATTATCCTCTTCGAGTTTCAATATTAAATATCCACAAGAAAATAACAATATATGTATGTACTACTTGGGTGCAAGACCCTCAATGAAGCCTTCCTTCTTAGAATACTTACAAGTGAACGGGGGGTTAGGTGGCGCGAAGCACTTAAGTACCTATTGACCCTTAGATGGCATTTTATAGCACATCGCCTTTCTATTCACTTAAATGTTCGTATTCTTCGAATTATTGCTTATTGAGAGTATTTATCTATTCTTGCTTTATTTTGTTTGATTGATACACGTGTCAAGGACCGGAACGCCCCTCAACACGGTGTATTGCCTCGGCAATACTTATGGAGAATATGTAGATTGGTTGTTCTTATACGTATACGTATTTACTTATAATAATATATGGAAAATATTTTTGTATTTATGACTTTTTTAAGAGAAAATACTATATGTACATAAAAACCGAGAGAATCCAATAATATATATTTTTGTTTGCAATCTCTTAGGAAAAAGATTGCTTTTTGGATTTTTTATTTTTTTGGTCAATTCTTTAGGAAAAGAATTGTTTTGTTAATTTTTTTATTTTTTTGTATTTTTATCTTTTTGATTTTTTATTTGTTTTTTATTTATGATACGTAAAAATAACGTTCACAAAGTGAACGGATCCCAAAAGCCAATGAAAACCGTCAATCGATAGTCTCTCGTGTAGTCAAAGAACCGGCAGCGGCGCCATTTGAAATTGTGTATAATGCAGTTCGTTTTTTCTCAGTTCTTGCTAATGGAAAGTCCAACCAATATCGGGTTTTTAACTGTTTTTGGTTGTTAAGCTTGTTTGGATATTCTATTTGCTAATTCAACAAAGCCTTGCAAAACCGAAAAATATTACCTACTTATATGTAAAACAATTTGCAAATACCAAGTTTTTATTCAAGTAAAAATCAAAATGCAAAATATGAAACTTAAAGGACTGAAAATGTAAATTCTATGAAAGATAAATGCTTGAAATGTAAATTCTAACAATTCTAGGGACCAAAAGTGTAAAACAGTTAACTACAAGGATCAAATATGCAAAACTTATAACCAACTAACCAAAAATGTAACAAACTAACAACTTGCTAACTGAAATTAGTAACTTCCAAAACTACAAGGGCTTAACAAATGCAAACCCTAAAAACTTGGAAGTTTAGCCAAGTTTAAGCACTGATTAAAACATAAGGGACCAAAGAGCAATTTTGAAAACTATTTAAGCCAAAAACGGGTTAAGCATGAAAATAAGCTCGTTTGAGCTTATTTCTCAACCAGATTCAATGAGACAAGTTGAAAAACGCTTAAAATCCAAAATAAGCTACGTGTGTAAAAGGATTTTGGCTGAAGTTGTAAAATAAGCGATCTAGAACTTATCAATAAGCACAAAATAAGCTATAGCAAAATCTAAACAGTCACAACTTGATTTTCTGATTGAAACTGATTAAGCAACTCAATTAATGAATGGGAAATCAAACTAGAACATTTTTCATCAAGAAATAAGCTGGGAATCTGAATTTAGCTGAAAATGGGCTTATCGTTGACCAGCGATGACCAGCTTATTTTTCAAAAAGCTGAAACTTTTAAAAATCAAGTAACTCAATGTTTTAAGTGGATTTGTGAAGAAAAATGGCCATGTTTATGAAGAGGATAAGGAGATACAAATTTCCAGCTTTCATTTACAGAAACTTGACTTAAGTTTGCTTATCTGAATTTTGCTTATACCTATCTGATTATTGAATACTGTAGAAAATGCTCTTGGATTCTAAAGCTATATGATATAAGCTACAAATGAGAACTAATTTGGTAGAATTTCATCTAGTAATGAATGAGTACTGATCAAATGAAAATGACAAGTTCTAAATGGCAAAACTGACTGAAATTGACCCAAACATTTTTAATGCCATTTGCCTGTTTGACTATCTTTTTGACTTGTAAATGACTTGAAACACTTAATAACCACCAATTGACTGAAAATGAACTTTAACAAGCTAAAACTCAATTCTTGAAAACTCTTGTTAAGCTATTCCCAAACACTCCTTTAACTGATTTGTATGAAAATTTATGAAGACTATTTGATTTTGAAGTTGAACTGAATGAAATTCTATAGCAAGCTAGACTCAGTGATCAAAATGAAAAGTTTAAAAGAAGTGAACAAGTTCTTATCACTACTAGAACTACAATCAAGGTACAAGGCCAAAATATGACTGAACTAGGCTATAAGCTAGAACTTATTTCAAATCAAAGAACAAGTAAACAGAATTAAGCTATAAGCAATCAACAATCAAACAATCAGCAATTCTAAACAGCTTTTATCATACAAACACCAAGATTACACTAAGAAAGATAGCATGCATTTGACTTTTTCAGTGGAACAAAAACAAGAGCTTTAAAACCTATTGTAGTAAACCACTGAGAAGAAGAGGAGCGCTGAGCTCTCTTAACCTAGTGATAACCACCACCTTATCACTAGGACCACAATCAGTCAACAAGAACAGCTAACAAATCAACAGGAATCATCATCATGCTTGAAATCTTCAAAAACTATGGAATGAACTGAATTCTTCTCAAACAGCTAACAAACTCCTTCAAGGTCAGTTATGATCAATCTTTGATCATAACAAACACAAAACAGCAACAAAAGTATCCAATAGCAGCAGGTATGAACAGTAATATGAAGAACAGTTTTGGCGAGAAAGGATGAATTTGAATTTTATTCAATGAAAAACGGTTACAAAGTTGTTGGAAGGTAAGTAACTAACTAACTAACTCAAGAGTTTGTCAGACTCTTGAGTAGCTAGGGTAAAAATGGAGAAAAGGGAAAAGAATTAAGAAACTATGTGTTTTTACAAAATTAAGCTACATGTACAAATGAAGTCCTATCCATCTATTTATAGACGTGAGGAAGATGGTTGTTGGGGTTGGTGACGTGTCAGGACCAATCCCAGCTTTCCACGTGGACAATTCTGCATAATTGCATTTGCAGGTATGAACAAGGATTTGGGTTTTTCTTTATTATTGATCTTCATGTTAATTGATTTGCACCATTGTGTTCGTCTCTTCAAAATGATCAATTTTGGTGTTGAAATCTTTCCATGAAATGGCTTGTAGCTCAAACGCGATCCTGGTAAAAATTTTCCTTCTTGAAGATGCCACGTGTCAACATGTGAATGGCTGAAAAAACGTCACACGGATCACACTGTTGTGATTGGGTATTAATGAATGGCGGCTGTGAGTGGGTAATAAATGCATGGCTTGGTGATCCGTGTGATTTATTTACTCTCCTCTCATTGGTCCATTCTTTGTCACATGGATTAAACTTTGAATAACTTTCAAATGTTGGCAGAATTAGTCCTTTGATTTAGCAGATTGTTCTTTTGAGCTAGGAGCTTCATTCTTTTGACATATTTGGTCCTTCAACTTTTCTTCTTGAACAAAATGGTCCTTTGACTGAGTTGACTTGAGAGTTTACCAAGTTTGACTTGAATCTTGACTTTCACAATATTTGCACTTTTAGTCCTTCAACTTTGACAACTTGTCAAGATAGGTCCTTATACTTCAAAGTCTTGTCACTTTTGATCCTTCTTTGTCTTTTTCATCCATTTGAGCTTGATTTTTCTTTGTTTGCTTGAAAATGTATCCTTTTACCTACACAAGTGTACACAAACACAAACATACCACATAACACTGTTTTTGCAAGATAAATTGGTATTTTGCTTCATGTTTTAGGGTTATTTGATGATAAACGGATATGAGTTTAAGCTCATATCAGGAGAATAGGCTTTTAATCAACTCACATAAATTCATGAAAGAATACCAAACTTATAATTGACTCTATCATCTCTCGTTCTCCACAGTTTAAAATCTCAAGGAATGAGACTCGTGGATGCTTAGCCAATTAAATCAAAGTTTTGGGTTTTCGAGTCGCCTATAGGATCTTGCATCTTCTTAGACTTTTTCAAGTTTAGAATTCGCATTTTAAAGTTCCCTTGATAAACAACTCTCTAGGATCAATTATAGGAACTTGCGAAAAGTTTGTGTTCTTAACCCGTGAGAGTTAACTTTCGCGTTTTAAAGTTCCCTATATAAAAGCCTAGCAAAACTTGACTTAAACACGTTAAGGATACTAGCTAGAGTAAACTTGGATAAGTAAACTCGGGTTGAGTCAAAATATTCACAACTTTGAAAAATTTAAAACCTCTTTATTAAACTTTATTTTTAGCAAAGAAAGTAAATAACGATAAAAAAGGAAAACTACAAGGCCAAAATAGATTAAAAATTTTGAAAAAGGTCGAAAAATCACATTTTCCGGTTAAAATGAGGGCAAATTTATGGAAAAGACCACTTACTTCAATAGAAGTCCCCCCTACACTTGATATAAACATTGTCCTCAATGTTTAAGCATGTGGGAGTAAACTCCCCTACACTTATGACATTGTGTACTTTGTTTAAATCTTGCTAAGGAAAGGACAACTATAGTGATTTCAATGTGAACATATAAGATATGAAATATTAAATCACGACAATTTAGGACAGTTTAAATCTTGGAGGAATTGGAGAAGTAGACTCGTTTTCCTTTGTCACAATCACCGGTGTAGGTGTAGGAAGCTCGGATTCCTTTAAACCTTTGCCACTTCGGGTGGTGATTGCTTTCATCTCCCCTCTTGGATTAGCAACGGTGTTACTCGGAAGAGAACCCGAACCAGAGGCTTGATTACTTGGGAAAAAACTAGCCATCATGTCCCTTAAGTTGTTCGTTTGATTGTTCATAGAGTTTCTCATGTTGGCTTGTAGAGCTTTCCCTTGTTTGGTCATGTCATTCCTCAGCTCAGCTCAAATATCGTTCCCTTGTTTTGCCATGTCCCCTTTCAAGTTAATGAATTGGCTTTGAAGATTCGTCACCATCTCTCTATTGGTCCTCATGTAAGTTTCGAGGTCTTGGTTCAATGCCGTGGGTTGGTTGAGAGGTGGGGCTTGGTAAGCGGAATTATTTCCTTGAGGTGGATATGGGTGTCTTTGGGATTGATATTGATTGGTAGCTCGAGGTTGGCTTTGATTGTTGCGGTTGAAATTGTTTTGGTTTTTGTTTTGAGGAGAAAAACCGGGTGGAGATAGATAGTTGTTGGAACGATAACTTAGCAAGTTACGGTCTCCTTGAGGACGTGCTTGGTAGCCTCCTGTAGCAAAGTTATCATTAGCGGCGTACACATTTTCCGGATTGTCAAGAGTAGAAGGACAATCGATGTACGAATGAGAACCCCCGCAGATCTCACAAGAAGGTGCAATAGCTTTGGCTTGTTGAAATTGGTTTGTAGCCATGGTTAAGAAGTTTTTGTTCATCTCAGCTATTTGGCGAGTAAGTTCGGTGAGCTCTGGGTTAGATGATGTAGAAGAACATTGGCCCTCTGATTATTTCTTGAAGATGCAGATGAGTCCCAATTTTTGTGGTGAGTAGTCATGTTTTCTATCAGCTCTCTACACTCCTCATGTCGTCTCTTCATGAATGTACCACCGGCGGCAACATTAATCGTATCACGATCACGAAAAGTGAGACCATTATAGAAAGTATCAATTAAAGTAACGGGAAGCATGTTATGGTTTGGACAACGGTCGATCAAGACATTATAGCGTTCCCAAGCATCGAAAAGTGACTCATCAGGTTCTTGTGTGAATCCACTGATTTGGTTGCGAAGACTAGTGACCATGGATGGTGGAAAGTAGCGCGACAAAAAATTTTGAGTCATGTCATCCCATGTTTGAATTGAGTTTTTGGGGAGACGATCAAACCATTTTTCGGCATGATGGGATAAAGTGTGTGGAAAAAGGTGAAGGCGAAGAAAATCCATGGAAGCACCGGGTAGTTTCATGCTTTGAGTGACGGTAATGAACTTGTCTAGATGTTGGTTGGCATCATCATCCGGTAATCCGCTAAATGGGCAAGCGTTTTGAACTTGTTGGATCATGTGATGCTTCAACGGAAATTTAGGAGCCGTGATTTGCATCGACGCAATCGGTCCTCCGCGTCCGTTCATGGTGGGTTGACAAAGTTCCTCCATTGTTCGCAAATCAGGTAGGGGAACATTGTTGTTGTTGTTATTGTTATTCAAATTGGGTAGAGGTGGGTTGTTATTGTTTTTATGCACACCAGCCATATCTAAATCTTCACGAGTCTCGGGCTCAGAATAATTTGAAGATCTAGTACGCATACACCTGCAGAAGAAAAAGATACCAAAGAAACAGAGAATATATATATAATCTTTTTGGTGCAAAACCTTTGGAAAAGAAATGCTTTTTATGATTTTTTTAATGTTTTTGTATTTTTGATATTTTTATAATTTTTATGGATTTTTGAAAATTTTAAACAAGCAAAATAATGTTCCTAAAAGAACGGATCCCCAAAATTCAACGTGTCTCTCACTAAAAACCGTTAATCTTAACGAAAAGAGTCGGCATCGTCGCCATTTAATACAAGGTTTTTAGCCAAGTATAAAATAATTTCGTTGTTCCGATCTTTTCGAATTGATTACCGATTAAGAGTGCGACTCAATCGTCTTTTGGTGAACAAGAGGATGGTTTGGTTTGATTATCTAATTCTAAACTAAAAGCAAATAATTGTCGTTGAGTAAAGTAGAAGCTTTTACTAAATTAATCTAAAAGTTATTTAGAAAAACACTTAAAATATAAAACTTTGTAAAGCTTTAAAACATAACAAACTTAATTAATCGGAATGTAACAAGTCCTTTCTATCGGAATGCACCAAAAGTAGAACCATCGGCATGTTATTAAAACAAGTCATCGGATTAATATAAGTGAAAAGCCATCGGAATGTTCATCTGATTACGCATCGGAATAACAAAGTTAATGTTGTCAGAATGCAGTGTTGTCGTAATGTTCAACTCTATCGCAATGTATCTATCAGAATGTCCAGATCAGAATAACATAAACACTTCTGTCCCAATGCACTACTATCGGAATTTTGTCAACTAAAATTGGGCAGAGTTTCGACTCAAAGTAACCTTACTACCCGTCGGAATATGCGATCGCAATGAGCGATCGCAATCCCAGTTCGGAATAAGGGGGATTGTACTCTAGATCACAAATTAAAACCCTTAAGGGTTATCGTGATGCAAACCAGCTTCACGTCGGAATGTGTAACCCTAAGAATTGCGATGGAGCATGAAGTAATCCGAAATTGACAATAAGCCAAAGTTCAATAAGCACTATCAATAAGCTCACTACACCAAAACTTAACCGACTCAAATAACATAAATTTGAAAGCTTTTTAAGATATGAAATTCATAAACTTTATAGAAGAACTTTAAAAAGAGTAAACCTTTTAAGTAATCCGAAAAGCAATAAGCTAAAACATGAAATAAGCCAATAAGCAAAAAGAGCTTATAGCTTAAATCGTATGAAAGCTTAGTAAGGACTAAAAAGACTAACTTTTTAATCACTAAAACATCAAAATCAAACACGAATAAAGGACTATTTGGATCAAAGATGAAGTTTTGGATCAAGGACAATAGCAAAATCAAGAAAGGTAGAAAGAGATAAAAGATTAAAAGCTTAAACTTGAACTTTTGATTAATGAAACTTTAATACAAAGATTAAAACAAAGCTTAATTTGAAAGAAAAGATGAAGTTTAGTGAGAGAAAGTTAAACACTTTCTCTCTCTAAAACGAAAACTAAGACAAAGAAAATTAAAACTAGCTAATGACTAACACCCTCCTAATGTGTCATTAGGAGGGTATATATAGGGAGTGGGGAATGCATGTATGCTTTCTTCTTTCTTTTTCTTCTCGACTCGATCTAAATTCTTTGTCTTCCTCGATGTCGTCTCGGGATTTGAACTCGTCTTTTTAATTTTCTTCTGTAATTAGACTTGAGTTCTTCGACTTCATTAAACTTCCGTCTTTAGACTTTTTCTTCGATAAATCTTCAGAATAGGCCTTGGACTTCCGTTCTTTTTGCACTCTTGATCTTTTGACTTCGTCTTTTCTCGTTTTCTTCGATAAAAGCCCGTGAAAGCCCGTGTTTTCTTCCTTTTCCGCCTTTTGGTCCTAAAACACAAACCACGCATAATTCCGAATTTTACGACATAAAATACACGTTTTGGTCTTGTTATTATTGGAAATAAGTGGAAAAAGGATAAGTGTTTTCACACTTATTAAGTTCCTTAACTGATTGTTAGTTGTTGTTGGACCTCTGTAACCTCGTTTGTTCAAAGTTTGAGTGAGATAAGCAGACATTTGAGCAAGTATATCAGTAGGACTATCCCCTTGTCTAAACTCAGGGACAGGGATCTCATCATCACAGTAGAATGCTGGTGTTGATTGAGCTACAAGTTGATTTGATGGAGCACTAACTTGTTGTGGGTAATGGGGTTGAGGAGCCTCAAGTTGTTGATAGGTAACAGCAGGGTTTGTTAGAGGTTGATAAGGTGAATACTGGTGTAAATCATAAGGTAACAGATGTGAATCTCCTTGTGATGATGTTGCTGGTTGCTTGTATGTTTGGTGATAAGATGTAGGCGGTTGTGGCAAAATCGAGTACTGTGGGAAGCTTGGTGTTTGATACAGTGGTTGATAAAAAGATTGGTGTCCCAAAGCAAACAGAGAGTTGTGATATGACAATGTAGGATTGTTTGCCATTAGTGCCAATGGTTCTTGATAAGATCCCTGAGAGATGCGTTTCTGGATCACGTGCTTCTCGTGTTGTTGCAAGAAGGCACAGAGTTGATCTAAATTTGACTTGTGCAAATCTTGAATCATCTTAACATCAGTGACATACTGACACCATTCTTGGGGTAACGTGTTCAAGAACTTTGTGTTCAGTTGAAACTGTTCAATCCTTAGATTATACACGTTCATGTCATTCATCAAAGTAGTGAAACACCAGTAGTAATCGTGAAGAGTATCCCCTGGAATGTATGTAAACCTATCAAACAATTCATACAATTGACACTCTTGTTCTTGCTTAGTTAGAGATGTCCCTTGTAACAAAACAGCTAATCGATCCCAAAGATCCTTTGCCACTTTATGTTCACTTACCATTCTAAAGATATCGGGTGGAATGGCTTGAAGAATTGTCTGAACGGCCCTTTCATCTGCATCGGCAATGAATTTGTTAGCATCGGTTAACTCATGATACTCCCTTACCCTTGTCACATTGTTGACGGTAACTTCTCCCCAATCTAATGGACCTTTTTCAATTGATTGAAGCATAAGTCGGCCATTGGGTTTGCCCATGATGTACGTTTTCATGCGGCCTTTCCATGCTTCAAATAAATCTTTGATGAGCAAAGGTGGGCGAGTGTAGGTACCCGAGATGATTAAGATATCGGTAAGCGAAGTCATTGTTGGCATATATGAATGTGAATTCATTTTATGATCCCTTGAAAAAAAAGATTATCAAAAGTGATCGAACAATGAAATAAGGTTATGTGTTTTTGTGTTGTTAAATGAAAGATGTTGTTATCTTTTTGATGTGTTTGTTTTTGAAATTTTCAAAATTACCAAATTACCAAATTAATGCAAGATAGAAAAAAATCCTCTAAGTATCCACAAAACAAATTCTATCGGAATGTGCAATTGTCGGAATGTTGCTTTCTGTCGAAATACTCTTTTCTGTCGGAATGTTGCTGGTATCGGAAAGTTGGTTATATCGGAATAATGTCATGTCGGAATGTCTAGATCGGAATGTCACTCTATCTGAATACTGGATCTATCGGAATGATTACCTGTTGGAATGTTTACCCGTCGGAATGTCTAGATCGCAATATAGCTAAAACAAATTGGACAGAGTAACGACTCAAAAATCCTTAAAAACCGTCGGAATCCCAGATCGCAATGCACGATCGGAATGTCTCGTCGGAATAAGGTATCTAAATCATGTGATCGCAAAGTAGAACCAAAAGGTTATTACGATCAAGCCACGTTCACTTTGTACTTTCCGATGGAAAATCTTGCTAGAATTTTGGAATGATGAAAAACAAGAAATTTCTCAACTTTTGATCCAAAAAACTTGTGTTTTAGCCAAAACCAAGATACCCAAATCACTACGCCACGATTAAAGAAGGTATAGGACTTAGAAACATAAACAAACATGAATTTTTTTGATGTTTTGGCGAAAAACAATCAAAAACTACACGTTATGCTTAATAAAGCATAAACAACACAAATAACAACCTATATTTCATCCCATGCTCTTGATACCAATTGTAGAACAATGATAATCTTTATGATTCAAGAGGGTTGATGTTTTCTAGAGAGAGAAATGAAAGAAACTATGTGTTATAAAAGTGAGAAATGAAACAACCCACACCTCTTTCCATGGTGGAAAGAGGCTTATATACCCAAGTCCTTAATGGACTTGGGCCTCCGGCCCATGAACATGCTCATGGGTCAGGCTATTTAATAAAAGTAACTTAAACACTACTACGAGCCTATAACTATATTGTTGGAGTGACCAAGACTTTCTATATACGTAAAACGTATTTCCAACACATATGAGAATCCATATCAAAGGTTTTGGGTTCTAAAGGTGCCATAGTGAAAAAGGATCAATCTCTAAGAGTATAGGATCTTCATCAGTAACCAACTTCAAGGGTGGGAGGGTGGGAACATAAGGCTCAAAAGGAGGTGTATTAATGAGAAAATCACTCAAAGGGATGATATGATCATGAAAATCAATAGGTGTATCCTCAAAAACCGGTGAAGAAATATCAATGAAAGGTTCTTCTTCTTTGGAATCATCATTATGGTGTGTGTTCAATGCTTCAATCGAAGAGATGAGATTATAAACGTTTGATAAAACCTCACGAATATGAACATCTTCCACTTCTTTTATAGGAGCAACATCTTCATCCAAATTAGGAATGTCATCTTGACATGAAAAGTCCTCGGATGATATATCATAAGATGCCTCACTAGAATCACAATCATCATCCTCTATTTGTGGCAAGTCTTGCATAAACTCTTCCTCAATCTCATTATCCTTTTCTTTAAACAATTCATCAAGATCAAAGTCACCAAAATCACTAGTAGTAGCATGAAGGTCAACATGTGATGATATCTCAATGTGATCGTGAGGAGAAGAGGTATCAATACAAATCTCGTCACATGGCTCATTGGAAACACTCTCAAGCTCTCTTTGGATTGGGATAAGGTTCTCAACACTAGAAGAGGTTAATTCATCCAAATCGGTGTTTGTATTAGTGCTAAGAGGCTCGTCCCCCATGGTTAAAGAGTCGGTGGGTTCCACGTGATGTAAAGGTGATGAAGGTATGTCATGATTAAGTGTCATACAAATCGAAGGTTCATCATCATCGTCATATAAGCATCGATTAAGCAATCGAGCACGAGTAGCAAAATATTGTTCTTCTTCCTCGATTGTAGCAATCTTAAAGAGGAAATCATTTAAATATTTCCTGAGGCGACAAGAAAATTTTTTCAACGATTCACGAAACATATCACCGAACTCCTTGTCATAAAGTTGCCAAGTCTTAATTTCCACTTCCTCATAAAACTTAATTTGTTCCTCTAACAACGGGCACGTGTTTTTCATTTCCTCAATGCTTATGTCTTTCTTACAATCAATCGCCTTAGAAATTTCATCGTTCGACTTGTTTATTGTCTCAAGTAAAGAAAGCGACTCATTGTAAATATGAGGGGCATAAGAAGGCGGATCCCTCAGTCTACAATCATAACCATAATGGGGTGCGTTCCCACAAAACTCACATGAATAAGTCGAAGAATATGGTGGTGTGGATTTCCATAATTAGGTGGATTATAGTTTTGAAAAGAGTCATGAGTATGAAAGTTCTCATGATTGTAACCTTGAAAATTTCCTTCGTTTTGAAAACCCTCATAATGTGACAATCCTTGATTTTCAAAAGCATCTTGATTATAGCATGGAAAATTTTCATTATTGTGAAAGCCTTCATTATTTGAAAATCCTTGATTATGAAAGGTTTCTTAATTATAGCCTTGAAAATTATCATCATTTTGAAAACCTCCATAATTGGAAAATCCTTGGTTTTGAAAGGTTTCTTGATTATAGCCTTGAAAATTATCATTATTTTGAAAGCCCTCATAATTGGAAAATCCTTGGTTTTGGTATGGCTCATTAAAGGTTTGATCATGAAATGATGGTGGATTGTGAGATGCAAAACCGGAATATCCCATATAGTCATTACAAGTATAGTCCATTTGAAGGTTAGGTTGAAAATTAGGGTTCTCGGTTCCATTGTAAGCATATCCCACCCCATAATAGCCATTGTTTTGATGACATAAATAAGTATCGTGTGGACCTCCACAAGTCGAACAAGTCGAATAATTAGCGTTGGCGGATCGTTGTTGCAAAATCTCCAACATGGAACGAGTATCCATGTGTAACAAGGTGTCCGAATGGATATACAAGTAAAATGACGTTTAAAAGCTTCCTCGGGGAAGGAAGTAATACACCAAAGGTGGTATGGTTACACACGTGCGAGTACACGTGTAAGTAAACTCAAGGAGTGAGAGATAAGCTCTCAGTCGACTTTTGAAGGAGAAGAGATTATCTCCCTCGAGGTTCGATATGAAATATCCACAAGAAAGTATAATATATGTAATTACTACTTGGGTGCAAGACCCCCAATAAAGCCTTCCTTCTTAGAATACGCACTAGTGAACGGGGGGTTAGGTGGCGCGAAGCAATAAAGTACCTATTGACCCTTAGATGGAATTTTATAGCACATCGCCTTTCTATTCACTTTGTAGTTTGTATTCTTCGAATTATTGCCTATTGGAAGTATTTATCTATTCTTGCTTTATTGAATTTGATCGATACACGTGTCAAGGACCGGAACGCCCCCTAACACGGTGTATTGCCTTGGCAATACTTATGGAAGATATGTGTATTGGTTGTTCTTATACGTATACGTATTTACATATAATAATATAGAGAAAATATTTTTGTATTTATTTGATTTTTTTAAGAAAAATACTATATGTACGTAAAAACGATGAGAACCGATATCATATATATTTTTGGGTGTAATCTTTTAGGAAAAAGATTACTTTTTAGATTTGTTTCTTTTTTGGTTCAATTCTTTAGGAAAAGAATTGATTTTTGTGATTTTTTATTTTTTTGTATTTTTATATTTTTTTTATGTTTTTGATTTATAATACATGAAAATAACGTTCACGAAGTGAACGGATCCCAAAATCCAATATGTCTCACTCGAAACCGTTAACCTTCACGAAAAGAACCAGCAGCGGCGCCATTTAATGTTTCATTTTTAAGTATTGTTTCGTCTCGGTATCTAATCGAATTGATATAACAATCTCAAGTTTGACTTCATTGTTTTTGGTTATAAAAGCTTGATTGGGTTCTATTTTTACTTGGCAAAAAGCAATCAAATGGTAAAAATATTAACTAATTCTACATATACGTACTACTCTAAAACACGTTGCACGTAAAACATTTAATTACACAAAATTTAAAATTTCAAAATAAAAATATAATCTACAAATACAAGATATAAAACTACAAAAATATAAAAGTAAAAAAATTTCATTAAAGTAAAACTTAAATTTTTATAGATGTCCTATCCTAGAAATTGTAATGTCAAATCGTAATGAAAGCTATGCAAAATACAATGGCCCATCTAAAATTACACTAGTCCAACATTCATTAAACTATACTATCTGACATGCTAATTGATATAACAAATTCCACTAAATGAATGGACTAGCTAACAAGACTTTGACAGAAAGAGCAAAATACAAATGCAGGGTTCACTTTTATACATTCACTAAAGCAAACCTATTTTCCTGTAAAATAGATCTAAATGTTACTAAACACAATACTAAAAGTACCTATTTTTTTATTTTACAGAAATCTATCTCAGCTTCTCTATAATCTGTAAATGAAAACTTATGTAACTCCACTTCTACCTGTTATAGATTAAAGAACTCGTTTTTCCAAACCAATAATAGATTACAAACTGGGACCTCAAAGCTTTTAACATATTTGCTATAATGCATACTAGCACTAAACTCCTATTAGTTCAATCCATCATCTCATTAACAAGCACACCTACTTTATGCAGAATTTAAAGTGGGAACATCCTGCACTAGAACCCATTTCAAAATACACCTCTATATTAAAGCTAAGCTACACTTAATTCCTCGAATACTATTGTTAACTAATCCCAAAAGTTCTAATGATAACTCGATACTAGTTTATTAGCATTACATCTATTCCAATTATCATACCCTACTCAACGATTCCAAATCAAATAAAACTGCACTAACCCAAACACAGGATAAGCTAATCAAAAGGGAACCAAAATACCCTACCGTTGAATCAAATACAGGAACAAAAACAGCTAACAAACCACTCAAATTCAGATTACATCTAACAAGTTGCTAATAAATTCTACACCATATTCTTGACAAAAAATTAATCTAAACAAACTGTAGAAAAACTAACCGTGCTTAACCAAGAAATATCAAGGCCATCGTTGTAGGAGAAGTGGAGCGCTGAGCTCGCTTAAAACCAACAACATCTTCAAGAATGAAACACAGCTTTTGAACTTGACTGATGATTCGTTACTTTATCTTCAGCAAATTCACATACCTGCAAAACTTATCAACCAAACGAAAAAGAAACTCGCCAGCAAAGTATATTCAAATATTGCTAGATAAACCGAAAACCAACAGCTTATTCACGAAAAACTGTTCCGACTGATACTGGAAGAAATCTTATGTCTCCAATTTTCTTGCTGCAGTACCTGTAAATTTCAAACTAAAATCCTACACTGATATCAAAATCGTCAAATCCGAACTCACATCAAATCAACAGTTTTACTAGGTATTTATATTGATCAAATTCCGTACTAAAAACCTGCATAAAAAACTAAACTTACGCAATCTAAATCAGCTTATTCAAAAAGCATAATCCTGAAAATTCCTATCTCAACTAAAAACAAAATGTATAACAGAATTCCTATGGAAAACTGATCTAAACTCATAAAACTAAATCATCTTGTAACAAATCTAACTTCTATCAAATTTCTACTCACGGGTGAACAGTAACAGTAACGAACAGTTTAGCTTTTCAAATCGTATTCAGTAACAGTAAGAGAAGAATAGAAATCCAAAGAAGATTAAGAAAGCTTTAAGAAAGAACTTGACTTCATTAATGGTGGAAAAAGTGATCGGTTACAACAAGATTAACAAATTCAGTTACAGATTTTTAACAAGAAAAGATGAAAGAAAATTAAACTATCTAACTAACTCTAACCTAACTGTGTGTAAAACTACACCTAGGCTAACCGCTCGAATCTGAAGTCTTGATCTTGTATTTATAGACGACTGAGAGGAGAGTGGTGACGTGGTTAAGCCAATCCCATTATGCCACGTGTAAATACGAGGATTCATCTTGTTCTTCATTCTTCCCATCATTTTGGGGGTTTCTTCGTTCTTCCCTTTTGATCTAATTAGTAGGCACCAACTTGTAGAGAATTGAAAAAGGAACAACTTTGTAGTTCAACACTTATCTTAAAACCTTCTTGCTCTTCATAAAAATCAGCTTGCAGGTCTTGGTGGTAGAGAAAGTGATAAACTTTCCTGTTTCTTGTTTCTCTCTCTTCTTTGGAGAAGGAGACGTTTTATGTGTATTAGTTGTTTTGACCGTGACTTGGTCAACTGACCAAGTAAATAAACGTATTTCCCACTTTTTCTTTTTGGTCCTTAATCTTTTTATTTTTCTTCAATGTGATAAAACCCTTTCAAGTAATTTGTTTTTTTCATCCTTTGTTTTTGTTAACGTTACAAGTCTAGTCCTCCATCTTGATAATATTGGCAAATAAGGTCCTTGAAATCTCTTTCGTCCTTTTCTTCGTCTTTTCATCAAATAAATCCTCGAAAACGCGTCTTTGCTTCAAAATGTATCTTGTTTACGTGAAAATACATGAAACACAAATACCCACGTAATTCTGATATTTTCAGTTAAATATTATGTATTTGACTGTGTTTTTAAGTGGTTTTTGGATCATTATTGATGAGTGTTTTCACACTTATCAATAGCACACACCGATAATTTGTTATCCTCAATCACTTGTCTCACTTCCTTTTGTTTAGGGGAGAAGTTCAACCCCCGTATGTTCTATGATGCAAGACTAAACATTAATAACCAACTGAGCAGGAGTGCTTCCTCCTTCCGTTATAGGCCGATCCTCCATTACAATATTTTCGTCCACGTCATCATCACTATCATCATTAACACACGAATCATGATGAGGTTCCACCTCCTCATCGGTTAAAGCAGCAAAGGAATTCTTCAAATGAATGTTTTGTTTAGGAACATGAACTTTAGCACCATTATTAGAGGGCTTAACGCCCTTATTCACCTTATGATTTGCCTTATAAGCCTCCTCCTTTTCGACCCATGGCAAGGTCACCAATGATTTAGACACATTAAAACCTTCCCTTTGATGCACCTTCGTCTTCCCCTTCCTGTTCTTCCTTCTTTTTGTCACAACCTTAGTAAATCTATCATCGTTAACTTCCAAAGGAGTTACTCCCTCTTCAACGATAGTAACAGATTTATTAGGGAAGTTCTTGTTAGTATGTCCAAATACCTAACAATCCCCACACAAGAGTGGTTTCCACTCATATTCAATTTTCATTTGTACTTTAGAGTGCCCTTCCCCGTCAACATTAGGAACAGCCACAATCACCTCCTTTTTTAAACCCTTAGCAGCTAAAACTTCAACTAATGCTCTAGCATACCCAGTCTTCCCCAAGCATCCGAACACATAGAAATCGTGAAGGCGTCTAACATATTTGGATTGCCAATTTGCGACCATATAAGACTAAGTCCATCTGAATTATAAGCCTCGATTGGGACTCTATGAATTTTGACCCAAAGAGGAATTGTTGATACAAAAGTTGGGTGATCCTTGCTAGACCCGAATTAGGCTTAATTCGGGTTGGCTGGACTCCGGCACCTGCACCAAGTGAATTATCTGGTTGGGATCCTGCACACTAAACAACACGCGTTAGGCTTACCGTGGGAATGTTTCCCACGATTAGACTTTGGCGTAAGAGTAAGTAATCGGTTAGGGTTATAGGAATCGGATGAGATTTGAAAGTGTGTAGAATATAATACCTTTGTGGAACCCTTGGGGGTTCCTTATAGAGGCAGTGAAACCCTAATGGGCTGTCACTGATGCTTCGGCCCCAAGGAAATGATAATCACCAGATTTAGATTGATTGTTATCCTCTAATTAAGGTGAGTGAATATCCTCCCTTTTGGGATAAATCCTAACCATAATAGGAGTATGATTCTGTCTAACCCTGCACCGGGAATGTCGGGCCGTGGGCCGCACACGTATGTGCGGTTACTGTTCATCCAAGCCCATAAGCTCAAATAACATTATTCCCACCCATTCGTGATGGGTCGGATACGGGTAGTACCCGTGGGCCGGGTTCATGACCCGACTGGGGACTATACGTCATCATGTCCCCCCAGTCTAGTTGTTACAGCCGTAGGCGTAACCTCTAGACTATCAAGTTGCTCCCTGGACGTACCAAGAAAGACCCTTTAGGAAATGATATATTTATCAAAAAAATTTTTAAGGCCGCACGTGGCTACCTGACTTAGGAATTTATTCCAATGGTACCTTAGCCGCACGTGACGTCCGAGACGAATTAAATGTAGCATTGAATTTAGTCTTACGTAAGAACCTCGAGCGGCGCAAACAGTCAATTGACTGACAAAGTGAAAACAGTCAGAACCTCGAGCGGCGCAAACAACTGAGTCAGAAGTGAACCGTGGGTCCACCTGACTTTTCACTTGCCACTTACACCCTAACCACACGATTGAGGATAGTGGCAAACACGTGTCATGCATCCAACAGACCATGACTCACAAGGCAACCCTATAAATAAGTTACCCCTACGGCTGTGTATAACACACAGTCTTTTTCTTCATTTCTGCCATTAAAGCTTTCCTCATTAGCACCACTTTCGCACGCACGGATCCCTTCCTTCGTAGGTTAAAATACCACGTCCTTAACTTTTTATTTAGTAATGGCCCAAAGAAACAACCCTTCCATTGGATCCGTGCTCAATGTAATGACCCAGGAGCAATTAGATCACTTTTGCACTGATTATTTCATTCCTAGCAACCTACACCCTTCCCTCCCTGGTGCAGGAGACCTCATAACTGAGGCTCTGCAGGGAAATATTGGCCTATATACTCGCCTTTTGTATGCGGCCAACTACCGCATTCCTTTCACCCGTTTCCTTGTAGATCTCTTAGGATATTATGATGTACATATTAGCCAACTACACTGTATAGGCGCATGCAAGGTCAGCCAGTTTGAAATCCTATGTCGTGCTAGAAGAATCCCCCCAACCGTAGAACTATTCCGGCTATTTTACACCCCTAGTTTAGTAAATGGTTGGCTATCTTTCAAGAAACAATCTCCCAACAGCCCCACGTCCCACAATAAGGCCATGGATTCACTGAAAAACTGGTACGACCATTACTTTTTCATTGAATCAATAGTGTGGCCGGCTGATTATGTCTTCAAACATAGGTTATCTCCTGACCCTCCTCCGCACGCCAGTACATATAACCCCCAACATTCCCAAGAAATAGATAGGAATAGAACAGGGTTCCATAGAAACCTTCCCGAATCATTCCTCTGTTTGCTAGGGATTAGCCGCAATTACTTCGGCTCGTCCAACAGATATCATGTGTTTTGGAGAAGACATGGTGAAGGTAGGCATAGCATCCGCACAAGAAGGACGTACATACATTTATCTGCTGTAACTAATATACTTTTTTTATTTTGACAGAAATGAACTTCTTTGGAATCCTTCGTCAAGGTGACCCAAAGCTCATACCAGAGGGATCCCTTCCCAGACGTGAAAACGAGCTACCCCTCCTCGAGCATACCCGGAATGTGACAGTTGCCCTGTAAGCCGTACCGGATCCCATTTCAGACGAAGAGGAAACAACACTCCTGAAAACCCCCGTAGATTTCGACAACGAGGATGGTGATCACATGATGCTTGAGGATGAAGTTGGGCCCTCCTCTCCGCCTAAGACTGCTACCCCCACGCACGGGGAAGAGCAAGGTGACAACATTGATGAGGAGGAAATTCAACAAGTAGATGAAGAAGATGAAGAAGAGGCCCAGCCCGCCCCAAAGCGTACTCGTAGGAAGAACAAGCGGGTAAGAAGAGTTGTTCAGGCGGAGGTTGGTGAACACAATGCCCCACCAAAGAAACTGCGCGAGGACCACCCCCGCTATCAATCTGTTGGGAGCACCGCCCAAGCTTCCGAAACGGTGCGAGCCACACCTGTGGATCCATTCGTGCCATTGACCGATGCCGAGCCCGTCACTCAAGTTCCCCCGACTACATCAGAACTAGAAGGGGATAATGTGTAATTATACCACTTTTATTTACTCAAGATATCCACGAACTAAGTGAGGGCTACGGTATTGCTCAAACAATACTTGATACTTATTCCAATTGTGTGTTTGTAGGGATGAACAAGCTGGGGTCGCGCCTCCCCCAGATGCACGGAAAGAGAAGGGGAAAGAGAAGGAGATGGAGAGAGAACCTGCGCTGCATACAGCCGCAACCAGATCCAGCCGTACCTTTGAAGAAGGTGCCTCGACAGCTTCCCAAGAGATCCCAATGTCCGGCCCTCATCAGCAGTTCAACCCTGACTGGAAGATCACCACTGCTTCATGGATGAGAGAGGCCGAGGAGTGTCGTGAGTACCTGAATAACTGCATCCCCCCTGGTTTGGTACGAGACGTGAATATATTAAGCCTTGTGGATCTGGTGGATGTATACAATGGCGCCTTGGTTCATCAGATGGCCATAGGCACCTCTATGAGAGTAAGATTCGAAGCTTCTTTAGAGCATGTGGAGTCCCTGAAGAGGAAGGTTGGTCGAATAGAGAGGATGATTGAAGAAAATGAGGCTCAGATTGCTACCCTCCAGTCCCAGCTTGCTACTGCCGAGGCGACTGTTAAAGAACAATCGGCCCATGCCAATGCTCATGACCAACATGTAGCCGAGCTCGAGACTAAACTTGAGGCTGCAATAACCAAGGTATGTATCCGCACCATGTCACACCTATGCCATAATAACCACCATTCTAATACGTGACGTATCACATACAGGTGACCGCGGCAGAAGCTTCAGCTAAGTCCTTCTCCGACCAAGTATCCATACTCACAAAGAAGCTTAAGGACGCCCATGCACTGATCCAGGGTGGGGAGAAACTTACGGAGGAGCTTGTTTGTGAAAGGGCCGTGACTGAACAACAGAAGGAGGCGTCCATCCAGAAAGATGTGCTAGTGAATGCCCTTATCTCTGAGCGTGACGATGTGCTATGCCCCCAACTACTAGCAGCCGTTGCCGGCCGTAGGTGGATGGTGGGTCACGGGACGCGTTTAGCCGTAACCAAGGTGTTGGAAGCCCCCGAATTTGTTCAGCAATTTGCAGACCTCTTGTCAGATGGCATCGACCACGGTCGTCATGAAGGAATGGTCATGGCCGTAGAGCTAATCAGGAAGAAGCAAAACTTCACAAAGCATGCCTTCTTCAACACCGGAGCTGCTGACAAGATGACTGCTTCTATGGCCGTGATGCGAGATCTCCACTACCCATTATTGGCCGACCTGGAAGCCACAAAAGATGCATCTAACATGGAGGTTATGGAAAAACTAAGTCTTGGTGCATTTTCTCAGGATGAGGGACATTCCTGGGCTCCCTTCACTCCCTCACCCAGCCACCTCACTCTTCCTATTTATGAAGATGTGACCAGAATCGTAGTTGGTGAACAGCCATTAAGCGAGGTGCTGGAGAGGAATGCGGCTCAAGCTTTGGAGCGGAGGGAACGCGGTGAGATGTTGCCTTGTCTGGCTGAGGAGCAATGGGAGATAGTACGTTTCTCCCCCCATGTAGGGTGCCCTTAATTTGTTATCTCTTGGATAATTTGGTTTGTAACCTAAACATTCGTCCGTGGATGTCCACGGCACTTTATGATTGTAAACATTTGTCATGCTATGTATAAGTCCGTGGTAGGCACGGCAATTTTGATGATTTGGAAACTTGTTTATATTCTTTTCTAGATATCATGTATCTTTGTCGCGTGACATGTCACGTCTTACCCAGAATAAAACCAAGTCTATATTTTACTAGACGTGCGGCGTGCGTCTTTACCATTCAAAGCACTACGTGAGCGCGGCATATGGAAACTTATCACAACGTCTCGTGAATAAGGTGTCTAGTAAGGATACATGATCCGCGTCACTGGGGTTGCATCTCTCTTATGTGACAAGTTGAATTATTAGGTTCACTTAATCCTCTTACCCTACCTGGAGGCGCATTGTACATGTACGGTATTGAATAAATGCATATGAATAAGACATGACACATTATAATAATAACAATTAAATCCATATGACTATAACGGAATCTAAAGAATAAAAACAATTTGCACAAAACAAGTCGTGGAGCTAGCTAGGCACCACGGCATTTTATTAGAACGTTTACGTTTTTTGTTTCAACAATAATGGGAAGTCCTAAAAAACAAAAAGAACCTAGAAAGAATAAAAAACAAAACAAAGAGAGCACATGGATCTTCATTGAAGCCAGATATAGCGAAGTGTCCATGCGGAAGCCGTAGCTTCAAAGATAGCACCTTTTAAGATAGCAGATATTCCATGTGCGTTACAGGTCGCGGCCATCCATGTCACGTAACTTGTACGCGCCCCGTCCTAAGGCTTCTGTGACCTCATACGGTCCTTCCCACTTAGGGCCCAGCTTTCCTGTATTCTCTGCTCGACTTGCCTCGTTAGCACGATAGACATAATCTCCCGGTCGAAAAGAAACACCTTTAACCTTGGCATCATAATAAGCCTTCATCCGCGCCTTGGACTTGGCCTCATTGATAGCCGCTATCTCCCTTTTCTCCTCCAACAAATCCAGATTGATCCGGAGTTGCTCGTCGTTTGTGACGACATTAACCTCCGCTGTGCGGATGGTAGGCATTCCTATTTCTGCTGGTATAACAGCTTCAGTGTCGTAGGCCAATGCGAATGGGGTGTCCCCGTTGGCTGTTTTGATCATTGTCCTATGCGCCCATAGAACATGTGGTAGTTCGTCCACCCATTTGGCACTTCGTTCCTCCAGGCGTGCCTTGATGCCTTCACCCAAGCTTCAATTTGCTCGTTCCACAAGACCATTTTTCTGCGGGTGTTTTACAGATGCGAAGCGCCGCTTGATGTTCAATGATACGCACCAGTCCTTGAATGGATTATCCGCAAACTGCTTCCCGTTGTCCGAGATGATTTCTCCTGGTAAGCCAAAACGGCACACGATGTTCTCCCAAACAAACTTTTTAACTTGTTTGCCTGTGATTGATTTGACTGCCTTGGCCTCTATCCACAGTGTAAAGTAGTCCATTGCGACAATCAAGAACTTAACTCCCCCCGCAGCTACGGGAAAAGGTCCTGCAATGTCGATCCCCCACTAATAGAATGGCCATGGGGATGTAATAGGTGTAAGTTCCTGCTGCGGATGTCGTGGTACTGGCCTGTGCACTTGGCAATCACTGCACTTACGAATCATGTCGCGTGCATCCCTATGCATAGTAGGCCAATAATATCCTGTGCGTAGAGCTCAGGCCACCACGGATCGGGGACCCGCGTGCATGCCGCATAACCCCTCGTGTATCTCACTGATCACATAAGTAGCCTGGCGCGGCCCAACACACCTTAACCACGGCTGCAAGAAAGAGCGCTTGTAAAGAATACCTTCTCGAAGCTCGAAGTGCTGCGACTTCCTTCTAACGCGTCGTGCCGCTTTTTCCTCGTCTAGAAGGGTTTCATTAGTCAAATAGTTGACGATCGGGGTCATCCATGTAGGTCCGTCTTCCTCAACTATAGCTGCGACTTCCCCTTCTGTTATAGACTTTTCCTTGAGTATTTCCACCAAGACTTGCTTGGATAAGTGGGCGAAACTTGTAGACGCGATCTTGCTAAGAGCGTCTGCCTTCTTGTTTTCACCTCTCGGTACCTGCTTGATAGAAAACTTGCTGAAAGCCGCAATGAGTGACTTGACTTTCTCCAAGTATCGAACCATGTTATCCTCCTTAGCTACGTATCCTCCTAGAATGTGGTTCGCGACAAGCCGTGAGTCCACTTAGGCCTCAAGGTTGCGGACTCCCGTTCTAGCGGCGATTTTTAAACCCGCAATCAACGCTTCATATTCTGCCTCATTGTTGGTGGCTGTGAACTCAAAGCAAAGGGCGTACATAAACTCCATTCCTTCCGGATTCGTAAGGATGAGACCAGCTCCTGACCCATCCGTACATGAAGATCCGTCCGTAAATAATACCCATGGTTCCGCTGGAGTTTCATCTTACTGTACGGTTGGTCCCTCTTCATCCGGCTTCTCTATCAAGAAATCCGCCAAGATTTGGCCTTTAACAGCCGTCCTTGGTCTAGAATGCTCCACTTTTGTAGCCTACCTACCACATCTGGTCTAGAGATGACTTGTTTTATTGGTTGATCAGTAACGACTACAATTGGGTGCGCCTGAAAGTATCGACGCAACCGTTTTATAGCAAACACTAATTCCAAAACCAATTTTTCCATAGAGGAGTAATTCAACTCCGGCCCTTGTAGTGTTCTACTTATGAAGTAGACCGGAGTTTGGACTGTGTCCCTATCTGTCATAAGTACCGCACTTATTGCTCCATGTGTGGCTGATAGGTACATAATGAGCTCCTCCTTTGGCCAGGGAGCTACTAGCATGGGGAGAGATGCAAGGTGTTGCTTGAGTTGACCAAAGGCTTCCTCAGCCTCCTTTGTCCGCCGGAAGTCTCCCTTCTTGATGCACTTCTTGAGTGTTTTGAATAGGGAGTGACTTCTCTGCGGACTTTGATAAGAACCTGTTTAGCCCGGCCAACTTCCCATTTAAGGACTGCACCTCTTTCCGTGTCTGAGGGGATGGTAGCTGTATTACTACGTCCGTCTTTTCCGGGCAAGGCTTGATGCCATTTGGATCAATCATATATCCAAGTAACATTCCTTCCGTTGCCCCGAACGTGCATTTCTTTGGATTTAGCTTCATATTAATCCTCCTCAATGTGTCAAACGTCTCTTGGACGTCTCGGAGGAGTGCATCCTCCGTATGACTTTTGATGACTAAATCATCAACATAGACCTCCACGTTGCGGCCTATCTGTGAGTCAAAGGCTTTGTCAACAAGCCGCTGATATGTTGCCCCGGCGTTCTTCAGTCCGAACGGCATTTTTGTATAACAGTATACGCCTTGACTAGTATGGAACATCGTCTTCTCTGCGTCCTCTTCCGCCATCTGGATCTGGTGGTATCATTTATCTGCGTCCAAGAAGCACTTAAAGGGATATCCACATAGGGATTCCACCTTCCAGTCAATCTCTGGTAACGGGTAAGAATCCTATGGACAGGCTTTGTTCAGATCCGTGAAATCCACGCACATGCGCCAGCTTCCGTCATGCTTTTTGACCATGACTGGGTTGGATAACCACTCGTGGTAGTATACCTCGCGCATGATACCTGCATCCACCAGTTTCCGTACCTCATCTAATATCACTTGGCCGCGTTCAGGTGCCTGACCGTGCTTCTTTTGCTTGACGGGAGGGTATCCCTGGCGGATCTGGAGCTTATGTTCTGCTATCGCGCGCGGTACGCCCGTCATATGCTTGGGCTCCCATGCGAATACATCTAAGTTTGCCTTCAGGAGAGAACACATGGCCCTCTTGCCGCTATTCGAGAGTGTTCCCCCTATGGACATCTCTTGTTCCGGGTACTCAGGGTGGATTGCCACCTTCTAATTGGGAGGTGGTGATCCGTCCTTGGGGGGAACAGGTGGAACCGGTGTTGTCACGGCATGACACTCGGATGTTGGTACGATTGTGTTATAGATGGTGACAATTCCTCCTTCCACAGGGAATTTGATCATCTCGAATGCCGTGGAGGGTACCGCCTGTATGGCCAGGATACCTGGTCTGCCTATGATCCCATTGTATGGAGAGTGTGAGCGTATCACCATAAAGTTCATCCACGCTGTGGTGAAGTGCTCTTCATTCCCAATGGTTACAAGCAGACGCAGCTGTCCTATTGGCCAGATGGTGTCTCCATTAAAACCGATGAGCAGCGCCGTGGCCGGTACTAGTTGGCTTCTTATTTCTGGTCGTAACTGTACGAAACAGTGTTCGTACAGTACTTCTGCTGATGACCCTCCGTCCACATACATACGGCGGACATTGTGTGTTCCAATGCTTATCTCAATAGTGAGAGGCGCATCAATCACATCGCTTGCCGTGATGGGAGGGAATGAGATTTCTCTGCCGCGTGAAAATTTTTGACTAATTTTATGCCTCGTGCGGCGCTGTCTGGATTGGATCATGTATATAGTTGAAGGTTTGTCCTTTTGGGGATCCTTCTTGTCATACTTCTTGTTGTCTTTTCCATCCTTCCAATCCTTGACCAAATGCTTGAGTTTACCTGACTTGATCAGTGACTCAATGTGCTTCTTGAGTTGGATACATTCCTCCGTGTCGTGGCCCTTGTCGTTATGGAATTCGCAAAAACGATTTCCTTGACGACGGTCCAACGGGGTCGTCATTGGAGGAGGTCTCGGGAAAATGGCCCCTTCCGTCAGCAAGATCTCCCGGTAGGACATCTTTAGAGGGGTAAATTTGTCCTCTGCCCGTCCTCCTTTGTTTTGGCTCTTGTAATCTGAGCCCCTCCCATTGTTCTGGTTGTTTTGACCGCCCGGCTGTCTCCTGGACTGGTCGTTCGATCGGTAGCTGTTTACTTTTGAAGGATAGGCTGCGGCGACCGCGGTTTCTCCTTCAATGAAGTTTCTGACCCTTTCCATAAGGTAGTCATACCTTTCCGGACGTTTGACATTGAGTGGTCTAATTAATTCCCTGTCTGTTATGGCATGCATATAGTCGGAAATTTTCAGGAGTTCCGGCATTGTCTTTGTGTGTGCACTCGTCATTGAAGCGTTCAGTGAAGGCCTCCGTAGACTCCCCCGGCCATTTCTTGACGGTTGCCAATGAGACCGGGTCCCTATTATACTTCTTCCGTTGAGTATAATTATTATTGAACGCAGTACGTAGTTCAGTGAAACTATCAATGCTTCGTGGAGGAAGTCCCTCAAACCAGTCACGAGCATTGCCGATCAAGGTTGAATTGAACATTTGGCACCATATAGGAATGGGCCATCGCTCAATTTTCGCCTGCGTATCAAATATCTTGAGGTGATCATCCGGATCACCAGTTCCATCATAAGTCTTGACACACGTCGGCATGCGACGCTTTGTATCCTCAGAGTAATTCCGTATGTGGAGAGTAAAAGGATCTTCCCTGGGATCTGCCCATGGACGGGTGAGTCTAGGGTCACACCACGGACGGGAAAGATCTTCTGCTTCCGTCTCTCGGTAATAGGGGGCGCCATAGTACTCCTCATTGTCTGGTGGCGGTGGAGGAGTACGCCTAGGTCGGCGACGCTTGGGCGGATGGTCATCCGAGTCCTCTCCTGATGGACCGGGAGAAGGAGGTGGTTCCCTATCCTTTGGGTGAGGACCACTCTTGTGAGAAGAGCCAGGAGCCTTCTTCCCGGTATTCATCCTATCCCACACGCTTGTGCGGCGATTGGTTCTGGTCAGTTCTAGATCTGGTCGTTCGGGTGAACCGTCGGACTTCTCTCCCTCTTCTCTGGACTGTACTAGTTCCTGTATGAGACGATCCCCTATACGTTCGAACACATTTCTGGGTTGGGGAGTTTCCTCAAAGAGGCTCCGCTCCTGAGGTCGTGTCCTTCTCTTCCTCTGAGTTTGAGAAGAGGTGCCTGGTCCGGCGTTGCCAAAGTTGAGCCTAGCTTGGAGGTCCCTCCCTAGATTCAACCTTGATGCAATCCCTAGGACGATCCTCTCAAAGTTCTGCGTGAGAACTCGAGTGAGATCTTCCTCGCTAAGTGGTTCGACCTCTACTTCTTCCTCGGTCGATGGTCTGCGCGGCTCCTTATTAGGGGGATTGGGCGCACTCCCAGGATCAAGATTATCCAAGGTCGAAGTAGGTGGTGGGGTCATGGAGAACGTGCTTGTCACCCCCATGGACTGAAGACCACTCCGGTTGTTTGGTCCGCCACCTTGATGGCTAGGGGATCGATTGAGAATGAGTATCCCTTCCCCTTGGGACTTCCGATTTCCAGGATTTTTGTTCCTGGGATTTCCTTGTGGATGCCCCTTCGTCATTGAGAATTCAAGATGAGACTTTGCTCTAGCTTAGTGTAATGGTCCCACGGATGGCGCCAACTTGTTGATACAAAAGTTGGGTGATCCTTTCTAGACCCGAATTAGGCTTAATTCAGGTTGGCTGGACTCTGGCTCCTGCACCAAGTGAATTATCTGGTTGGGATCTTGCACACTAAACAACACGCGTTAGGCTTACCATGGGAATGTTTCCCACGATTAGACTCCGGCGTGAGAGTAAGTAATCGGTTAGGGTTATAGGAATCAGATGAGAGTTGAAAGTGTGTTGAATGTAATACCTTTGTGGAACCCTTGGGGGTTCCTTATATAGGCAGTGAAACCCTAATGGGCTGTCACTGATGCTTCGGCCCCAAAGAAAGGATAATCACCAGATTTAGATTGATTGTTATCCTTTAATTAAGGTGAGTGAATATCCTCCCTTTTGGGATAAATCCTAACCATAATAGGAGTATGATTCTGTCTAACCCTGCACCGGGCATGCCGGGCTGTGGGCCGCACACGTATGTGCGGTTACTGTTCATCCAAGCCCATAAGCTCAAATAACATTATTCCCACCCATTCGTGATGGGCCGGATACGGGTAGTACCCGTGGGCCGGGTTCATGACCCGACTGGGGACTATAAGTCATCAGGAATCACCCTAACTTCATCTCTTGACAGGACCAAGTTAGGCTTCCACTTAGTCAAAATTAATGGCTGATTGCGAATCATCCAAGGTGCCTTTTCGAGAACTTGTTCCAGACCTGATAAAGAAGTGAATTTGAAGAAAAACACTACATCATCATCCTGTATCACCTTCTGGAGACCAAACTTTCCCCATGTATTCAAAACATAGTTTTTAACTAGCGGAAAAGCAATCGCCTTACCTACAAAAAAAACCACCAACGAATTTGCAAACCGATTTTGAGCAGCCAGAAAATTCTTAATGGGTAAAACACAATCAGTATTTTTGACCTTTTCTTCATTAAAAAACTTCCTAAATAGCACATTAGGGGTTTTAGTCTCCGCTGCAACCATTTTAGCAAAAGATTTCGAACCACTCTCCTTCACACCTATAACATTAGGATCCTCCCCTTCCCTAATAATGGGGGCAGAATTTACCTCAGCCTCGTGTGTTACATTAGTATTCGGACCCAACTTTTCATCTCTCAGCCTCTCCATACATGAACTAAAAGCCTCAACATCAATCTAGGGAGCATCAAATAGGTTCCCCTCAATCACCATCTCTCTAAACAAAAACCCTAAAAACAGCTAAATAAAACAAAACCACCAAATCGAAACCCTAAAAAATTAGGGTTACAAGGCGCCACTTTACCTTTTCCTAATCAGCTTTCATAAAGGAAAACAGAAAACCCTACCTATGTGTGGATACAAAAACCCAAGATACCCCTAGATCCAATCCTAAAGAAACACATCGAATCAATTAAAACAGGATTATATGAAAATCGGAAATTAAATTAATCCCCGATTGCAAATGATCACAGTTGAAAAATAGGGAGCGACGAATCATTAGCCGATTCCAACTCATACTGTACAGCGACAAGATCAATTCAATAATGATAAACAATAAACAAGTGTTAATCAATGATTGGTGTCTAACAAGATTGAAAAAAGAGATACAGAATTAGGGTTTGGTGAATCGCCCACATAGAGAAAGAATTAGGGTAAGTGTTGCATATATGTGGGTTGTTGATAAGAGTAAGCCAAGTTATGTTGAGGAGTCATTTGTTGAGAAGCAATCATGGCAAGTGGGTCATAAACTTGAGATTTAGACAATCGAATCTCTTGCACGTGGCGTTCGTGTTGTTGAAGATAAGCTTGAAGTTGATCCACGTTGGTTTGATGCAAATCCTTAACCAACTTAACATTCGTCACAAACTTGATCCATTTGGGAGGAAGAGTATTCAAATACTTTGTGTTGAGCTGAAATTGAGGTATCTTCATGTCAAAAATGTTAATCTCATTTAACATTAAGGTGAATCTCATATAATAATCATGAAGAGTCTCCCCTGGAACATAAGCAAACTTATCAAACGTCATATAGTTTACACTCTCTTTCTTGTTGAGTGAATGAGGTGCCTTGCATCAAAATGCGAATTCTCTCCCATAACTCTTTGGAAACTTTGTAATGACTCACGAGTTTGTAGACATTTGGAGGAAGACCTTGGGGAATGATGTTTGTAGCTTGAATATCACACTTAGCTTGAATTTTTGCATCTCCAGTCAACTCGGTCATTGTGTGAGCACGAGTAACCGTATCCTACGTCACGGTACCATAATCTAATGGTCCGTTTACACCGATGCCAAAATGAGATGTCCATTATCGCGATTCATCATATAAATTTCCATTCTAGAAGTCCATGCCTCGTACATTTCTTTCACCAACATAGGTGGACGATTATCCGTACCCGATACGATGGACTTATCCGCAAGAGATGTATACTCCATTGTGATAATTAAGATTTACAAAAGATGATCGAACAATAAGAGAAAGTAATACGGGATTTTACAATTCATGGAGAAACCATAAAAAATTCGTAGGATTCTACAAACCATCGAAAAAACCGTAAAAGTTCTTGAGTCCTTGATTGGTGATTAAAAATTGATGATTGAAATCCCCTAAAACTGCCTTGTTGAATAACCGAAATCTCCTTGAGCAAATTTTTTCGATTTCGAAATAACCCTACTAGACGATTTCAGAATAATGGTCCAAACCACGATCTCGGAATTTTAGTTTACACGATCTCGGAATATATGAACTTCACAATCTCGGAATATATGAATGTCACGATCTCGGAATATATGAACTTCACGATCTCGTAATATATGAACTTCACGATCTCAGAATATATGAACTTCACGATCTCGGAATATATGAACTTCACGATCTCGGAATATATGAATTTCACGATCTCGGAATATACTGTAAACCAAAATCTCGGAATATGTTGTGAAGTCACGATTTCGGAATAAACTAAAGTTACGATTTTAGAATAAAATGAAGTTACGATCTCGGAATAAGCTGAATTCACGGTCTCGGAATAAACAGAGAACACGATTTCGGAATATTAAGTGTTTCACGAACTCGGAATATTTAGGGTTTTAGGAAACTTTTTGATTTTCGAAAAGGCAACTTATACAAGGGTTTCTAGCGAAACGACTTGTACTTTCAAGGTACATAGAAACTTAGGGACTTGAAACATACAAACTTTTTCAAATTTATGACAAAAAATTTGAAATCAAGATTTGTAGTTTATATGAACTTCTCTTGACCAAACTCAATCCAAACACCCAAAAAATTTGTGTTTTTAGCCAAAATAAAAAAAACCCAAATCACTAATTAAAGGTATTATATGATTTGTAACAAGATTTAAACCATAAAACACATTTGTTAGCCTCAAAATATTGAGTCAAACAAGAATGTTCGGTCATAGGTTTTTATTGTAATATTTATTAGAACGTTGTAATAGTTAGTAAAAATAGTCGTGACATTATGGGCTTGATGGCTAGCTTAAAAGGCCTCTTTTAAGGTACTAAGCATTTTATTCAAGCCCGACCCATTAAACAATATAGTCCATCAAGGCTACATGTATGAGCCCGACTATATATACCTCTCCTAGCATGTTAGGAAAGGTTGGTGCTTTCATTTCTTTAAATCTAATTTCACATAGTATTCTCCACCCTCTCCATTTTCTCTCTCTACTTTCTCTCTCTAGAAATCATCTTCTTTCTTTCTTCTTTCATACTTAATTAATCAAATCAACCATGGTGAAGTGAAAAAATATGGGAACAACATTTGGTATCAATCGCCACGTGGTAGATTAGTGATTGGTTGTTGTTATTAGATTTGGTTCGAATGATTTACTCCTTAAATCATCTCGGATTAATTTTTTTAGTGTTTTTCGGGCTCTAAATCTTGATATAAATCTCCTACATAGTTGTGGTAGGGATTTGGGTTAGATATTGTGGTTAAAAATGCAAGATTTTGGGGCGTTTGGATTGAATTTGGGATACGGTATAAAGGTACGTCACTTCTTCAGTCTGGTCTTTGAACTTTCGGAAAAGGGTTTTATTTTTTTTCCCGAAAGTTGAATTTTAGCTTTATCCGGAAGTTACAATTCATTGTTTCCCGAAAGTTGGAATGTGTCAAATATAATTTATCCCGAAAGTGGATTTGATATATTCGAATGTCACTTTGATTATCCAAAAGTCATTTGTTCATTTAATATCCGAAAGTGTTATTCCACTTCCATCTTATCCATCACATTCCGAAAGTTGATGATAATATATTGCTGTTGAAAAATATCCGAAAGCAAATATCCATCACATTATTGCGAAAGCAAAGTTGATGATAATCTATCACATTCAGAAAGCAAATAGCCGAAAGTGACAATCCCATCTATAAATTATTTCAATATTGTGTTTCGGAAAGTGAGATATTGTGTTTGTGTTTGTTACTATTACTATTATAAAATGTTCCATGGAAAGTGACATTTTATATGCTATTTTTCCGAAATATTGAAGCCCAAAGTGACAAACTGCTATTTTTCCGAAAGTAATAGTAATTCGTAGATTATTGCGAAAGGTAGGAAAACCATAAATTTCCGAAAGTGAAAGGTTGCAAATTCCCGAAAGTTTGATTTATCCGAAAGTGAATGTTCAAACTTTGTTTTTTTTCCCGAAAGTAGGCCAGTAATCCGAAAGTTGAAATTTCCAATTTTATCCGAAAGTAGGCCAATTATCCGAAAGTTGAAATTTCCAATTTTTTTCCCCGAAAGTTTTTTTTCTTTCCCCGAAAGTGTTTTAAAAAAAATTCTTCCGAAAGTGTTTAAAAAAATAAAATAAAAAAAATCCCAAAAGTGTTTAAAAATATTTTTTCCCGGAAGTGTTTTTAAAAATATTTCCGAAAGTTTTAATTTTTCTGAAAGTCATTTTTGCAAAATCTCAAAATCATTTGGAATTTTTCCGAAATTCAACTTAAAAAATTTCGAAGTCGTGTGTTTTTTGTCTTAGAATTTTTGGTTTCTCGAGTAAACATTTTTAGGGGATTTTAACATATTTTCTCTACAACCCAATCACAACAACACATCTACTTAAGATCCGAAGTCACTTTATCAACCAAAACACCATCATTAGGGAAAAGAGCAATGAGTGTTCAGTTGTGACAACTCTCGAGATGGAACAATTACAACAACGGACACGCTTCTTAAGAGATAAATGCATGGAAAGCTTAAGAATACTTCAAACATCGTTTGAGAGCCTTTCAAAAGTCCTGCTAGACTTAGGTGAATCCACTGGCACGTTCATAAGAGCATTCACACAAGCCAAGGAGAAACTTGCGGCACAACTCACCAAAGAAAGAATTTTGGGAAGTGAATGCAAGATCACCTTCACTGAACTCAATACGACATTTGAAAAGACTTTTGATTCAGACTTCCTCATGTCTTCGAGTACACAGCGATGCTTCATGAGACATCATGAAACTACTCAAACGTTCAAAGACCTGATCCCAAGTAACATCCAATCCATTGAAACTATGTCCACAAAACAATAATTCACGAACAAGAGATAGAAAAAAGGTTCAAGAAAACTTGTGGTACTGTATCGGCTCATGTGAATGAAAGTTGCACATCACGGAACACAAAGCTTGGTACGCAAAATGATCATACCATACATGGGAAAGAAAGCAGCAACACTGGCACATAAGACATCAGTTCTGAGACTGTTATCAGCAATACACCTTCCTATGATAATAGCCATGTCTTCGAATCTGACCCATTGGAAGAGGTACACAATGATGAATATAATGTGCTTGCTAATGCTAATACGCATGAGCATTGTGGTCAAACTCAAACCCTTATTGACACATGTATGATAGAAAAGGTTGATAGCAATATCATACTTGATCCCTCAAACACGTACAATAATGAGTCTGACGATGATCAATAATAAGTGTGAAAACACTTATCCTTTTACCACTTATTTCCAATAATAACAAGACCAAAACGTGTGATTTATGTCGTAAAAGTCGGAATTATGCGTGGTTTGTGTTTTTATTGTGTTTTAGGACCAAAATGTGAAAGAGGAAGAAAACACGGGCTTTCACGGGCTTTTATTGAAGAAAACGGGAAAAGACGAAGTCAAAAGATCAAGAGTGCAAAAAGAACGGAAGTCCAAGGCCTATTCTGAAGATTTATCAAAGAAAAAGTCAAAAGACGGAAGTTTAACGAAGTCGAAGAACTTAAGTCTAATAGAAGAAGAAAATTAAAAGACAAGTTCAAATCCCGAGACGACAAAGACGAAGAATTAAAGTCGAGTCGAGAAAACGTGAAGAAAGCAAGAAAGAAGATGCAACACATGCACTCCTTCCACCTTCCCTATAAATACCCTCCTAATAGTCATTAGGAGGGTGGTTAGATTTTTAGTTAACTCTTCACTTTTTAGTTTTTTCTAGTTTTTAAGAGAGAGAAAGTCTTAAACTTTCTCTCACTAGTTCATCTTTTTCTTTTAATCTTTCAAGATTAAACACTTTTGTATTGCTTATTTCATTAATCAAAGTTCTATTTTAAGCTTTTATTTCTTAATCTCATTCTACTTTTCTTTGATTTAAGATTGATTTTGGTGTGATTATCATGTGATCCGTGTTGTTCTAATTGATTTCATGCTAAAAAGTTAATCTTTTGATCATTTTATAAGTTTTCATTTGATTAAGCTTTAAGACTTTTGTGCTTATTGGCTTATTTTTATGATTATCTTATTTTTCTTATTAAAAAGTTTATGTTTTTATGATTTGATCTAAAAAGTTGCTTGATTTCGAGTTAGATAAGTTGATTAAAGTGCTTATTTGATTCGGTTTTGTTGATTCGATTTAGTTTTGGGAATAAGCTCAACCTAATAGCTTATTTTCTAGCTTTTCACTCGAATTCCACAAATTTCGGAAAGGGTGGTTAACCCCTTTCCGATTGGCCTGTTCCGACCGGGTGTCCCCTCCTAACCGTTTCCCATTATTTTCGGAAAGGGTGGTAAAACCCCTTTCCGATTGGTGCATATTCCGACAGGGCTCCATCTTCCACATTCCGACGGTATCGCTTGTCCCTTATTCCGATTGGTGCATTTGCACGTATTCAGATTGTAGCCTTAACTCCCCTTTCCGATTGATTGTCTTGTGTCCGTATTCCGACGGCTAGGTATTAGTCCCATTTTCCGATTGGGTTGTTTTGCTTATTCCGACGGTACGGCATTGTCCTATATTCCGATTGAGACTTCGAGTATTATTCCGATTGGGGCATTTGTAGTATTCCGATTTGTCAGCATTTGTTACATTCCGATTGCTACCACTCTTCCACCATATTCCGACCATCCGATCGGAAAACATTCCGATCGGGTCCCCTTTTTGGCTTGTTTTGGTTTCTTTCGATATCACTTTATTATAGTACTTTTAATTTTCTGAAAATTTTCATAGTGTTAGTTTTATTTAGTGAGTTAGTATTTTTCCATTGTCACCTTTACGTTTATATGCATTTGTTTTTACTCGTTATTCAAATTAATCTTTTAACTTCCATTTTACTCAACGACACTTTATTTACTTGCTAGTAGTTTAAAACAAACAAACCAAACCATTCTCTTGATCCACCAAAAGACAATTGAGTCGCACTTAACACCGGTTTTCAATTCGAAAAGATTCGGAACTATAACGAACTTTCATATACTAGGCTTAAAAACCAAGTATTAAATGGCGCCGCTGCCGGCTCTTTTCGTTAAGATAAACGGTTTCTAGTGAGAGACGCATTGAATTTTGGGATCCGTTCTTTGAACGTTATTTTCATTGCTATAAATTTCCAAAAATCCTAAAAAATATAAAACTTTTCAAAAATACAAAAACATAAAAAAAACCTATAAAAACCAAAAATATTATATAGATATTCTCTTTGTGTATATTTTTCTTCTGCAGGTGCATGCGTACTAGATCTACAAACTATTCTGAGCCCGAGAATCGTGAAGATTTAGATATGGCTGATGTTAATAACAAAAATAATCACCCACCTCAAAACAATTTGAATAACAACAACAACAACAACAATGTCCTTCTACCTGATTTACGAACCATGGAGGAATTGTGCCAACCCACCATGAACGGACGCGGAGGCCCGATTGCGCGAATGCACGTCACGGCTCAGGAGTTTTCGTTGAAGCATCACATGATACAACAAGTGCAAACGAACCCATTTCGTGGAATTCCGGATGATGATGCCAACAAACACCTCGACAAATTCATTACCATGACCCAAAGCATGAAGTGCTCCGGTGTTTCTATGGATGACCTTCGCCTCCAACTTTTTCCACACTCGCTTTCTCACCATGCTGAAAAATGGTTTGACCGTCTTCCTAAGAATTCTATTCACACGTGGAACGACATGACTCAACGCTTTTTATCGCGCTACTTTCCCCCATCCATGGTCACTAGCCTTCGTAACCAAATCAGTGGATTTATGCAAGAGCATGATGAATCGCTTTTCGATGCTTGGGAACGCTACAATGATTTGATCGACCGCTGTCCTAATCACAATATGCTCCCCGTCACTCTCATTGACACCTTTTACAATGGTCTCACTTTTCGTGATCGTGACACGATCAATGCCGCCGCCGGTGGTACTTTTATGAAAAGGAGACCGGAGGAGTGTCGAGAGTTGATTGAAAACATGACTACTCACCACAAGAATTGGGATTCTTCCGCATCCTCAAGATCTAATCAGAGAGTCAATGTTTCATCTACTTCTTCCACCACCAACTCGTCTGTTTTGGAACGTGCTCTTCTTGATATCAACAAAAGTCTCCAAATTTTGACTTCTAACCAAACTCAACAAGCTAAAGCCGTTGTTATCTCTTGCGACACATGTGGTGGTCCTCATTCCTACAATGAGTGTCCTTCTACCCAAAGCAATTATTCTGAAGACGTTAACGCAGCATACGGTACTTATCCCACGGGAGGCTATCAAGCTCGACCTCAAGGAGACCGTGGCTTGCTAAGTTATCGTTCCAACAATTATCTTGCTCCTCCTGGTTTCCCTCCTGCAAACCAAAACCAACAACAAAGCTACAACCGAAACAACCAATCCCAACCTCGTTCTCAAAATCAATATCAATCCCAAAGAAACCCATACCCAACTCAAGGAAATTCTCAAGCTTACCAAGCTCCACCTCTCAATCAACCGATGGCAGTAAGTCACGACGTCGAGACGTTCATGAAGACTAATCGTGAGATGGTGACGAATCTTCAGAGTCAATTTGTCAACTTGAAGAATGACATGGTGAAACAAGGGAGCGATATTCGAGCCGAGCTAAGGAATGATATGGCCAAACACAGCAATGATATTAATGCCAACATGCAAAACTCTTTCAACAATCAAGCTCTTCACCTTCGTGATATGATTGGTTCGCTCATCCAAAGTAATCAACCCTCTTCTTCGGGTACTCTTCCGAGTAATACCGTTGCGAATCCAAGAGGGGAGATGAAAGCAATCACCACTCGTAGTGGAAAAGGTTATATGGAACCCGAGCTTCCTACACCTCCACCGGTGATTGTGAACAAGGAAAAAGAGCAACTTTCCCCACCTCCTTCACCCTCTATCCCCATTTCCCCACCACCCGTGGTTGTGAGTGATCCTATTCCCTTAAAGCCTTCTTCTTCATCCGATATACCTTATCCTTCAAGGTTGAGGAAAGAGAAGCAAAAGAGCAAGGATGATATTCAGGTTTCGAACTTCCTTAAAATGTTCAAACAATTGAATTTTAACATCTCCTTTGCCGAGGCTCTCGCTCACATGCCCAAATACGCTAAGATGTTTAAAGATCTTTTAAGTGATAAAGAAAAGCTCCTTGACATTGCTCAGACCCACCTTAATGAGAATTGCTCCGCAGTGCTCTTAAGGCAATTGCCCACCAAACTTGGTGATCCAGGTCGCTTCTTGATTCCTTGCAACTTCCCGGGAGTAGAAAATTGCATGGCCCTAGCCGATCTAGGTGCCAGTATAAACTTAATGCCTTTAAGTGTTTGGAAGCAATTATCTCTCCCCGAGCTAGTCCCCACTAAAATGACTTTGGAATTAGCCAACCGTACGGTTGCTTATCCAGTGGGGATAGCCGAAGATGTCTTTGTTGGCGTTGACAAATTCACCTTCCCGGCGGATTTTGTCGTCGTTGACTACGAGATGGATCCCCGTGTTCCATTAATCGTTGGACGTCCATTCCTGAGGACCGGTCGCACTCTCATTGATGTAGCCGCGGGCGAAATAATCATGAGAGTTGGTGACGATAAAATTGTCTTCAACATGGGTAAGATTTCTAAGCAACCTTATTCTATGAGAGCGTTAATGCTATTGATGTTCTCGATGAGGCTTGTGAAGAACATTTTCATGATGCTTGCAAAAGTACTCTTTCTTCTCTACCCAATGTTGAGACCGTTGCCTCAATTGCTCCAGCATTGACTCCTTTTGGAGAAAGTGACTTGGATGATTTCGAAGCTAGCTTGGGTCCTCTCGATATTAAGTATGATAATTTGTCCACCAATTGGGATGAAGATATTCGTACTATTGAGAGACTTCTCAATGAGGACCCGTTGTTTCCTCCTACTCCTAAAGAGGTGACTAATGATGATCCATCGTTAGTTTCACCATCTACTGAGGATCCTCCGACTCTCGAGCTTAAGGACCTACCGCCTCATCTTGAGTACGTTTTTCTGGAAGACGACGAGAAGCTACCGGTCATCATCGCAAAGGATCTGAAAGAAGACGAAAAAGAACGCCTTGTCGCTGTGTTGAAGAAGCATAAACGAGCTATCGCTTGGAAAATCTCCGACATCCGTGGAATTGATCCTCATTTCTGCACACATAAAATTCTCATGGAGGACGACTTTAAGCCCACAATTCAAAGTCAACGAAGGGTGAATCCTAAAATCCATGAAGTCATCAAAAAAGAGGTTATCAAACTTCTTGATGCGGGTATGATTTACCCTATTTCGGATTCACCGTGGGTTAGTCCAGTCCATTGTGTGCCTAAGAAAGGCGGAATCACCGTTGTGCCCAATGCAAACAACGAGTTAATTCCTACCCGTCTCGTTACTGGGTGGAGAGTTTGTATAGACTACCGCAAACTCAATGATGCCACGAGAAAGGATCATTTCCCCCTACCTTTTATGGACCAAATGCTTGAACGTCTAGCGGGTAATGAATATTACTGCTTTCTGGATGGTTTCTCGGGTTATTTCCAAATACCCATCGATCCCCAAGATCAAGAGAAGACAACATTCACTTGTCCCTATGGCACCTTTGCTTATAAACGAATGCCTTTTGGCTTATGCAATGCCCCCGGGACTTTCCAAAGGTGCATGTTGGCTATCTTCCATGACATGGTTGAGCAAACCATGGAAGTCTTCATGGATGATTTCTCGGTCTTCGGGGATTCCTTCTCTTCTTGCCTTGCCAATTTGGAACGTATGCTTAAGCGGTGCGAAGACACTCGCCTTGTTCTGAATTGGGAAAAATGCCATTTTATGGTAAAAGAAGGCATTGTGCTAGGACACAAAATCTCTAAAGCCGGTCTTGAAGTCGACCGTGCTAAAGTTGATGTCATAGCCAAATTACCTCCACCTTCCACCGTGAAGGGTGTGAGAAGTTTTCTGGGTCATGCGGGCTTTTATCGTAGATTCATTCAAGATTTCTCTAAAATCGCTCGCCCGATGACCCACCTCTTGGAAAAATATACTCCTTTTATCTTTTCTAAAGAGTGTCTGGAAGCCTTCAATCTTCTTAAGGATAAGCTAACTAAGGCACCGGTCTTGGTTACCCCAACTTGGGAGCTGCCTTTTGAATTGATGTGCGATGCTAGCGACTTTGCTATTGGTGCGGTTTTGGGCTAAAGAGTGAATAAACACTTCCAACCAATCCACTACGCTAGCAAAACAATGGTCGGGGCTCAATTGCATTATACGACAACCGAAAAAGAGCTTTTAGCTGTTGTCTATGCTTTTGAGAAATTTCGCCCCTATCTTGTTTTATCCACCACCATCGTATACACGGACCATTCCGCGTTGAAGTACTTGATGACTAAGAACGATTCTAAGCCAAGACTTCTTCGCTGGGTTTTGCTCCTTCAAGAATTCAACATTGAAATTCGTGACAAGAAGGGAGCCGAAAACCTGGCCGCGGATCATCTGAGTCGACTTGAGGATCCATATCAGGGGGATCATCCGAACAAAGAGATCAATGACTCTTTCCCCCTGGAGACCTTAATGTCTATAAATCTCAATCTTGATGGCACCCCGTGGTTTGCAGACACTGCAAACTACTTAGCGGGTGGTATTCTCATCCAAGGGTTAACATCCCAACAAAAGAAGAAGTTCTTGAATGATGTTAAGACTTACTTTTGGGATGACCCTTATCTATTCAAACAGTGTGCTGATCTGATTATTCGTCGATGTGTTGACGGACCGGCAGTTTTTGACATCCTCCAAGCTTGCCACAAAGGACCCACCGGTGGTCACTTTGGTCCCAACTACACCGCTAAGAAAGTATTTGATTCCGGATTCTACTGGCCCACCATTTATCGTGACGCTCACGAAATGGTTAAGCATTGTGATGCTTGCCAACGTCAAGGCAAGATCACACATAAGGATGAGATGCCTCAAAATTTCATACAGGAATGTGAAATCTTTGACGTATGGGGCATCGACTTTATGGGGCCATTTCCATCATCCAGAGGGAACAAGTACATCCTCGTCGCCGTCGACTACGTCTCTAAATGGGTTGAAGCTAAGGCTCTTCCTACAAATGATGCGAGGGTGGTTGTGAACTTTTTGAAGCAGCTTTTCGCTCGATTTGGCGTTCCTCGTGCTATCATCAGCGACCGCGGGACTCATTTTTGCAACGATCAATTTGCAAGAGTCATGGCAAAGTATGGTGTCAATCACCGTCTTTCCACCGCTTATCATCCCCAAACCAATGGGCAAGCCGAAATTTACAATCGTGGCTTGAAGAGAATTTTGGAGCGTACTGTGGGAGAGCATCGTGCCGCGTGGGCCGATAAGTTAGATGATGCTCTGTGGGCTTTCCGTACTGCTTACAAGACCCCGATCGGTTGTACACCTTATCGTCTTGTGTACGAGAAAGCCTGCCACCTACCCATCGAGCTGGAACATAAGGCGCACTGGGCCTTGAAGTGGGCTAACTTCGACATCATCAAAGCCGGTGATCATCGCAAGGTTCAACTCAACGAGCTAAATGAACTAAGGAATGAAGCTTATGAGAACTCGCTGATCTACAAGGAGAAGACAAAGATGATCCACGATGCTAAAATCAAGAACCGAGAGTTCCACGTTGGTGATCAAGTCTTACTCTTTAACTCTCGGTTGAAGATCTTCTCTGGCAAGTTGAAGAGCCGCTGGTCTGGTCCATTCACCGTCGCCAAAGTCTTTCCGTATGGGACCATTGAGCTTTCTCAGCCGAATGGGCCCAATTTTAAGGTGAATGGCCAGCGTTTGAAGCTATACTTTGGTGAGGACATCTCTCAGGAGATGATTCCATCCCTCACCATGTTCCCCATGAACTAAAATTGGGTCGAGTCAGGCTCATGACTCGGTGAACAAAAACAAGCGCTTCTCGGGAGGCAACCCGTGTTCTATCCCTTACTGCTTTCATAATAAGTGTAGGGGGAGCCCCGCATATGTTTGTTGTCTTGTTTCTTGTGCTGTGCAGGGATTTAAGCTTCAGAGAGCATCTTGATGACTTTTGACGAACCGTGATACCGTGTTTCCCCATCTTCCCGGTTCTATCCTAAACTCTTGTGATTCAATATTTCATATTCTATATGTTCACATTGAATTCACTTTAGTTCTCCTTCCCTTAGCAAGATTTAAACAAAGTGCACAATGTCCTAAGTGTAGGGGAGTTTACTCCCACATGCTTAAACATTGAGTACAATGTTTATCTCAAGTGTAGGGGGGACTTCTATCGAAGTAAGTGGTCTTTTCCATGAATTTGCCCTCATTTTAACCGGAAAATTTGATTTTTCGACATTTTTCAAAAATTTTAATCTAATTTGGCCTAGTTATATAGTTGTATTTGCCTTTGTTATGTTTCCTTTGCTAGAATAAATTTTTAATAAAGTGGTTTTAGATTTTTCTTAGTCGTGAACATTTTGACTCAACCCGAGTTTACTTGCCTAAGTCTACTCTAGCTAGTATCCTTAACGTGTTTAAGTCAAGTTTTGCTAGGCTTTTATATAGGGAGATATAAAACGCGAAAGTCTTAACTCTCACAGGTTAAGAACAAGAACTTTTCGCAAGTTCCTATAATTGATCCTAGAGAGTCGTTTATCAAGGGAACTTTAAAATGCGATTTCTAAACTTGAAAAAGTCTAAGAATTTGCAAGATCCTATAGGCGACTCGAAAACCCAAAACTTTGATTTAATAGGCTAAGCATCCACGAGTCTCATTCCTTGAGATTTTAAACTGTGGAGAACGAGAGATGATAGAGTCAATTATAAGTTCGGTATTCTTTCGTGAATTTATGTGAGTTGATTATGAGCCTATTCTCCCTCCGCTTGCTAATAAATTATCTGCTAATAAATAAGGTTGTACAATTTAAAAGGTTACTTAGCTTCTAGCCCCAGATCGTTTAAAAGTTGCTCGGTAATGACGAGAGTTCATAGCCAAGGCATAACTTATGAAGCGGGGCGCGAAGATTGGCGAGTCCGAAAAGGCCCTAACAAGGCATGAGGACTACATTTTGTTGCTAAAAATCCAAAAGTGATGTGAAGAATCATTTATCGAAAATCAATATGAAGGATCGAGACACACGACGAAAAGCAAGAACTCCCCAAAAGTCATGGAGAAGTCTATCCGAAAAGACCCTAACAAGGTATGAGGATAAATAGATCCAAGTCCTAAAAGGAGGCGGATCGTTGTATATCAAAGTCCCAAAATAAAGATTGGAGAAAAATGAAGAAGTCGTGGTCCAAAGATGAAGAATCTCTCAAAAACTTCAAGTGAAGAAATTCCTATTATGAAGAGAAGACCATAATTTTAAGAACGTCTCTCGAAGATTCGAAGTATGAAGTCGCTGCCAAATATCGGCCCGAGAAAGGTCTCAAATCGCGAACCAAGTTATGCCAAGATATGAACTCTCTGATATCCCGAGAAGCAGTTTTAAAAGATTTGGTCCTTTAGCTAACTATTGATTAAATCGTTCACCTTATTTTCGGACTAAATAACTATCGAAATAAGTCAAACAATGCATCCTCGTGATCATTCAAGACAAAAATAAAATATAAGAGATACACCTAGGAATAAGGGAGTCTAAGTGAATAATTGGCCCACATGAGTTCGTGATAGTTTGCTAACTCATAATAACAATGATCTCGTTTCTAAGCTTGGTATGGGGAATGTGAAACTTGAGGATGATAAATGTTCATGGCCGCCAAAACCCAATGTAAGTTTTTAATTTCTTTACTTATTTCTATCTTTTATGTTTAGTATTTAATAAAGGCCAAGGTGGGTTATTTATGATGGAGAATGTGAACCGTGCTTTAAAATTAATGCATTGCATGAGGGCATTGCAATGGTCAAGTGTAGGGGATTTAATAAGTGTGAAAACACTTATCCTTTTACCACTTATTTCCAATAATAACAAGACCAAAACGTGTGATTTATGTCGTAAAAGTCGGAATTATGCGTGGTTTGTGTTTTTATTGTGTTTTAGGACCAAAATGTGAAAGAGGAAGAAAACACGGGCTTTCACGGGCTTTTATTGAAGAAAACGGGAAAAGACGAAGTCAAAAGATCAAGAGTGCAAAAAGAACGGAAGTCCAAGGCCTATTCTGAAGATTTATCGAAGAAAAAGTCAAAAGACGGAAGTTTAACGAAGTCGAAGAACTTAAGTCTAATTGAATAAGAAAATTAAAAGACAAGTTCAAATCCCGAGACGACAAAGACGAAGAATTAAAGTCGAGTCGAGAAAACGTGAAGAAAGCAAGAAAGAAGATGCAACACATGCACTCCTTCCACCTTCCCTATAAATACCCTCCTAATAGTCATTAGGAGGGTGGTTAGATTTTTAGTTAACTCTTCACTTTTTAGTTTTTTCTAGTTTTTAAGAGAGAGAAAGTCTTAAACTTTCTCTCACTAGTTCATCTTTTTCTTTTAATCTTTCAAGATTAAACACTTTTGTATTGCTTATTTCATTAATCAAAGTTCTATTTTAAGCTTTTATTTCTTAATCTCATTCTACTTTTCTTTGATTTAAGATTGATTTTGGTGTGATTATCATGTGATCCGTGTTGTTCTAATTGATTTCATGCTAAAAAGTGAATCTTTTGATCATTTTATAAGTTTTCATTTGATTAAGCTTTAAGACTTTTGTGCTTATTGGCTTATTTTTATGATTATCTTATTTTTCTTATTAAAAAGTTTTATTAAAAAGTTTATGTTTTTATGGTTTGATCTAAAAAGTTGCTTGATTTCGAGTTAGATAAGTTGATTAAAGTGCTTATTTGATTCGGTTTTGTTGATTCGATTTAGTTTTGGGAATAAGCTCAACCTAATAGCTTATTTTCTAGCTTTTCACTCGAATTCCACAAATTTCGGAAAGGGTGGTTAACCCCTTTCCGATTGGCCTGTTCCGACCGGGTGTCCCCTCCTAACCGTTTCCCATTATTTTCGGAAAGGGTGGTAAAACCCCTTTCCGATTGGTGCATATTCCGACAGGGCTCCATCTTCCACATTCCGACGGTATCGCTTGTCCCTTATTCCGATTGGTGCATTTGCACGTATTCAGATTGTAGCCTTAACTCCCCTTTCCGATTGATTGTCTTGTGTCCGTATTCCGACGGCTAGGTATTAGTCCCATTTTCCGATTGGGTTGTTTTGCTTATTCCGACGGTACGGCATTGTCCTATATTCCGATTGAGACTTCGAGTATTATTCCGATTGGGGCATTTGTAGTATTCCGATTTGTCAGCATTTGTTACATTCCGATTGCTACCACTCTTCCACCATATTCCGACCATCCGATCGGAAAACATTCCGATCGGGTCCCCTTTTTGGCTTGTTTTGGTTTCTTTCGATATCACTTTATTATAGTACTTTTAATTTTCTGAAAATTTTCATAGTGTTAGTTTTATTTAGTGAGTTAGTATTTTTCCATTGTCACCTTTACGTTTATATGCATTTGTTTTTACTCGTTATTCAAATTAATCTTTTAACTTCCATTTTACTCAACGACACTTTATTTACTTGCTAGTAGTTTAAAACAAACAAACCAAACCATTCTCTTGATCCACCAAAAGAAAATTGAGTCGCACTTAAGACCGGTTTTCAATTCGAAAAGATTCGGAACTATAACGAACTTTCATATACTAGGCTTAAAAACCAAGTATTAATCAACATGCAAATGAGTATGGTGATGAGGAGCGTATTGCGCTTGCTAATTTAATTGCTACTTTACAAAAAGATGTCAAAGAAAGAGAAAGAGTCAAAAGCAATTAAAGAAGGCAAACGCTATGCTCACTCAAAATTTTGAAGAATGAAAAGCTGCTCTAATAAAATCTAGTGAGACCATCGATAGTTATCGAGTTCAGCCTCTTCAAAAGACCAACGAGATTGAGGGGTACATAGGGTGTTTAATTAACGTCAAAAAGGACGATTATCAACAGAAATATAACGAAACTCTTAAGCTTCTAGAACAAGAGAAACATAATTATAACACCTCTTTGAGTACTGAACGTCACAAAACGTATTTTGCTACCACTAAAGTCAATGAGCTAACTCAAGTAAATGGTTTTCTTCAAGAGGATCAAACTAAACTTGTTAATGAAAAGAAAGTAGTGGCTGAAAAGTTGGAAAAGGATTTCAAAACTAGACAAGCGAAAGATATCGACAAAATGGTAGAACTTGAAACTCAAAATGATTTTTACAAGAAAATTGTTTACAAAACTAATCAAATATATCAAACCATGAGAATGTTGGCACCTCGTTCGTTTTTCAAGAGTAGACCTAGTTTTGCAAATCCTAAATACCTTGAGCAAGCTCAATTTGTGAACCAGCACCTATATATTGATGAGTCCCAATGGACCGATCTTGATTGCCTTGTCGTTAGGCCCGATAGTGAAGAGACAAACGATTTGGAAGAAGAGAGTAGATCAAAAGTTAATACATAATTTGTTAAACCATATAATTATGCTTATGAAAACAGTCTTTATGGTCTTTTCAAACCGCAAACACGGAAGTCTCGTGAGCAAATATTTTTTGAATGTGAACAAATAAGAATTAAATGGAGACAAGTTTTTGCCACTTAGAAAGCTAATGTTTCAAAATTTATTGAGTACTTGCCATATAAAGCTTCTATAAGCAAGAGTAAGCAAGCACTTAGTTTTCTTAAACAAAACATTGAAAATTTCAAAAAGGTTGTTGATGACGACTGGAAAGAACGTGAACGTTTGAAAGGCAACAAAGAAATTCCTCACGATATAACTGTGCTTGTGAAAAGTATTTTGATTCCGCTTGCGGAACGAACGCAGAAACATGTTTTGGAATTTGAAACATTAATTAAGCAAGAAATGTTTGACGATTTGAAATATGTGGAATCTCTTAAAAAAGAAGTTGACGATCATCAACCTGAAAGAGACGAGTTTTCTACAGCATATGGTCTACTCTTACAAGAATATCTCTCCAAAGATATTTAGTGTGTTGCTCTTACATCTTGTGCAGATATAGACGAATATTTTAATGTGGCATGCAAATATCTTGATCAAGTCAAATAGTGTGAACGTCTTGAAACTGCGCTTTCGAAACACACAGATAACGTTGATCAAAAGGCTTTTGCGTTAATTCAACATCGATGTGAATTCCTTCAAAAACACTGTCATACTCTTGAACTTTCTTTGCAAGACAAAGTCGGAAAAGGTCCAAATGATAATAACTTGCATGTAAAACTTTCGCCTTGTGTCGAGAAACGAACGAAAAGAGTATGGAAATTACATACTTGAAAGCTCAGTTGCAAGAAAAGGACATAGCGATAGAAGAGTTGAAGCAATTCGTTGCCAAAATGGGTGGAAAAATTGTTGAACCTAGAGTTGTGAAACTTGTTGTTCTACAACCCAATGCTTACAAGGATCCAAATACATCTATCTTAGGAAAACCGACTCCTTTCTCCAATTCTTCTCATGTAAAATCTAGGTTACCCCTAAGACTGATGTGTAACCAAGTGTTCCAAAACCATCCATATCACCCTATGTTCCTCCAAATAGAAAGCACACTTTTGGTAAAACCAACCATGTGAATGCACCTAGCACTTCGAGGACTCCTCCAAAACGTGTGAAATTCGCGTCCACAAAGGAATTTGTAGGTTCAAATAACCTTCTTCATACCAACAACCTAGAGGATGCTAAGCAAAAAAGGGAGATTCAGAAAGACAAACCCGTGTATTCAAAACCTAGTTCACCAAATCCCGCTAGAGTTCCACACACTCCTAATGGTAGTCAACCAAAACCTAGGATCCCTCACCAGCAATCTAGGAATTGGAAACCATCCACGAATAATCGTGTTTCGAACACTATGCCTGGACGATTTGGAAAACCAAGGAATACAAGTACTTTCGTGAATCCCAAATTCCCTGTATGTCCCACTTGTAAAAAGGGCATTCATAATGGAAATCATGATCATTTCATTCTGCAATACCTCTATGAGCTCAAATCTCGTTCCTTTGAACGGAGATTGAATACAGAATCCCATAAGACAACAAGGAGATACACACCCGTCTCAAAGAAAAGCAATGACAAGCAATCTACAAGGCGGATCAACATAGGAAATAGTTTCTCCCCAACTAAGTCTTCCACTATGCAAGAGAAAACTACTCCTAGATATAGTCTTCAGTGGAAACCAACGGGTAGGATCTTCAAGGAAGTTGGCCTTAAGTGGATTCCCATAGAGAAGAGTGTTGAAACCTGCTCCAACACTAATGCGGGTGTTCTGAATGTAGGCAATGAATTTGTTACTCCTAACACTAGTATTTGTGCAAACTCTTCTTTTGTCATTGCAGGTACAACAGCGGATTCTGAACCCACTTCTTCTTACTCAAAGGGTTCCAATTCTATACATTCTATATCACCTTCTTCTGTTGTACAAAAATCTATTTTGGATTATTTTTGAAAAACTTGAAGATCCAAAAATACAATAAAATGTAAATAGCATTAGAAAAACAAAATAAAAAATGAAAAACTTTTCAAAATACCAAAAAATTCTTTTTGACATGTCTTTTAGTATCGATAATATGGACGCACCTAGAAATGTCGCTCAATAACGACACAGGGGTGTACATAAAGCTCGAATGAAAGTTGTAAATATTTTTCAAAACATGTCATTGAAAAATGATTTACAATTATGTAACACCCCCAAATTTATAAAACTCAATACAACGGAAGACTCGTTGGTATTACGGGATAGCACATTACTCACATCATAGACAACGCATAAAAATCGCGTCGTTTAATAATAAATCATTTCCATTCATAAATATCAAAGTTACATCGGTCCCAAGTCATATTATTTCATACAAAGTTTTACAAAGTATTTGAATGGAAAATATTGTTTAAGTGCGGGCCATGAATTCTTGTTGTCTTCCCGAGAATTACCTTCAAGTACCTGAGATAAAACATGTTAAAAGAAAAGGTCAGCGATAACGCCGAGTGAATTCATAGAGTTTAATAAATTCCATCAATATAACTTTGGTATAAAATTAGTACCAAAAATAAATTCATACAAATCATTGTAATAGGCCGTAAAATAGCCAAAATCATTTTTATACAAATCTTTGTAATAGGCCATAAAATAGCCAAAGTCATTTTATACAAATTCTTATCGAAAATCATAATATAGGTATTTGCCTTAAAAATTATTATACGAGCCAATGTCGTAAAAACATCACACAATACGCCTTATGACGTTGTATAAAATCAAATAAAAACCGTTATATGAATATGGTTATGAAAACCAAAACACGAGTATAATATCAATAGTATGACCCTGTATTGCTAGTCAGGCAATACATCGTAATTCGGAGAATATAGTAGTATTTCGTTAACTGGATTATTATAAGCCGCATGACATTGTTACCTTACTATCACAACAACAGGTAGCTAACCCGATACCAAATTTGCCCATCTAAGTTAGTGTGTCGTCACAAAGGTCACGCTATGGAAATCTTCTCATACATAAATTCGCTTACCAATCAATGTGGCACGATGGGGATCAACCGTCAAGGCGCGAACTGGGGTGATCGTCCCCAAATAGTACTATTAAATGCATAAGCGTCTACCAAATCCCGGTAGTTCACAATTCATGCTAATGGGACTTTTTGTGACATAACCTAACTTTAATAATCCATTTAATTTCATCTATCGGGTCCTTTAATCATTTATCGGGTCATACAATCGGGTCATTCAATCATTCGGGTCCAAAATCAATAAACAAACAATCAGGACAGATGATGTCCTATTTAATAAAAACTAACATGTTATCTCCCTCGCGGGTTTATAAAACATTTATAAAAACATTTAAAAGAGTGCGAGGCTATGAACTCACGTTGATGTGGGAAGGCGGGTTATCGGCAATTCGGACGTACGGTACGTGCTTCAATCACGGAAACCTAGACAAATAATAATCGTCTTAGACTCATGTCCAATGACTTTATAAAAATAACAATTATGTATACATATGATGATTATATATATATGATGATCAAGTGGGTTTACATATTCTCGTTTACTCATTTTAGTGTTATATGTCGATAACTTTTATACTAGTTTACTAGTTTTACCCATTTACGTGTTTTAAGTCCAATAAACTTATTATAAGTTCCTTAACTTGTTTTAATCCTTGTTATACATATTTTATCAGTATGTATACTTTCCATGTTGGGCCCAAATAGGTTAAGCCCAATAAGTTCTTTTTACAAGTTTATATCTTATTTAGTCCAATTATTAGTCTAAGTATTAGTCCAATATGTTTACTTAGCTCGTTAATGTCCGTATGCCCTAAAGTTCGGGTTTTATCGGTTTTTACTTGTTATACATGTCTATATATCAGTATATAAGTTTTATAAAGTTTTCATTAGACGGGTCCAACCATCTAAGTTTTATTTAACAAAAACGTTAATTTTACGGTATTAGCCGAAAAAGTCGTAAAAATCATGTTTATAGTTTTATAACTTATAAAACTTAACAAATTACCATTTTTATAAAATGTCCACTTATTTAATCTTTAACATATTTATATAAATAAAATCCATGAGTTAGTGGGTTTTAACTTTACATTTTATACAATATAATTTTGAGTGCTTATATAATAATACTTTATTTTTCAAAAATCTGATTTTTATCTTCACTTTAACCAAAACTGCCATATCTTGAGTTCTATATGGAGATAGAAGCTCAAATTTTTATCACATAAACTAAATGATATGTTCTACATTTAACTCTCCTATAGCTACTGTTGAATAATCTTTTAAATATTTTCTAAAAATCGTCCAAAACAGTAACCTCAGATTTATACCTTAAACCTGTTTTGATCATATCTCACTCATTATTTTGATTCCATTGCATGGCCAACTCTCACATGTGTACAAGACCCATAGCTTACTGTAAATCTATTAATATATGCCATTTTTATCAGTTCACCACTTGATTCTTTACTGTTTTATACAGCCAACATATTTAGACAAGATTTTAGCCTTGTTTCTTATAGTTTTTCACCTTTTCAAGCATGTTTATCAACACCAAATCCCCACATAACATTTTTTATCATCATATAATCATCATATACATATACAATAGGAAATAAAATACATGTTTACATAATCAAAATAACAAGAGTATGAGGAGGACAATCTTTATACCACCATGATGATGTAGGTTGTGATCAAAACATGGATTTTGATGGAGATACTTGTGATGCACCAAGACCATCTTCATGATCACCAATCTTCATAAACTCCTTGTGGAAAATCAGCCTCAAGACTCTATGGAAACTCCTCCTTGGATGTTATAACTTGCACCAATCAATAGGGCTTCAAAAGGGCATCAACATGTATATGAATAACATGAGATTTTGTGGTTAATTTTGATCAAATTAGGGTGTTTAGGGTGAGCTATGGACGAACTAGAGAGAGAGTTGAGAGGATTTTGTGTGTGGTTTGCATGAGAAATGGGAGCTAGTGGTAATGGTGGAGTGGTTTTGGTTTGGTGTGTAAGCTTTGCTTACTTTGTAAGCACAAGTGTAAACTTGTTCATGAGGTTTTGACACCTCATGGTGCTAAGGGCTTGTTATGGCCGGTTTTGAGTGGGGGTGGGACAAGTGTCCCACTTGTCTCATCCCCATTTATTTACGGGTACTCCTCGATTCTAGTTCCCTCGATTTGCGTGCCCTCGGGTCGTTTTACGAAAAACATTTTTTTAAATTATGAATCAATGTCACAAAACGAATCCAATAAAAATTGTTTTATCAAAAACGGAGTTCGAAAACGTAAATACGTAATCCTAAGGTTTCCGGTTTAGTCGTAAAGGACGTTAAAATAAAATCGTAAGTCCTAATCTCTTCTCGTAAATTTGTGAGTTTATGAACTAACACAAATTTAAAACTCCAAAATAATATTCACAAATAAATTTATTTTCTGAAATGTCGGACTGTCACCAAAGACAGTGTATGTAAACGTAAGCACGTAACGTTGAATCCTCCGGTTTAGACGTAGACGATGCTACTCCATGACGTAAATCCAAATTTCTTCCCAAAAATATGTGAGTTCATATTGTAAATTGTTTTTTTTAATAATATTCGAGAATAAAATGTCAACCATAAATTGACGGATTGTCACAGCATTTACCCCTAAACAGGATCTTTGTCCTCAAATATCATCTTACCTTACTACTCGCTTCTTATAGAGTTAAAGCCATGTGGGTATTTCCTCCACATTCGGTCTTTTCTCACAAGTGTAATCCATTATAGTACGCGAGTTTCATCAAACATAACTACAGGAATAAGATCAGGCTTAATGTTGACTTACTTTCTCTATCCATGATGTTCACGGGTTTTTGATGAATGCAACTTTTCGCCGATCTAAGCTTTACTAAGAACAGTCAGATTTTCACTTGATAGATATTCCATCAAGTTCGATTTACGAAACATAATTCACGAAGTTCTTGAAGTCCTAGGGTAGATCCAGCTTACAGGCCTTTCAATCCCAACTTTTACATCATCTCAATGGTCCCATACAACGGGGACTTATATCCCATGATTTGTCAGATCATGAATTCATTTTTTTTCAAGGTTAAAAATTGTGGCATAACTTCGCTACCCATTTGGCACTTCAAGATCTACATTTCACATTCACATAACCTCTTGCCCACTACCGGCAGTCAATAATCAAATCCTAATTTCAACAATCATTTCAGATTTCGCGGGTCGGGTATTTTGTAAGGTTAGGTTCGCCATCATAGGAAACCTTAAACCTAAAAGACATGTCCAACTCACAGTGGGTGTATGTCGGATGTATTCATCTCAACTCTTGCTTACAGATGCTCTAATATAGATCCTAACAAGATTCGATCTCAATCCTAATACGATAATTATCAATGATAATCTTTCCAAAGGAAAACGATTATACGGTCTATTACCAAAGGTCAATCATTCAAACATAAAACAGCACTTATATTACTTTGTATCGTTACTTTACCTCGTCCCTTCGATTTGGGATGGTACATAGTACTCTCATCAAGGTTCGTTCTTATTGATTTCTGAGAAAATCTCTAGAAATTCGATGCGAAACGAGGATCTTGATAAAGATGTTTGATACAAGCACACTATGTTTACATAACTCTTTTGCATTTATCATTAACGGGAATGATATTAGCAGATTTGGTCAGTCTGTCGACGATGACCCAAATCAAATCAAATTCAGATGATGACCTTTGCAATAGCTAGACGTTTACTAATGTATGAGGCGATGTCTGCCTTCATAATTTTCATCAGTACAATTTCTTCAGACAAAGATACTTTTAGTCATAAATGACATACATATAATACTTATACTTACAAATTCCAACATAACTATATCTCACAATTTTCCATATTTAGGCAACCATAAACGGCCTTTTAAAATATTTAACGCTATCGGCTTCTCAATTCTGATGGTTCACATTAGCCGCGAACCCCTTTTATTATCTATATTATCCTTCTTACAAACATCGTTTATTTTTATATTGTTCGGCAATTTATTTTGCACCTTCATTATTAAGGAACATGTCCTAATTGGTTCTTTATATTTTATACATAATGTGTCAGTATCTACATTTACTTTTCTAGATAAATAATTATCATGTCCACAATTTACTCAGATATTCTTTCTATATTATGCGTCAGAAATTACGTTCACTTTCCTCATGAAATAAATATCATAACCGTATTTATTCAAAATTCTTTCTTCATATCTTCTATGTTTTAGTTTCGTCTTTACTATCATTTTTATCCGTTTTACTCAATCCGTCGTCTAAAGCGTCGATAATTATTATAATTAATTAAATAATTATTAGTTAATTTTTGTGAAGCGTAAACGTAAAAGTTTTAAATTTCTTAGTTCGACCAATTATATAAAATGTTCAAAAATAATTTGAATTTAATTAACAAGATTTTTGTTGATTTATCGAAAATATTTAATAAGATTTCGTAAATGTTCGAAAAACCTTTGTTTATACTTTGGTCAAAGTTTTCTTAGTTTGAAAAGCAAAAATTTTTGTTTCAAATTTCAAGTAATAAGTTATATAGTTTCCTTAATTCTTCTTAGGTTGTCTAGAAGTATACACAAACATTTACCCCTAAACAGAAGTTTAGTTAAATGGTTTGTGTATAAGGGAATAATCCCTTTAAAAAAAATCCTTTGTTAAAACATTTGTCAAAACATATTTCCATTTCTTTTTGGTAAAATCCAAAGTCTTAAAAGGGCTCTTAATTTTTGAAGAGTCTATATGCATACATCTTACCATTATTACTCTTAACGGTCATTTTATGTAAAGGATTAAGTTTTTAATCCCTAAGCGTTAATGGTTCTAATCTTTGAAAAGTCAATATAGTTTCCATTATCTATTAATTACACGGTTAAATCATATAAAGGATTAAGTCCTTAATCACATGTTAAATATTTAAGGTACATGTTTTCATTGTTCGGCCAATTCAGGGCAATCTATAAATAATTTTTAACTCATTATTATCCTTATAAACAAACAAATGGTCCTTAATGATCACGAGCATGAATTTATCAAATTACAGCCTACACACGAGATTCACCAAATTTATGAATACTACATGTGCATTAGTCAATCCAAACGATATCACGTGGAACTCATAATGTTCATTACAAGTAACGGATGTAGTGATTGGAATAGATTATCTTCTTCGTGGATTCGAAGTTGATGATAACCATGCCGTGAATCAAATCTTTAAAACATACGCTAAAACCTTGTAAATGATCGAACAAATCTTCCATTTCGAGTTATGGATATCGTTTTCGATTGTCAATTTACGCAGTTCACAGTAATCTATAAATATAAGGAATGATAACACCATATCTCTTCAGGATGACAGGCTTGGTATAATAAAATCTTTCTCCGACAACTCTCTCAGTTGTACGGAAATTCCTTTAATTTAGATGGTGCTGACGTACAGTGCACAAGCCACAAGTGCAGCACCGAGAATATAATCAATACCAAATTCAACTTGCCTTAATCGTAAAAGTCTAGTTAATTCATCAACAAATACTTACTTAAAGTTTCAGATAAAAGAAACATCTTTTAATAAATTCATATTAGGTTCTTCTAGATTATAATATCTATGACTTATTCACAACCATTCACGTTATAATTTCAAGTCTAAATGCAGGATATGGTTACCCAAGAATTATTTAGATCACTTTTGATAATCAACATCTTATCTTTTAGGGAAATTCTACTCAAGTTCCCATCAATTAAGACAATTTCGTCATGTCAAAATCAATCAATCCATTCTACTGGCACTATCAACCTTTCAGTTTTATTACCGTCGATAAGATGTGAACTTCTCAAAAGTCTAATAATAACTCATAATCCTTCACAAATTCAGGGATATTAGGATACACAACTACTATTAAAAGAGTAAGGTCAATGCATAATCTATCCGAGAGAATTTCAAATCAGATACAGATGAAAACATTTAACGAATATGAACATATCCCATGTTTTCATAATTTGAGTACGCATTCGAAAGCTCCTCGGATCGTTACCCAGGTCATTCAAATGAAATCAAATCAAAAGAAATGATAAGAACGTCGATACATCCAGTCGGGTATCAACACTCCGTAATCAGATACTTTTCCTAAGAATCTCACTACGAGAGAATTGGACAAGAAAGAATTGTCAATTGTCAAATAAGACAATTTCCACAGATGAGTAAATTTAACTCAGAAGAATAGACGCTACAGGCACATATGTAGGTGTCCCTAACATTATGTCCCTATTTTTCACTTCTTGCAGATCTCATAAAATTTAATCTTTCACAATCTTCAAAGAAAATGTAGTGTTTATTCATTAGTTTTATGGTGACTACTAATCAGCCTTGCATGGTCCATTCCAAATTGTATGTAGGCGCGCAACTATATACAATTTCAAGATTAACGATGCAATACTCAGTTCGTCAAAATTTTATTATCATGTTTATAATAAAAACATTTTCATACTTAATTCTTAAATAAGAATCAGGAATAAATTTACAAAGATTTTCTTTATTATGAAAACAATTAAGTTTTCCAAGGTACTTTATAAACAACCTCATTTTGATAACAATCACTTATAAATCTTACTTTGAATAATCCTTATAGTGATGAAAATTCTATTTTTCTCAAAGGATACCGTTTTAACTTTATAAAAACAATGTGTGATCTGCAAAAGAGTGATGAAAAGTTGTTCATCAAGAACTAACTACAGTAAGATAGGAAATGAGCTTAGCCAAGTAATCATGAGGTTCATGACCTCGATGGCACTCAAAAAGAATAATTCACAACGTAACTCAAATCAAGATGAGTACTTGTTCAATGGTTGCATCACTAATGCGAACATTAGGATGAAGCAATAAAGGATAGATAACATCGATACATGTAGGATTTAGCAATCAAAGGTAGTCTTTTCATTAATCACAAACAAGTCAAATTGTACCGTAACACATTACGTGTCACTATGTCATACAATTCTCAGAACTCATCCTACCAACTGATATCTCAGTTAAGTTAGGGATTTTTAAAAGATACCACAATGAATACTAATCTACAAGAGTCATTAGGTGTTCCACATGTCCCAGAAGATCCATCGGTCTCAATTCAGAAGAAGATTTCTTCAATTTATTTCTTGGACACTGGGCATCCTCGTCAGTGGACAATGGCCTAGGAACAACCCTTAACACAAATCAACAATCAGTTTAAACCTTATAATTCAATCAAAGAACTTAACGACTTCCTCTTATCAATCTCATATTCCATACGGGTTAAATTTTACTTTATTCAAGTTTGAACCAATTTTATACTCAATGCGATATCCTACCTCATTTTCCAATACTTTCAATCTTATTCTTCGGCCTTGTAAAGGCATTACAATCTCAATATGAATCAACACTTAATTTCCAATCCTATATCTCTTACAACAACAATTATCAAATGAGTCATTAATATGAAATGACTTGATCATTCAACTTAGACTTCTCGGAAAGGTATTAGTGGCATGAGGCTTTTGGGTAATGGTTCCAATGACAGCCTCAAGTGCAACATTCACCCTTTCGGTTTCAAATTTAAGAATTGGATGACAACGAATCAGATGACATCTTTCTAGGTGGTAACGTTTTTTCAAACTCCACTCTATAAGAAAAGATCGTCATGACATCGATATCAGATTTAATCTCGCCAATTCTTTTTCAATTTCACAATCAACTAATATCTACATTTCTATGAATATCAACCATTTGTTGGGATCATAAATATCCACAACTTGGTTTAGATCTAGGATAGCTAGAATTCCTACGAGAATAGCTTCGATTAATTTACTAGGGGATTTAGGGTTACTTGTGACAATCTACGTCGTATAAATACCTTGTATAAAAATCAAAATAATCATCAAACAATCATGTAATAAAATTCCATCATATATATATAATCCAAGTTATATATATATTAAAATAACACTTCTCAGTCTTGGCCTTGTCGGTAACTCGGGAATTCTTCGGCACCGTTATAGTCAAAAGATTTTTAGACATTTTTTTTTAGAAAAATGTTTATAGTTAAAAGATTTTGAAAAGTTTTATTCAAAACCTTAGTTTTAAAAATCTTTCGTTCTCTATAACGAGAGCTCTGATACCAAACTGTAACACCCCCAAATTTATAAAACTCAATACAACGGAAGACTCGTTGGTGTTACGGGATAGCACATTACTCACATCATAGACAACGCATAAAAATCGCGTCGTTTAATAATAAATCATTTCCGTTCATAAATATCAAAGTTACATCGGTCCCAAGTCATATTATTTCATACAAAGTTTTACAAAGTATTTGAATGGAAAATATTGTTTAAGTGCGGGCCATGAATTCTTGTTGTCTTCCCGAGAATTACCTTCAAGTACCTGAGATAAAACATGTTAAAAGAAAAGGTCAGCGATAACGCCGAGTGAATTCATAGAGTTTAATAAATTCCATCAATATAACTTTGGTATAAAATTAGTACCAAAAATAAATTCATACAAATCATTGTAATAGGCCGTAAAATAGCCAAAATCATTTTTATACAAATCTTTGTAATAGGCCATAAAATAGCCAAAGTCATTTTATACAAATTCTTATCGAAAATCATAATATAGGCATTTGCCTTAAAAATTATTATACGAGCCAATGTCGTAAAAACATCATACAATACGCCTTATGACGTTGTATAAAATCAAATAAAAACCGTTATATGAATATGGTTATGAAAACCAAAACACGAGTATAATATCAATAGTATGACCCTGTATTGCTAGTCAGGCAATACATCGCAATTCGGAGAATATAGTAGTATTTCGTTAACTGGATTATTATAAGCCGCATGACATTGTTACCTTACTATCACAACAACGGGTAGCTAACCCGATACCAAATTTGTCCATCTAAGTTAGCGTGTCGTCACAAAGGTCACGCTATGGAAATCTTCTCATACATAAATTCGCTTACCAATCAATGTGGCACGACGGGGATCAACCGTCAAGGCGCGAACTGGGGTGATCGTCTCCAAATAGTACTATTAAATGCATAAGCGTCTACCAAATCCCGGTAGTTCACAATTCATGCTAATGGGACTTTTTGTGACATAACCTAACTTTAATAATCCATTTAATTTCATCTATCGGGTCCTTTAATCATTTATCGGGTCATACAATCGGGTCATTCAATCATTCGGGTCCAAAATCAATAAACAAACAATCAGGACAGATGATGTCCTATTTAATAAAAACTAACATGTTATCTCCCTCGCGGGTTTATAAAACATTTAAAAGAGTGCGAGGCTATGAACTCACGTTGATGTGGGAAGGCGGGTTATCGGCAATTCGGACGTACGGTACGTGCTTCAATCACGAAAACCTAGACAAATAATAATCGTCTTAGACTCATGTCCAATGACTTTATAAAAATAACAATTATGTATACATATGATGATTATATATATATGATGATCAAGTGGGTTTACATATTCTCGTTTACTCATTTTAGTGTTATATGTCGATAACTTTTATACTAGTTTACTAGTTTTACCCATTTACGTGTTTTAAGTCCAATAAACTTATTATAAGTTCCTTAACTTGTTTTAATCCTTGTTATACTTATTTTATCAGTATGTATACTTTCCATGTTGGGCCCAAATGGGTTAAGCCCAATAAATTCTTTTTACAAGTTTATATCTTATTTAGTCCAATTATTAGTCTAAGTATTAGCCCAATATGTTTACTTAGCTCGTTAATGTCCGTATGCCCTAAAGTTCGGGTTTTATCGGTTTTTACTTGTTATACATGTCTATATATCAGTATATAAGTTTTATAAAGTTTTCATTAGACGGGTCCAACCATCTAAGTTTTATTTAACAAAAACGTTAATTTTACGGTATTAGCCGAAAAAGTCGTAAAAATCATGTTTATAGTTTTATAACTTATAAAACTTAACAAATTACCATTTTTATAAAATGTCCACTTATTTAATCTTTAACATATTTATATAAATAAAATCTATGAGTTAGTGGGTTTTAACTTTACATTTTATACAATATAATTTTGAGTGCTTATATAATAGTATTATACTTTATTTTTCAAAACTCTGATTTTTATCTTCACTTTAACCAAAACTGCCATATCTTGAGTTCTATATGGAGATAGAAGCTCAAATTTTTATCACATAAACTAAATGATATGTGCTACATTTAACTCTTCTATATCTACTGTTGAATCATCTTCTAAATATTTTCTAAAAATCGTCCAAAACAGTAACCTCAGATTTATACCTTAAACATGTTTTGATCATATCTCACTCATTATTTTGATTCCATTGCATGGCCAACTCTTACATGTGTACAAGACCCATAGCTTACTGTAAATCTATTAATATATGCCATTTTTATCAGTTCACCACTTGATTCTTTACTGTTTTATACAGCCAACATATTTAGACAAGATTTTAGCCTTGTTTCTTATAGTTTTTCACCTTTTCAAGCATGTTTATCAACACCAAATCCCCACATAACATTTTTTATCATCATATAATCATCATATACATATACAATAGGAAATAAAATACATGTTTACATAATCAAAATAACAAGAGGATGAGGAGGACAATCTTTATACCACCATGATGATGTAGGTTGTGATCAAAACATGGATTTTGATGGAGATACTTGTGATGCACCAAGACCATCTTCATGATCACCAATCTTCATAAACTCCTTGTGGAAAATCAGCCTCAAGACTCTATGGAAACTCCTCCTTGGATGTTATAACTTGCACCAATCAATAGGGCTTCAAAAGGGCATCAACATGTATATGAATAACATGAGATTTTGTGGTTAATTTTGATCAAATTAGGGTGTTTAGGGTGAGCTATGGACGAACTAGAGAGAGAGTTGAGAGGATTTTGTGTGTGGTTTGCATGAGAAATGGGAGCTAGTGGTAATGGTGGAGTGGTTTTGGTTTGGTGTGTAAGCTTTGCTTACTTTGTAAGCACAAGTGTAAACTTGTTCATGAGGTTTTGACACCTCATGGTGCTAAGGGCTTGTTATGGCCGGTTTTGAGTGGGGGTGGGACAAGTGTCCCACTTGTCTCATCCCCATTTATTTACGGGTACTCCTCGATTCTAGTTTCCTCGATTTGCGTGCCCTCGGATCGTTTTACGAAAAACATTTTTTTAAATTATGAATCAACGTCACAAAACGAATCCAATAAAAATTGTTTTATCAAAAACGGAGTTCGAAAACGTAAATACGTAATCCTAAGGTTTCCGGTTTAGTCGTAAAGGACGTTAAAATAAAATCGTAAGTCCTAATCTCTTCTCGTAAATTTGTAAGTTTATGAACTAACACAAATTTAAAACTCCAAAATAATATTCACAAATAAATTTATTTTCTGAAATGTCGGACTGTCACCAAAGACAGTGTATGTAAACGTAAGCACGTAACGTTGAATCCTCCGGTTTAGACGTAGACGATGCTACTCCATGACGTAAATCCAAATTTCTTCCCAAAAATATGTGAGTTCATATTGTAAATTGTTTTTTTTAATAATATTCGAGAATAAAATATCAACCATAAATTGACGGATTGTCACAAATTACTTCAGATTATGACTCGTGCCTTAAAGAAAGGAAAGTTCATCATGGATGATAACTTATCTTTAACAATGGTAAAATAATATTTTCTCGGTCATGAGCTATTGATAAAAACATTCAAAGTTTTTTAAGCTCATGTAAACGACTTACAGTTAGATGTCAGACTGTAACTCGAACTTCAAATAAGGTAAAGTATATCTTTAAAGATAAGTTATCCTAATAATGGGTAGAGCAATCTATCTAGGGTTAAGCTTGTCACAAAACATTCAACGTTTTAAGCTCAACACAGTGGCTTTTAATCACTTTCAGATTACAACCCGGATTTATATTCACGGGGGAGTGTACGATTTAGTGCTCTTACCCTCAGCAAAAGAAGATAAATATTCTTACACTTGAGTGGATTTGTCAAGACATTTAAAGTCTATGAACTCAAGTTTATGCTTTAGAAAAAACACTTCGCCAAAAAGAATGGATTTTCCAAAAATCGTTGAACACAATTTTTTCAAGCATTTTTCAATGATTATTCAAAATCTTTCAAAAATTGTGTGTTGAAAAACTCTTAACCTCAAAAATTTAATGTGGATCATATCCTCGTAATGACAATTCAGTTGGATCAATTTTTGAGGGGAGCTTTCCTAATTCATGCTAAGTTTGACACATTTTTCTTCCGAAGATTTTCAAGACTATTTTTCACAATATATTTTAATCAAATTTTGTATCTGATAACTAGGTTTTTACCCAGTATAAAAATTAAGTTCGTTGAAGTGGTCTAATCGAATTGACTTCCGGTTTAAGTGCGACTCAGTCGTCTTTTGGTGAAACAAAAATATTTGTCGTTGTAGTAAAATAAAAAGTGCACAAACTTTAACGTAAATGACGGTAATTTAAGCTAAACCTAATTGAAAATAAGTGACGGGAAATAAAAGCGTGACGAAAAATAAATAACACAAACTTAAAACTATCCTAAAGGCAAGTTTAAAATAAATCTAAGGCAAGTAAACTAAAAGTGTTACTAAGGAAAAAGGCGGGAAAAGTAAAGTTTAAAACTTAAAAACATAAACTTAAAATAACCTAAAAAATACTCATTCGGAATATACTTTCATCCGGAATAAATGGCTCATTCGGAAAGACTGTTCATCCTGAATAAATGCTTTATTCGGAATAAAGCCTTCATGCGGAATATTGCTTCATCCGGAATATATCACTCATGCGGAATAATACCTTCGTCCGGAATAAACCACTGATCCAGAATAATATTACTGATGCGGAATAATCAAAGTGAAACCTTCATCCGGAATAATATGCTTGATTCGGAAAAAATGGTTCATGCGGAAAAATTAGCTTTATTCGGAAAAAGTATTCATGCGGAATAATAGAACTGGTTCGGAATAATTAAAGCAAAATGGTTGATTCGGAAAATAACTTTATTCGGAATAAAAACAGTTCATCGATATCCCCCTCATTCGGAATATCGTGTTCATCCGGAATATAGGGTCATCCGGAATAAATAGACTTGATCCGGAATAACAAACTCACTCGGAATAATATAAAAAAAATAACTAGTTCGGAATAAATTGCTGATCCGGAATAACCTAGACTAAACCCTTCATTCGGAATGTTTAGCTAGTTCAGAATCTGGGGAAACTAAATAGTGCGAAGAACAAGGAAGGCAAAACAGGTACAAATGTAAACAAAATCTAACCAAATCAATCTAAATATTAAACAAAACTAACCAAATAACATCTACTAATCATAAACCAACAATCCAAAACAATAAAACTAACAAATAAACACCAACAAAATCAAAACCCACTTGATTAAATCAATAAAAACTTCAAGAACATAAACATAAACATAAACATAAGCATAAAGATTAGATCAAAACAAGAAAGGTAGATGAGAGATTAACAATAAAAAGTAAAGATTCGATAACATAAAAAGATAACTTACTTGGAATTAAAGGAATTAAGGTGCAAGACAAGGTAATTAAAATTGACAAGTAAATGACATGAAATAAAGGTGCAAGTAATGAAAATGGTGGAGAGACTAATTTTGTCAAAATTAGCTAACCACATTAACAAATGAACCTAAACTCTATTTATAGGGAAGGAGGGGAGGAAAGTAGGTGGAAGCTTCCTCCCTCTTTCTTTCTTTCTCGTCTTCTCGTCTTTTATGTTCTTCGACTTTATCGACTTTTGTCTCGGGATTACTTTAAACTCGTCTTGTGATTTCTTCATAAATTAGACTTGAGTTCTTCGGCTTTATTAAACTTCCGTCTTTGGACTTTTTCTTTGATAAATCTTCATAATTGGCCTTGGACTCCTGTTCTTTTTGCACTCTTGATTTCTTGACTTCGTCTTTTGTCTTTTTCTTCGATAAAAGCCCGTGAAAGCCCGTGTTTTCTTCCCTTTTTACATTTTGATCCTAAAATCACAACAAAAACACAAACCACGCATAATTCCGACATTTACGACATAAAATACACGTTATGGTCTTGTTTTCATTATAATTAAGTGGTAAATGGATGGGTGTTTTCACACCTATCAAATCCCCTACACTTGACCATTGCAATGTCCTCATGCAATGTATTAGTTACAAAGCACGGTTACACTTTTCATCACAATCAATCCACATTGGCCTTTATTAAAGAGATAAAAAATAACAAAAAAAGTAAAGAAATCAAAGTCTTACCTTAGGGTTGTGGAATGTCATGAATGATTATCATCCTCAAGTTTCACGTTCCCCATACCAAGCTTAAAAACGAGATCATTGTTATTATAAGTTAGCAAACTAACATGAACTCATGGGGGCCAATTATTTACTTAGACTCCCTTATTCCTAGGTGTATCTCTTATATTTTATTATTGTCTTGAATGATCACGAGGATGCATTGTTGACTTATTTCGATAGTTATTAAGGCTGAAAATAAAGTGGGACGATTTAATCAATAGTTAGCTAAAGGACAAAATCTTTTAAAACTACTTCTCGGGACCTTATAAAGTTCATATCTTGGCATAACTCGCTTCACGATTTGAGACCTTTCTCGGACCGATATTTGGCAGTAAATTCATACTACAAATCTTGAGAGACGTTCATGAAATAATGGTCTTCTCTTCATATTAGGAATTTCTTCACTTGAACTTTTTCAGAGATTCTTCATATTTGGACCACGACTTCTTCATTTTTCTTCAATCTATATTTGGGATTTTGATATACAACGATCCGCCTCCTTTTAGGACTTGGATCTATTTATCCTCATACCTTGTTAGGGACTTTTTGGATAGACTTCTCCTTGATCTTTACGGGAGTATTTGCTTTTCGTCGTGTGTCTCGATCCTTCATATTGATTTTTGATAAATGATTCTTCACATCACTTTGGATCTTTAGCAACAAAATGTAGCCCTCATGCCTTGTTAGGACCTTTTCGGACTCGCCAATCTTCGCGTCCCGCATTAATAAGTTATGCCTTGGATATGAACTCTAATTAATACCGAGCAACTTTTAAACGATATTGGGCTAGAAGCTAAGTAACTTTTCAAATCGTACGACCTTACTTATTGCAGATAAATTTATTAACAAGCGATGGGAGAATAGGCTTATAATCAACTCACATAAATTCACGAAAGAATACCAAACTTATAATTGACTCTATCATCTCTCGTTCTCCATAATTTAAAATCTCAAGGAATGAGACTCGTGGATGCTTAGCTAATTAAATCAAAAGTTTTGGGTTTTTGAGTCATCTATAGGATGTTGCAAACTCTTAGACTTTTTCAAGTTTAGAATTTGCATTTTAAAGTTCCCTTGATAAACGACTCTCTAGGATCAATTATAGGAACTTGCGAAAAGTTCTTGTTCTTAACCCGTGAGAGTTAAGACTTTCGCGTTTTAAAGCTCCCTATATAAAAGCCTAGCAAAACTTGACTTAAACACGTTAAGGATACTAGCTAGAGTAGACTTAGATAAGTAAACTCGGGTTGAGTCAAAAAGATTCTCAACGTTGAAAATTAAAACCACTTTATTAAAATTTATTCTAGCAAGGAAAGAAAATAACTATAACAAAGGAAAAACTTATAGGCCAAAATAGATCAAAAATTTTGAAAAATGTCAAAAAAATCAATTTTCCGGTTAAAAAGAGGACAAATACAAGAAAAAGGCCACTTAACTTCGATAGAAGTCCCCCTACACTTGATATAAACATTCTCCTGAATGTTTAAGCATGTGGGAGTAAACTCCCCTACACTTAGGACATTGTGCACGTTGATTAAATCTTGCTAAGAAAGAGACAACTAAAGAGATTCCTATTTTAATATTGAGAAATATAAAATAGTGAATCGAAAAGAGTTTAGGATAGAACCGGGAAGACGGAATCACGGGTCGTCAAAAATCATCAAGAGTGGATCATTGAACGCTCGAATCCCTGAACATGAGAAGAGAGAAAATAGCAAACACCAACGGGTCTCCCCTACACTTAGGGTAGAAATAGATGAAAGATAGATACTTGGGTTGCCTCCCAAGAAGAGCTTGATTTTTGTTCACCGAGTCGTGAGCCTGACTCGACCTTGATTAGCATAGGAAGAAGCTTGAAAAACATCCACCAAGATCAAATACATGGTTTTCGTCCATCAAATAGCACAAGCTTAAGGCGAACAAGGCAAGCCAAAGAAGAGTAGGCAAGGTTCCCTTAAGCAATTATGAAGAACGGTGGAATCAAGTATGGTGAGGGGCAAGCATATCTTCATAAGTACCAAAGATTTTTCCTTTTATTTCATCAGATGGATACTGAGATGGATTGAAAAGTGCAATGCCGGGGTGGAACACCTTTTCCTTTAGGGGAAAATAACACTCAGGCTCAGCAGACCTTGAACGATCATAAATCTCGCAATCTCATCCTCAGACGGAGGATAGAAAGGAGTTAAGACATAAGTGTTGCTGATATCGGTGTCGGCCGGCTTCTTCTCCTTTGAAGCGGGTTTCTTCATATCCAAAGTAGGATAAAGACCATAATCATCAAAGTCCAAAGGAGGAGCATCACTCTTATTTGGGAAGTATGTGTTGAGAAAAGTAGCAAAGTCTTCCTCAAATGAGTAGTCATCCAAAGTAGGATTAAGTGTTGTAGGAAGAGGATCTTCATCATGAGAAGAATCACTCGAAAGAGTATCGACCTCATCAAAATCATCATAAGTGGGCATATCTAGATACTCAGAAGTAAAATCATCATAATCATCCCCATCGGAGCTAGAATCATAAGCATCATAGATCGGTGGAGAGTCATAAATTGGTGGAGGATCAGAATTGGAGAGAGAATCATCCACATCATCTTGGAACAGCGGATTATCATAGCAAGAGTCGAATAGAGGATTGTTGTAGACGAAAAATCATCAAGCACATTAATCATATTCGCCGATTCTCTTCCATAGGATTTGTTTGTGATCTTCCCCATTTCGAACACTTGTGCATCATTCCCGACCCTTAAGATTAACTTACCTTCGGCAACATCGACAAGAGCTTTTCCGGTTCTCAAGAATGGTCGACCAAGTATTAAAGGAATATGAGGGTCCATTTCATAATCAACAACAACAAAATCGACCGGAAAAGTGAAGGTGCCAACTTTAATGAACACATCTTCGGCAATACCAACGGGGTAGGCAAGAGTGCGATTTGCAAGCTCAAGAGTCATCTTTGTTGGTGTAAGGTCGGGTAATGATAACCTTTTTCCAAACACTTAAAGGCATCAAATTTATACTTGCCCCGAGATCGGCTAAGGCAGTAAATTCGTCGTTTTGGTTAAAAGTACATGGTATCACAAAACGACCGGGATCTCCAAGTTTTTCCGGAAGTTCCTTCAGAAGGATTGCAGAGCAATATTCATTCAAGCGAGTATTAACAAACTCGGCCATCTTCTCCTTCTTATTAAGCAATTCCTTAAACATCTTGACAAATTGTGGCATTTGGGCAAGAGCTTCAACAAGGGTAAAGGTGACGGTCATGCCGGAAATCTTGTCCAAAAAGTTAGAGACTTGAACGTCATTCTTAGTCAAAATTCTAGCCTTGTCGAGTCGAGAAGGGTAAGGAATGCTGGGTTTATAGGTGGAAGGTGGGGTTGGTGAAGGGTTCTTCTTGGGTACTTCTTCATGACAAGGTGGAGACAGTAATGGTGAACTAATACTAGGTGTGGGAGTAGTAGGGATAAATGGTGGTGGAGGACGTGTAGATGGTGTAACTAGGGGTGGGATAGATGGTCCTACTAAAGTTGCTCCACTACGGGTAGTAATAGCACTCACATTCGCTCTCGGGTTGGTGACGGTGTTTGAAGGTAGAGAGCCCGAAGTAGAGGGTTGAGTAGTAGGTAAGAAACTAGCCAGCATATTCTTCAAATCATTTGTTTGAGTGCTGAAGGAGGATTGTATATCATTTCGAAGCTCGGATCTAATGTCATTACCTTGCTTAGTGATATCCCCTTCAAATTTGATAATTTGGCTTTGTAGATTCTTGATTTGCTCTCCTTGGGTTCTCATTAAAGCTTCAACATCTTGATTAATGGGTGGGGCTTGTTGAGCGGGTGGGTGATAAGGATTAGAAGCTCGAGGTGGGATTTGGTTGCTTCTATTGTAATTGTTGTTGGGGTTGTGGTTTTGAGGAGAAAAACCGGGTGAAAGATAGTTGTTAGAACGGTAACTTAGCAAATTTCGATCCCCTTGAGGTCGGGCTTGGTAATTTTCTGGTGAATAGTTACCATAAGCCGCATACACGTTTTCCGGATTGCCTTGAGTAGAAGGACAATCAGTGTATGAGTGAGGAACGCCGCATGTCTCACAAGAATTGGCTACCGCTTTAACTTGTTGTTGTTGGTTTGTAGCGATGAGCAAGATATTTTTGTTCATTTCGGCCATCATGCGGGTGAATTAGGTCATATCGGGGTTTGCTGAAGTAGAAGAAACATTGACTCTCGGGTTGTTCCGTGAAGAAGCGGAGGAATCCCAATTTTTGTGATGAGTAGTCATGTTCTCAATAAGCTCTCTACACTCCTCGGGTCTTCTTTTCATAAATGTGCCACCGGCGGCTGCATTAATCGTATCACGATCACGAAAAGTTAAACCATTGTAGAAAGTATCAATTAAGGTAACGGGGAGCATGTTGTGGTTTAGACATCGATCGATCAAAACATTATATCTTTCCCAAGCATCAAAGAGAGATTCATCGGGTTCTTGCATGAAACCGCTGATTTGATTTCGAAGGCTCGTGACCATGGATGGTGGAAAGTAGCGCGACAAAAAGCGTTGAGTCATGTCATCCCAAGTATGAATTGAATTCTTTGGAAGACGATCAAACCATTTTTCGGCGTGGTGGGATAAAGTATGTGGAAAGAGTTGAAGGCGAAGAACATCCATAGTAGCACCGGGCAACTTCATGCTTTGAGTAATAATAATGAATTTGTCGAGGTGCTTGTTGGCATCATCATCAGGCAATCCGCGAAATGGATTAGTTTGCACTTGTTGGATCATGTGATGCTTCAACGAAAACTCCGGAGCCGTGATTTGCATCGGCGCAATCGGTCCTCCTCGTCCAAACATTGTGGGTTGACAAAGCTCCTCCATTGTCCGAAGATCGGGTGGGGGAACATTGTTGTTGTTATTGTTGAGGTGCGGTGGGTTATTGTTGTTGTTCACACCTACCATAGCTAAATCTTCACGAGTCTCGGGGTCTGGATAAGTTGAAGATCTAGTACGCATACACCTGCAAAAACAAAAGAAAAAGATACCAAATCAATAGACAATATATATACACTATAAAAATAAAAATAAAATTTTTTTGGGTTTTTTGAAAATATTTAATTTTTTATGGATTTAATTTTTATGGATTTTTGGAAATTTTTAAGCAAGAAAAATAACCCTCATGAATGAACGGATCCTAAAAAGCAACGCGTCTCTCACAGAAAATCGTTAATCTTTACGAAAAGAGCCAGCAGCGGCGCCATTTGATAACTAGGTTTTTACCCAGTATAAAAATTAAGTTCGTTGAAGTGGTCTAATCGAATTGACTTCCGGTTTAAGTGCGACTCAGTCGTCTTTTGGTGAAACAAAAATATTTGTCGTTGTAGTAAAATAAAAAGTGCACAAAATTTAACGTAAATGACGGTAATTTAAGCTAAACCTAATTGAAAATAAATGACGGGAAATAAAAGCGTGACAAAAAGTAAATAACGCAAACTTAAAACTATCCTAAAGGCAAGTTTAAAATAAATCTAAGGCAAGTAAACTGAAAGTGCTACTAAGGAAAAAGGCGGGAAAAGTAAAGTTTAAAACTTAAAAACATAAACTTAAAATAACCTAAAAAATACTCATTCGGAATATACTTTCATCCGGAATAAATGGCTCATTCGGAAAGACTGTTCATCCGGAATAAATGCTTTATTCGGAATAAAGCCTTCATGCGGAATATTGCTTCATCCGGAATATATCACTCATGCGGAATAATACCTTCGTCCGGAATAAACCACTGATCCGGATTAATATTACTGATGCGGAATAATCAAAGTGAAACCTTCATCCGGAATAATATGCTTGATTCGGAAAAAATGGTTCATGCGGAAAAATTTGCTTTATTTGGAAAAAGTATTCATGTGGAATAATAGAACTGGTTCGGAATAATTAAAGCAAAATGGTTGATTCGGAAAATAACTTTATTCGGAATAAAAACAGTTTATCCGGAATATCCCCCACATTCGGAATATCGTGTTCATCCGGAATATAGGGTCATCCGGAATAAATAGACTTGATCCGGAATAACAAACTCACTCGGAATAATATAAAAAAAATAACTGGTTCGGAATAAATTGCTGATCCGGAATAACCTAGACTAAACCCTTCATTCGGAATGTTTAGCTGGTTCGGAATATGGGGAAACTAAATAGTGCGAAGAACAAGGAAGGCAAAACAGGGACGAATTTAAACAAAATCTAACCAAATCAATCTAAATATTAAACAAAACTAACCAAATAACATCTACTAATCATAAACCAACAATCCAAAACAATAAAACTAACAAATAAACACCAACAAAATCAAAACCCACTTGATTAAATCAATAAAAACTTCAAGAACATAAACATAAACATAAGCATAAAGATTAGATCAAAACAAGAAAGGTAGATGAGAGATTAACAATAAAAAGTAAAGATTCAATAACATAAAAATATAACTTACTTGGAATTAAAGGAATTAAGGTGCAAGACAAGGTAATTAAAATTGACAAGTAAATGACATGAAATAAAGGTGCAAGTAATGAAAATGGTGGAGAGACTAATTTTGTCAAAATTAGCTAACCACATTAACAAATAAACCTAAACTCTATTTATAGGGAAAGAGGGGACGAAAGTAGGTGGAAGCTTCCTCCCTCTTTCTTTCTTTCTCGTCTTCTCGTCTTTTAAGTTCTTCGACTTTATCGACTTTTGTCTCGGGATTACTTTAAACTCGTCTTGTGATTTTTTCATAAATTAGACTTGAGTTCTTCGGCTTTATTAAACTTCCGTCTTTGGACTTTTTCTTCGATAAATCTTCAGAATAGGCCTTGGACTTCCGTTCTTTTTGCACTCTTGATTTCTTGACTTCGTCTTTTGTCTTTTTCTTCGATAGAAGCCCGTGAAAGCCCGTGTTTTCTTCCCTTTTTACATTTTGATCCTAAAATCACAACAAAAACACCAACCACGCATAATTCCGACATTTACGACATAAAATACACGTTATGGTCTTGTTTTCATTATAATTAAGTGGTAAAAGGATGGGCGTTTTCACACCTATCAGTATCTCTAATATCAAACAATTTTATATATTAGAGATAGGGAGAAAATGTGATTAAAATGTGATGTAAAGACTTAAGCACTTATGGTTACGATCAAATACCCACAACATCTTTAATTCACGACGTTATTGGTGTCGAAAGGGTAGTTAGGTTTAAGTTCTATGATCCAACCATAACTGGAGGGATCTTCCCAGGGACAATTCAATAGTTTAGAAGTCTTTAGGAAAGATGGAGTAGAACGTGAACATAGTTAAATGCCGACTAAGTACTGATGCTAGCACTGGAACAATCACAACAAGGTGCTAGTAATGATGTCTTGGTAAGCATTGAAGGGGTTGAAGAATGAAAAAAAATGTAAGGATAAAGGGTGAAAAGAAAATAGCCCTCCATACAAATTAGGCAGAAACTAGGTCAACACATCATGAAGACACGCATCATGGACCCAATGATGTAATGCACAACCCTTCCCCAGATGAATCAGGCTTCTCTCAAAAGAAGTTTGTTTTATTGTCATGAAGATCAACGCGACTTCTATTGACTTTCTCACTCCGAGATAGTTGATAATGAATAGGTAGCATCTGCTCCAGCATCCGACCACTAAAAGTGCACAAGTCGATTCTAGAGCCTAGAGATCAATCAAATCTCGTTAGGACACACTGAATGACGAACAAGAGAGTCCTACGCTATATCCTTGCGATATTTCTAGAACACACAGAGTGATACTACCTAGTATTCACAATGATGAGTGGAAATCCTTCCAGTGTTAACATCAAACAGCACTGCGGTAGGTCATATGTAAGATTCTTAGCGAATTAAACATGTGCAAAACTGAAAAGCAATAGTGGTTTGATTCTGAATTGATTCAAACTCGTTTCAGGTTTCTACGCAATATCTTTATGGTCTTGCCAGAACATTTAGAGTGATACTCATTAGTATTCACAGTGACGAATGGAAATCCTTCCAGTGTCAACCTCAAACAGCACTTTGGTAGGTGACTAACAAGATTCTTTATGAATCAAGCTTGTGTCAACTGGAAAGCAACAATGGTAAGATTTTTTTAAGAATCAAACTTGTTCCAGGAATTTGAATTGATGACTTTAATCAAGCGGATATTTATCCAATTGATTCACTCTTTATGTTAGCAGTCTTGCTTTGAGACGGTCGAGTAAAGAGAACGACTAGTACTGCCGCAAAACCCTCTCAAGGAGGTTCTTAGGTGAATCTACCTAATCACAGGTACTATATTTAATATTGTGTAACGGTCTTCACCGACCAGAGGTAAAACGCTACCGATTTAGGACGAATGTCAAAGCCATTCAGTCCGTGTCTATGTTTTGTCTCAAGAAGGTGGCGTTACGGTGTACTCAGCAAAGTCGGAGATTCAAAACCACATACTCATGCCTAAAGACATATTCAACAATCAAGAAAGCTAAAGACTTCCGCAACTCTGATGATCAAAATCTTCCTTATCAATTAATGTAGAGGAGTGACCTCTCTTCAAAGGAGATTGCTAGCAAGCTTTCAAGATAGTGCAACGTATAACAAGATCGCAAGATGGCAAAGACAAGTCAAGAATGATTTGAAGATCTCAAGTTTAAAGACAAGGTCGAAAGACAACGACAAAGGCTCAAAGATCACAGCATGAAGGAACAAGACTACTATCACACGTTCAAGACTCACTTATGACGAGATTAACAATCTCCATAAATCTTCAAATGTCGAAGAGGAATGACCTTACATTGAGGGAGATTGTTAGCCTCAAAATATTGAGTCAAACAAGAATGTTCGGTCATAGGTTTTTATTGTAACATTTATTAGAATGTTGTAATAGTTAGTAAAAATAGTCATGACATTACGGGCTTGATGGCTAGCTTAAAAGGCCTCTTTTAAGGTACTAAGCATTTTGTTTAAGCCCGGCCCATTAAACAATTTCGTCCATTAAGGCTACATGTATGAGCCCGACTATATATACCTCTCCTAGCATGTTAGGAGAGGTTGGTGCTTTCATTTCTTTCAATCTAATTTCATATAGTATTCTCCACCCTCTCCGTTTTCTCTCTCTACTTTCTCTCTCTAGAAATCATCTTCTTTCTTTCTTCTTTCATACTTAATTAATCAAATCAACCTTGGTAAAATGAATAAAATATGGGAACAACAACATTGGACATGGGTTTTTAAGATAAAAAAACACACGAATCACCACTAAAACAAACACATAAAGAAAACTTTTATCCCATGGCTCTTGATACCATGTGTAAAACTAGGTATCCTTGCTTATATTAGTGATAGGAGAATAGTAGAAAGAGAGAGTGATAAATGAAGAACTAGAGAGAGAAACACATGTAATGTGTGTGAAATAATAAGAGAAACCACATCTTCTCCAACTAAGGAGAGGGTTTATATACCCAATCCCACAAGATGGGCTTGGGTCTTACAATGGGCCATCGGCCATAGTATATGGATCGGGCTTTGGCCTTGTTTACTTAACTTAATACATTAACTACGAGCTGTTACTTAATCTGTTGTTGAAGTGACCGATCCTTCCTAAATACATAAAAACGTATTTCCAACAAATATCAACTATCACTTATGCACATTCTAACAAACATTTCAATGTTTTTTTCTCAGGTCCATCAAGCACAACAAAACCTGGTGGTAAAGATGAACAAATTGACCACACCACTAAAGTTCCTCATGAAGATCAACATAAAGACACACCTACAAGTTTTTGCAACTCACTAATTTCTATTTTTTTCTCTTGCAACTGAGCTTTCAAATCTGTTATTTCCATGCTCTTTTATTTCATTTCTCGAAATGATTCGGATAGTTTTACTTGCAAATTATTATCGTTTAAAAACTGCCAAGTTTCTGTTGCAAAGCAAGTTCAAGAGAGTGACAATGTTTTTGAAGAAAATACATCAGTGTTGAAGTGAAGTAAGCTCTTTTTTATTAAAAAAAATTTCTTGTTCGAAAGCTCAGTTTCAAGACGTTCACTGTAACACCCTATTTTGGAAATGGAATCTTACGCATAATCATGGCGTGTCATCAAAGCATACAAGGATAAATGTCTAAGCATTATTTGACCATAAAAGGGAAATACCGGAATCAAACATCGGTAACCCCAAAGTAGAGCTCATCACACACAAACATAAATACTGTAAAAGGAAAGGACGAAACAATGTCCATTGCAAGCTGAATTAAAGTAAAGGAAATGCATAAAGTAAAGAAAGACAGTAAAGCTTCCAGTCCATATGCACGTACGTTAGAGATCTACGAGCATCCCTGAGTACCTGCCGTTTTGGGAACATGAAAAGGAAAACGGCTGAGCAAGACGCTCAGTGCACGGATGTACAATATAGCATGAAATAGGATAAGCATGTAACATATAACAGCGGAAGACTAAGTTCTGAGTAGACTGGTTAAGTATTGAGAAAACTGGTTTTATAGTTTGAAAAGCCTTATGTTTATCTTATGAAAACTGTTTTAACATATATATACCATAGCCCATATAGATCATGAAAAGTTCACGTGCATGAATACTTAGAGGGGTGACCTCATCATGCTGATTAGAGGGGATGCCTCTAATTAATATACTGGTCTGGGTAGGAGGGATCAACTCCTTGTGAAGGATGCAAGGCACACACCACATTCACCATGAAATACTGAATAAAACATGTAACTAGGATGCACCCATACGCCCCACATGATATAATAATATGGCCAAAACTGAAAGGGACGCCACGAGCAATCACTCCGCCGTGGGGAAGTCATAACATTGGTGCCTCCAATGTTATGGTTATGGTACCTCCATAACTAGGTGAAACTGGTCATGCTTGTATATGGCTATAGATTATGCTAATTAAACATAAGCAGTTCAAAACAATAAAACAAATACTGGGGAAAACAGTTGGCTGCATACGGGGAAATCCTAATAAGGAAAGAATGTCCATACTGAAAGGACGGGAATCCGTACCTCAAGTCTAGTGAATGAACGGAAGAAAGACTCCTACTTCTGGATCACTAACGCTACATGAATACACACGTGTATAAGTATCGAATCACTAATTACGTACTGGGTTTTATGTCTCATCTTAGCTTACTTTGTATGTTTTAGGTCATGGTTTACTGTTTAAAGCCCTATCTGTGTTTACCTTGTACTCTGATTAATCTGATAAAGTATTACTGGTAATTCATGTATTATTATACTTACTGTGTAATAATAAGTAACTTTCCAAAAATAGCAGGTTTCCAAAAATAGAAAGTTTCCAAAAATAGAAAGTTTCCAAAAATAGAAAGTTACCAAAAATAGAAAGTTTCCAAAAATAGAAAGTTTCCAAAAATAGAAAGTTTCTAAAAATAGAAAGTTTCCTAAAATAGAAAGTTTCCAAAAATAGAATTCACTGCTTAAAATAGATCAGTTTCTAAAAATAGAAAGTTTCCAAAAATAGATCAGCTGCCTTAATTAAATAAGTTTCCATATATATAAGGTTTCCATGATTAGATTAGTTGCCTTATTTAATTAAGTTTCTATAAATAGAAGTTTCCATAATTAGAATTAAGCTGGTTGCATAAGCTAAAATATAAGTCTAAGTGTTTATAAGCTTATTTCTTAAGTCATATGATATAGTGTATAGTTTAATTATTATCTCATGCATTTTAATTAAACTATAGGTTAAGCATTTTAATAAAGTATAACATGTTTTTATTAAAATGGAATAAATTACTCAGGTTAAAATGTTTATTAATATATATTAATAATATAACCTAAGTCATGTCTAAATTAATTAATTACAAGCATGTTTTAAATAATTAATTAATTATAACTTATAACATAAAAATACTTAGGTTAAATTAATATCATGCTAAATTAATAATTAAGAAATAACCTAAGTCATGGTTTAATTAATATCTCATGTTATTAATTAATTTATATCCTAAGTTCATAATTCATAATATTAACATGTAGCATAAATCATGATTTAACCAACGAACCATGAATCGGGCATGAACTCGACACCGTACCCCGAGCCAACTCGGGGTACTTGTGTCCCCTTGCTGCCGTGGGTCCCACATGTACCAACCAAGACCAAAATGGTCTTGGTGGTGGCGGCTAAAAGCAAACCAAACCCCCCTCGGGTTGGTTATACTAGGCGGCCAAAAACAAACACCCTCATATAACAACCTTTGATTTTAATTAACCCCAAAACATGTTAGATCTATGTTTAATTATCATGTTTTAATAAGAATAACAATAACATGTTCATGAAAATAATCAAAGATTTAAAAAGAATTAAAAAGAAAGGTTTAGAATGATATACCAATACGTAGCTTGGAAGAGGATGAACAAACACGGTTTATAGCAATGGTTTTCAAGATCAAAATCAACCAATCAACCACCTATGGTGGTCTTAGGGTGGCGGCACAAAGAGGACAAAAAGGAAGGAGAGAAAACCTTTTTAGGTTAAATGTTTATTTTGCTTGAAATGTAAAATGAAATGAAAAGTTACCATAACCCCCCCTTTTCTTGTAAAAGTCCATGGGCTTAGCCCACCTTGTTATGTGTGTCGTGGGTATGGGGCCCCACATGGGGTACCCGTACCTTTTCTTGTGTCCCGATGTTTCGTGTTCGTTCGTGGTTAAACGTGTTCGTGTTTAAAGTGTTTCTGTTTATTTTATCATGTAGTTTATCGTATTATTTACACTCGTAATTAAGTACTTACGTAATTATTTTAGTTCGTGTTTTAAAATGGTGATCATGATTTAATTATGTTCACGTGAAATGTCTATTAACTGTTTATCATGAGTTTGTACGTAATCGATAATTATCATGTCATACACGTATGCACTTGCTTGATTATTAGCACATGAATGTGATCAATACTAAATAGGGTAAGTTTTAATCTAGGACGTACGATCTTAAGGGCACTATTTATGGTAAAAGCATGCGGGTTTTACATTCACATTATTTGGTTTTATCAAGATATTTGCATGCAACATCAGAATATTCATCTATATCAGCACAAGGTGTAACATATACACACATAATATCTTTGGAGAGAAATTCTTGTAAGAGTAGATCACATTCTTTTAAAAACTTCGTCTTTTTCAGGTTGAGACTCGTCAGTTTGTTTTTCAAGAGATTCCACATATTTCAAATCATCAAACATTTCTTGCTGAATTAATTTTCAAATTCCAAAGCATTTTTCTTCATTTTCTCCGTAAGCAGAATCAGAAGAGTTTTGAAAAGCATAGTTATATCGTGAGGAATTTCCTTTTTGCCCTTATTTCGTTCACGTCATTCCTAGTCCTCATCCATAATTATTTTGAAATTTTCAATGTTTTGATGAAGAATACTAAGTGTCTGCTTACTCTTGCTTATAGAAGCTTGATACGACAAGTACCCAATATATCTTGAAACGTTAGTTTTCTTAGTGGCAAAAGCTATTCTCCATTCTAGTCTTCTTTGTTCACATTCGAAAAACAATTCCTCACGAGATTTTTGTGTTTGCGGTTTAAAACTTTCATAAGACTATTTTCATAAGCATAATTATATGGTTTAACAAAATATTTATTTACTGGTGATCTACTCTCCTCTTCAAAATCGATTTTCTCTTCACTACCGGGCCTAACAATAAGACAATCATGATCGGTCCATTAGGACTCATCAAGATATAAGTGCTGGTTCTCATATTGAGCTTGCTCGAGGTAATTAGGACTAACAAAACTAGCTTTACCCTTAAAAAATGAACGAGGTGCCAACATTCTCATGGTTTGAATAGATTGATTAGTTTTATAAACAATTTTCTTCAAAAACATCAATTTGTGTTTCAACTTCCACGACTTTGTCAATGTCTTTCGCTTGTCTAATTTTGAAATCCTTTTCCAACTTTTCAAGCACTTCTTTCTTTTCATTAACAAGTTTATTTTTATCCCCTTGAAGAAAACCAATCACTTGAGTTAGCTCATTCACTTTAGTGGCAGCAAGATATGTTTTGTGACGTTCATTACTTAAAAAGGTGTGATAATTACGTTTCTCTTGTTCAAGTAACTTAAGAGTCTCGTTGTATTTATTTTCAAAAATGTCCTTTTTAGTATTAATGACACGCCTTTTGTACCCCCCCCCCTCAAAAAATTTAATAAACTCGGCACTGCCTAGAATATTTTCGGTATATTAGGGTTTTAAATATGCCGAGTTTTTTCCAATTTTTTCAACTTCAAAAAAATCAAGTTTTTGATCAAATCTAACGAAACGACTTGTACTTTCGAGTATTGTATCAACCAAGGAACCATAAAAATCAAAACTTTTTGAATTGTGGGTCGAAAAATTTTAAATCAAGAAAATAGTACAAAAAATAATTTTTGACTAAAAACCTTAAAAAGATGAAGATTTTGAATGAACAAGGTTTTTTTGTACTTCTAGTTTATTAAGATGTTAATAAACAAGAAAGTAGCAAGCTTTTTAAAATCCAAGCTTAAAAAAATTCGTGTGATTCTATGAGGTTAACCTCATCATCGATATATGTCTATGAAAAAGTTCGATTGTTTCTGATGTACACCTAAGAGTCTCATAAAAAGTCACATATAAAATTAGGACGAAGTAAGAACATTCGTCCGTTTATACTAAAGGATTAATATCTTTGTTAGATTCTCCTTATTACATAAGATATAATGCAAATTGATTCGTAGTATTTTTATTCATACATGGGTCTTTAGATAACGGGTGTCACTCTATTTTCGAACACTCATAACATTGATGCGATGAGGCGTGTGACGATGTACTATTTGATTTAATGTAGCAAATGTTTAAAAAAAACACAAATATGCATTACGTAGATAAGATAAGAGTATGATTTTTTATGCGTATTAAATGTTTGCTAGAGATATTGAAACACTCCTCTTAAGTCTAGACCATCAAAATGTTAAAATTTTTATGAAATGTAAAGTGAGAGATTGAGGAGGAAAAAGATGATTTTTATTATGTAGTGTCACAAATGAGTACAATGTGACCCTTATTTATAAGGTACATGGAATGTAACATAATAAGTGTGAAAACACTTATCCTTTTACCACTTATTTCTAATAATAACAAGACCAAAACGTGTGATTTATGTCGTAAAAGTCGGAATTATGCGTGGTTTGTGTTTTTATTGTGTTTTAGGACCAAAATATGAAAAAGGAAGAAAACACGGGTTTTCACGGGCTTTTATTGAAGAAAACGGGAAAAGACGAAGTCAAAAGATCAAGAGTGCAAAAAGAACGGAAATCCAAGGCCTATTCTGAAGATTTATCGAAGAAAAAGTCTAAAGGCGGAAGTTTAACGAAGTCAAAGAACTTAAGTCTTATAGAAGAAGAAAATTAAAAGACAAGTTCAAATCCCGAGACGACAAAGACAAAGAATTAAAGTCGAGTCGAGAAAACGTGAAGAAAGGAAGAAAGAAGATGCAACACATGCACTCCTCCCACCTTCCCTATAAATACCCTCCTAATAGTCATTAGGAGGGTAGTTAGTTAATTAGCTAGTTTTTATTTTTCTTAGTTTTCTCTAGTTTTAGAGAGAGAAAGTCTTAAACTTTCTCTCACTAAGTTTCATCTTTTTCTTTTAATCTTTCAAGATTAAGCACTTTGTATTGCTTATTTTCATTAATCAAGATCTATTTTAAGCTTTTAATCCTTAATCTCATTCTACTTTTCTTTGATTTTAGATTGATTGTGGTGCGATTATCATATGATCCGTTTTGTACTAAATGATTTCGTGCTTATAAAGTTAATTCTTTGATCATTTCATAAGTTTTCATTTGATTAAGCTTTAAGACTTTTGTGCTTATTGGCTTATTTTTATGATTAGCTTATTTGTTTATAAAGGTTTTTCTTAAAAAGTTTATGTTTTTATTGTTTGATTGAAAAAGTTGTTTGATTTCGAGTTAGATAAGTTGATAAGTGCTTATTTGATCCGGTTCATTAGTGATTTCTTTAGTTTTGGGAATAAGCTCTCCATTATAGCTTATTTCTTAGCTTAAACCGAATCCCTTAGATTTCAGAAAGGGTGATAAACCCCTTTCCGATTGCTGCCTATTCCGACCAAGCCCACCCCTCTTTCTGATTGAGTCCAATCGGAAAAGGGTTTTGTCTTTCCGATCACACCACAAGTATTCCGATAGGCACCATTCCCTGTTATTCCGATCTGGCCATTGTTTGCTCATTCCGATTGTAGTAGTTGTCATTATTCCGATTGGAAGTCTTACACAGTATTCCGATCGTGGCCAAGTTTGATATTCCGATTGTGTATGTTCAACATTCCGATCGCCCCTTTGTTACATATTCCGATTGCAGGATTTACCAACTTTCCGATCAACCGATCGGAATACATTTCGATCGGGACACCTTTTTGGGGCTTATTCCGATTGTTTGCATTTGTTTGATATTCCGATCTTACTTTCTTTTAGTACTTTTCAACTAAGTTCTTATTTTTTAGAAAATTTTCCAAGAGTTAGTTTTATTTAGTGTGCTAGTACTTTTCCATTGTTACCTTTTAGTTTACAAGCATTTATTTTACTCGTCATTTTAGTATTAATCTTTATTCTTCCATTTTACTCAACGACACTTTAATTACTTGCTAATAGTTTAAAATAAACAAATCAACCAAACCATTCTCTTGATTCACCAAAAGACGATTGAGTCACACTTAAGACCGGTTTTCAATTCGAAAAGACTTGGGACTACGAATTTTGATACTAGGGATAAAGTCAAGTATTAAATGGCGCCGCTACCGGCTCTTTTCGTTACGATTAACGGTTTCTAGTGAGAGACGCATTGAATTTTGGGATCCGTTCTTTGAACGTTATTTTCCTTGCTTTAAAAATTTCCAAAAATCCTAAAAAATATAAAACTCTTCAAAAATACAAAAACATTGAAAAATCATAAAAAGCAATTCTTTTCAAAAGGTTTTGCACCAAAAAGATTATATAGATATTCTTTGTGTATATTTTTCTTCTGCGGGTGTATGCGTACTAGATCTTCGAACTATTCTGAGCCCGATACTCGTGAAGATTTAGATATGGATGGTGTTAATAACAACAATAATCACCCACCTCAACCCAATTTGAATAACAACAACAACAACAACAATGTCCATCTACCTGATCTACGGACAATGGAGGAATTATGTCAACCCACCATGAACGGACGCGGAGGCCCGATTGCGCCGATGCACGTCACGGCTCAGGAGTTTTCGTTGAAGCATCACATGATCCAGCAAGTGCAAACTAACCCGTTTCGTGGAATTCCGGATGATGATGCCAACAAACACCTCGACAAATTCATTATCATTACCCAAAGCATGAAGTGCTCCGGTGTTTCTATGGATGACCTTCGCCTCCAACTTTTTCCCCACTCGCTTTCTCACCATGCCGAAAAATGGTTTGACCGTCTTCCTAAGAATTCTATTCATACGTGGAATGACATGACTCAACGCTTTTTATCGCGCTACTTTCCCCCATCCATGGTCACTAGCCTTCGTAACCAAATCAGTGGATTCATGCAAGAGAATGATGAATCGCTTTTCGATGCTTGGGAACGATACAATGATTTGATCGACCGCTGTCCAAATCACAATATGCTCCCCGTCACTCTCATTGACACCTTCTACAGTGGTCTCACTTTTCGTGATCGTGACACGATCAATGCCGCCGCCGGTGGTAATTTTATGAAAAGGAGACCGGAGGAGTGTCGAGAGTTGATTGAAAACATGACTACTCACCACAAGAATTGGGATTCATCCGCATCCTCAAGATCTACTTCGAGAGTCAATGTTTCTTCTACTACCTCCAATCCTGAAATGACTGAAATTTCTCGACAACTCGCTGAAATGAACAAAAATTTCATGGCCATGGCCACAAACCACTTTCAACAAGCTAAAGTCGTTGCTATTTCTTGTGACACATGTGGTGGCCCTCATTCTTATAATGATTGTCCTTCTACCCAAGGCAATTTTTCTGAAAACGTTAACGCAGCTTACGACACTTATCCCACGGGAGGCTATCAAGCCCGCCCGCAAGGAGACCGTGGCTTGCTAAGTTATCGTTCCAACAATTATCTTGCTCCTCCCGGTTTCCCTCCTGCAAACCAAAACCAACAACAAAGCTACAACCAATCCCAACCTCGTGCTAACAATCAATATCAATCCCAACGAAACCCATACCCAACTCAAGGAAATTCTCAAGCTTACCAAGCTCCACCTCTCAATCAACCGATGGCAGTTAATCTAGACGTCGAGACATTCATGAAGACTAATCGGGAGATGGTGAAGAATCTTCAGAGTCAAGTCCGCAACTTGAAGGGCGAAATGGCAAAACAAGGGAACGATATTCGAGCCGAGCTAAGGAATGACATGGCAAAACACAGCAATGAAAATAATTCAAACATGCAAAACTCTTTTAATAATCAAGCGGTTCACCTTCGTGATATGATTGGTTCGCTCATCCAAAGTAATCAACCCTCTTCTTCAGGTACTCTTCCGAGTAATACCATTGCGAATCCAAGAGGGGAGATGAAAGCAATCACCACTCGTAGTAGAAAAGGTTACATGGAACCCGAGCTTCCTACACCTCCACCCGTGATTGTGAATAAGGAAAAAGAGCAACTTTCCCCACCTCCTTCACCTTCTATCCCCATTTCCCCACCACCCGTGGTTGTGAGTGATCCTATTCCCTTAAAGCCTTCTTCTTCATCCAATATACCTTATCCTTCAAGGTTGAGGAAAGAGAAGCAAAAGAGCAAGGATGATATTCAGGTTTCAAACTTTCTAAAAATGTTTAAACAATTGAATTTTAACATCTCCTTTGCCGAGGCTCTCGCTCACATGCCCAAGTACGCTAAGATGTTTAAAGATCTTCTAAGTGATAAGGAAAAGCTTCTTGATATCGCTCAGACCCAACTTAATGAGAATTACTCCGCAGTGCTCTTAAGGAAATTGCCCACCAAACTTGGTGATCCGGGTCGCTTCTTGATTCCTTGCAACTTCCCGGGAGTAGAGAATTGCATGGCCCTAGCCGATCTAGGTGCCAGTATAAACTTAATGCCTTTAAGTGTTTGGAAGCAATTATCTCTCCCCGAGCTAGTCCCCACCAAAATGACTTTGGAATTAGCCAACCGTACGGTTTCTTATCCAGTGGGGATAGCCGAAGATGTCTTTGTTGGCGTCGACAAATTCACCTTCCAGGCGGATTTTGTCGTTGTTGACTACGAGATGGATCCTCGTGTTCCATTAATCGTTGGACGTCCATTCCTGAGGACCGGTCGCACTCTCATTGATGTAGCCGCGGGTGAAATAATCATGAGAGTTGGTGACGATAAAATTGTCTTCAACATGGGTAAGATTTCTAAGCAACCTTATTCGTATGAGAGTGTTAATGCTGTTGATGTTCTCGATGAGGCTTGTGAAGAACATTTTCATGATGCTTGCAAAAGTACTCTTTCTTCTCTACCCAATGTTGAGACCGTTGCCTCAATTGCTCCAGCATTGACTCCTTTTGTAGAAAGTGACTTGGATGATTTCGAAGCTAGCTTGGGTCCTCTCGATATTAAGTATGATAATTTGTCCACTAATTGGGATGAAGACATTCGTACTATTGAGAGACTTCTCAATGAGGACCCGTTGTCTCCTCCTTCTCCTAAAGAGGTGACTAATGATGATCCATCGTTAGTTTCACCATCTATTGAGGACCCTCCCACTCTCGAGCTTAAGGACCTACCTCCTCATCTTGAGTACGTTTTCCTGGAAGACAATGAGAAGTTACCGGTCATCATCGCAAAGGATCTGAACGAAGACGAAAAAGCCCGACTTGTCGCCGTGTTGAAGAAGCATAAAAGAGCTATCGCTTGGAAAATCTCCGACATCCGTAGAATTGATCCTCACTTCTGCACACATAAAATTCTCATGGAGGACGACTTTAAGCCCACAATTCAAAGCCAACGAAGGGTGAATCCTAAAATCCATGAAGTCATCAAAAAAGAGGTTATCAAACTTCTTGATGCGGGTATGATTTACCCTATTTCGGATTCACCATGGGTTAGTCCAGTCCATTGTGTGCCTAAGAAGGGCGGAATCACCGTTGTGCCCAATGCAACAACGAGTTGATTCCTACCCGTCTCGTTACTGGGTGGAGAGTTTGTATAGACTACCGCAAACTCAATGATGCCACGAGAAAGGATCATTTCCCTCTACCTTTTATGGACCAAATGCTTGAACATTTAGCTGGTAATGAATATTACTGCTTTCTTGATGGTTTCTCGGGTTATTTCCAAATACCCATCGATCCCCAAGATCAAGAGAAGACGACATTCACTTGTCCCTATGGCACATTTGCTTACAAAAGGATGCCTTTTGGCTTATGCAATGCCCCCGGGACTTTCCAAAGGTGCATGTTGGCTATCTTCCATGACATGGTTGAGCAAACCATGGAAGTCTTCATGGATGATTTCTCGGTCTTTGGGGATTCCTTCTCTTCTTGCCTTGCCAATTTGGAACGTATGCTTAAGCGGTGCGAAGACACTCGCCTTGTTCTGAATTGGAAAAAATGCCATTTTATGGTAAAAGAAGGCATTGTGCTAGGACACAAAATCTCTAAAGCCGGTCTTGAAGTCGACCGTGCTAAAGTTGATGTCATAGCCAAATTACCTCCACCTTCAACCGTGAAGGGTGTGAGAAGTTTTCTGGGTCATGCGGGTTTTTATCGTCGATTCATTCAGGATTTCTCTAAAATCGCTTGCCCGATGACCCACCTCTTGGAAAAAGATACTCCTTTTATCTTTTCTAAAGAGTGTCTCGAAGCCTTCAATCTTCTTAAGGATAAGCTAACTAAGGCACCGGTCTTGGTTACCCCTAATTGGGAGCTGCCTTTTGAATTGATGTGCGATGCTAGCGACTTTGCTATTGGTGCGGTTTTGGGCCAACGAGTGAATAAACACTTCCAACCAATCCACTACGCTAGAAAACAATGACGGGGGCTCAATTGCATTATACGACAACCGAAAAAGAGCTTTTAGCTGTTGTCTATGCTTTTGAAAAATTTCGCCCCTATCTTGTTTTATCCCCCACCATCGTATACACGGACCATTCCGCGTTGAAGTACTTGATGACAAAGCATGATTCTAAGCCAAGACTTCTTCGCTGGGTTTTACTCCTTCAAGAATTCAACATTGAAATTCGTGACAAGAAGGGAGCCGAAAACCTGGCCGCGGATCATCTGAGCAGACTTGAGGATCCATATCAGGGGGGATCATCCGAACAAAGAGATCAATGACTCTTTCCCCCTTGAGACCTTAATGTCTATAAATCTCAATCTTGATGACACCCCGTGGTTTGCGGACATTGCAAACTACTTAGCGGGTGGTATTCTTATCAAGGGGTTAACATCCCAACAAAAGAAGAAGTTCTTGAATGATGTTAAGACTTACTTTTGGGATGACCCTTTTCTATTCAAACAATGTGCTGATCTGATCATTCGTCGATGTGTTGACGCACCGTCAGCTTTTGACATTCTCCAAGCTTGCCACAAAGGACCCACCGGTGGTCACTTTGGTCCCAACTACACCGCTAAGAAAGTGTTTGATTCTGGATTCTACTGGCCCGCCATTTATCTTGATGCTCACGAAATGGTTAAGCATTGTGATGCTTGCCAACGCCAAGGCAAGATCACACATAAGGATGAGATGCCTCAAAAATTCATACAGGAATGTGAAATCTTTGACGTATGGGGCATCGACTTTATGGGGCCATTTCCATCCTCCAAAGGGAACAAGTACATCCTCGTCGCCGTCGACTACGTTTCTAAATGGGTTGAAGCTAAGGCTCTTCCTACGAATGATGCGAGGGTGGTTGTGAACTTTTTGAAGCAGCTTTTCGCTCGATTTGGCGTTCCTCGTGCTATTATCAGTGACCGCGGGACTCATTTTTTCAACGATCAACTTGCAAGAGTCATGGCTAAGTATGGTGTCAATCACCGTCTTTCCACCGCCTATCATCCCCAAACCAATGGGCAAGCCGAGATTTCCAACCGTGGATTGAAGCGAATTTTGGAGCGTACTGTGGGAGAGCATCGCGCCGCGTGGGCCGATAAGTTAGATGATGCTCTGTGGGCTTTCCGTACTGCTTACAAGACCCCGATCGGTTGTACTCCTTATCGTCTTGTGTACGGAAAAGCATGCCACCTTCTCATCGAGCTGGAACGCGCACTGGGCCTTGAAGTGGGCTAACTTCGACATCAACAAAGCCGGTGATCATCGCAAGATTCAACTCAACGAGCTAAATGAACTGAGGAATGAAGCTTATGAGAACTCGCTGATCTACAAGGAGAAGACGAAGATCATTCATGACGCAAAAATCAAGAACCGAGAGTTCCACGTTGGTAATCAAGTCTTACTCTTTAACTCTCGGTTGAAGATCGTCTCTGGCAAGTTGAAGAGCCGCTGGTCTGGTCCATTCACTGTCGTCAAAGTCTTTCCCTATGGGACCATTGAGCTTTCTCAGCCGAATGGACCCAATTTCAAGGTGAATGGCCAGCGTCTGAAGCTGTACTTTGGTGAGGACATCTCTCAAGAGATGATTCCATCCCTCACCACGTTCCCCATGAACTAAATTGGGTCGAGTCAGGCTCGTGACTCGGTCAACAAAAACAAGCGCTTCTCGGGAGGCAACCCGTGATCTATTCTTTACTGCTTTCATAATAAGTGTAGGGGAGCCCCACATATGTTTGTTGTCTTGTTTCTTGTGCTATGCAGGGATTAAAGCTTCGCAGAGCATCTTGATGACTTTTGACGAACCGTGATACCGTGTTCCCATCTTCCCGGTTCTATCCTAAACTCTTGTGATTCAATATTTCATATTTTATATATGTTCACATTGAATTCACTTTAGTTGTCCTTTCCTTAGCAAGATTTAAACAAAGTGCACAATGTCATAAGTGTAGGGGAGCTTACTCCCACATGCTTATACATTGAGGACAATGTTTATCTCAAGTGTAGGGGGACTTCTATCGAAGTAAGTGGTCTTTTCCTTGTATCTGCCCTCATTTTAACCGGAAAATTTGATTTTTCGACATTTTTCAAAATTTTTAATCTATTTTGGCCTAGTTGTATAGTTGTACTTTCCTTTTGCATGTTTAGTTTCTTTCCATTGCTAGAATAAATCTTCAAATAAGTGGTTTTAGATTTTTCTTAGTCGTGAACATTTTGACTCAACCCGAGTTTACTTACCAACGTTTACTCTAGCTAGTATCCTTAACGTGTTTAAGTCAAGTTTTGCTAGGCTTTTATATAGGGAGCTATAAAACGCGAAAGTCTTAACTCTCACAGGTTAAGAACAAGAACTTTTCGCAAGTTCCTATAATTGATCCTAGAGAGTCGTTTATCAAGGGAACTTTAAAATGCGATTTCTAAACTTGAAAAAGTCTAAGAATTTGCAAGATCTTATAGATGACTCGAAAACCCAAAACTTTGATTTAATAGGCTAAGCATCCACGAGTCTCATTCCTTGAGATTTTAAACTGTGGAGAACGAGAGATGATAGAGTCAATTATAAGTTCGGTATTCTTTCGTGAATTTATGTGAGTTAATTATAAGCCTATTCTCCCTCCGCTTGTTAATAAATTTATCTGCAATAAATAAGGTTGTACGATTTAAAAGGTTACTTAGCTTCTAGCCCCAGATCGTTTAAAAGTTGCTCGGTACGGATTAGAGTTCATAGCCAAGGCATAACTTATTGAAGCGGGATGCGAAGATTGGCGAGTCCGAAAAGGCCTTAACAAGGCATGAGGGCTACATTTTGTTGCTAAAGATCCAAAAGTGATGTGAAGAATCATTTATCAAAAATCAATATGAAGGATCGAGACACACGAAGAAAAGCAAGAACTCCCCAAAAGTCATGGAGAAGTCTATCCGAAAAGACCCTAACAAGGTATGAGGATAAATAGATCCAAGTCCTAAAAGGAGGCGGATCGTTGTATATCAAAGTCCAAAATAAAGATTGGAGAAAAATGAAGAAGTCGTGGTCCAAAGATGAAGAATCTCTCAAAACTTCAAGTGAAGAAATTCCTATTATGAAGAGAAGACCATTATTTCAAGAACGTCTCTCAAGATTCGAAGTATGAAGTAGCTGCCAAATATCGGTCCGAGAAAGGTCTCAAATCGTGAAGCGAGTTATGCCAAGATATGAACTTTATGAGGTCCAGAGAAGCAGTTTTAAAAGATTTGGTCCTTTAGCTAACTATTGATTAAATCGTTCACTTTATTTTCGGACTAAATAACTATCGAAATAAGTCAAACAATGCATCCTCGTGATCATTCAAGACAAAAATAAAATATAAGAGATACACCTAGGAATAAGGGAGTCTAAGTGAGTAATTAGCCCACATGAGTTCGTGATAGTTTGCTAACTTATAATAACAATGATCTCGTTTTTAGGCTTGGTATGGGGAACGTGAAACTTGAGGATGATAAGCGTTCATGGCCGCCAAAACCCAATGTAAGTTTTTAATTTCTTTACTTATTTCTATCTTTTATGATTAGTATTTAATAAAGGCCAAGGTGGGTTATTTATGATGGAAAATGTAAACCGTGCTTTAAAATTAATGCATTGCATGAGGGCATTGCAATGGTCAAGTGTAAGGGATTTAATAAGTGTGAAAACACTTATCCTTTTACCACTTATTTCTAATAATAACAAGACCAAACGTGTGATTTATGTCATAAAAGTCAGAATTATGCGTGGTTTGTGTTTTTATTGTGTTTTAGGACCAAAATATGAAAAAGGAAGAAAACACGGGTTTTCACGGGCTTTTATCGAAGAAAACGGGAAAAGACGAAGTCAAAAGATCAAGAGTGCAAAAAGAACGGAAGTCCAAGGCCTATTCTGAAGATTTATCGAAGAAAAAGTCTAAAGGCGGAAGTTTAACGAAGTCGAAGAACTTAAGTCTTATAGAAGAAGAAAATTAAAAGACAAGTTCAAATCCCGAGACGACAAAGACAAAGAATTAAAGTCGAGTCGAGAAAACGTGAAGAAAGGAAGAAAGAAGATGCAACACATGCACTCCTCCCACCTTCCCTATAAATACCCTCCTAATAGTCATTAGGAGGGTAGTTAGTTAATTAGCTAGTTTTTATTTTTCTTAGTTTTCTCTAGTTTTAGAGAGAGAAAGTCTTAAACTTTCTCTCACTAAGTTTCATCTTTTTCTTTTAATCTTTCAAGATTAAGCACTTTGTATTGCTTATTTTCATTAATCAAGTTCTATTTTAAGCTTTTAATCCTTAATCTCATTCTACTTTTCTTTGATTTTAGATTGATTTTGGTGCGATTATCATATGATCCGTGTTGTTCTAAATGATTTCGTGCTTATAAAGTTAATCTTTTGATCATTTCATAAGTTTTCATTTGATTAAGCTTTAAGACTTTTGTGCTTATTGGCTTATTTTTATGATTAGCTTATTTGTTTATAAAAGTTTTTCTTAAAAAGTTTATGTTTTTATTGTTTGATTGAAAAAGTTGTTTGATTTCGAGTTAGATAAGTTGATAAGTGCTTATTTGATCCGGTTCATTATTGATTTGTTTAGTTTTGGGAATAAGCTCTCCATTATAGCTTATTTCTTAGCTTAAACCGAATCCCTTAGATTTCGGAAAGGGTGATAAACCCATTTCCGATTGCTGCCTATTCCGAACAAGCCCACCCCTCTTTCCGATTGAGTCCAATCGGAAAAGGGTTTTGTCTTTCCGATCACACCACAAGTATTCCGATAGGCACCATTCCCTGTTATTCCGATCTGGCCATTGTTTGCTCATTCCGATTGTAGTAGTTGTCATTATTCCGATTGGAAGTCTTACACAGTATTCCGATTGTGGCCAAGTTTGATATTCCGATTGTGTATGTTCAACATTCCGATCTCCCCTTTGTTACATATTCCGATTGCAGGATTTACCAACTTTCCGATCAACCGATCGGAATACATTCCGATCGGGACACCTTTTTGGGGCTTATTCCGATTGTTTGCATTTGTTTGATATTCCGATCTTACTTTCTTTTAGTACTTTTCAACTAAGTTCTTATTTTTTAGAAAATTTTCCAAGAGTTAGTTTTATTTAGTGTGCTAGTACTTTTCCATTGTTACCTTTTAGTTTACAAGCATTTATTTTACTCGTCATTTTAGTATTAATCTTTATTCTTCCATTTTACTCAACGACACTTTAATTACTTGCTAATAGTTTAAAATAAACAAATCAACCAAACCATTCTCTTGATTCACCAAAAGACGATTGAGTCACATTTAAGACCGGTTTTCAATTCGAAAAGACTTGGGACTACGAATTTTGATACTAGGGATAAAGTTAAGTATTATAACATCATATCTAATTAACTACTAAATTCATGGCTAGTCAAAATTCATTTAAGGTGAATATACATATATTATAAATATATTTATAACACTCCTCCTTGGATATTCAACGTTTGTAATACGCTATAATGTGCCTCATTAAAAACCCTTACTTAGAAAAAACCAATGGGATAAAAACTTAATGAAGGGAAAAAGAGTGCAATGCACATAATGCTCCTCCTCAAATTAATGTATATCTTTCAAGCATCAAAGGACGATCTTCCGAACATGTTGCTAGAAAACTTGTGTCGGAAAAGATTTTGTAGTAAAGTCCACTCGATCATTATGTAACACCCCACTTGGATAAGTGGACCGTTACGCGTAATTATGGCGTGTCATCAAAACATACAAGGTAATATGTACTAAAACATACATGACCATAGGGAAGACCGGAATCAAACATCGGTTCCCAAACATAAGCCCAAAACATAAATAAAGTAAATGAACTAGGAGGACAAGACAAATGTCCAAACAAGCATAATTATGAAGGCAAAAGTAGAAGAAGTCAAAGGCAGCTTCCATCCTATGCACGCCCTCCATAAGCTCAAGCATGTCCTTGGATACCTGCCGTTTTGGGACATGGAAAGTAACGACTGAGCAATACGCTCAGTGAACGGAAATAGGACATAGTATGAATGGCTGAAACATAAATAAGACTAATAGCAGCGGAATAATATGAGTTCTAAGTAATCTGGATTCATGTTCATAAAACTGGTTTTATAGTTTGAAAAGACTTATGTTTCTATGAAAATCTGATTTAATTAGCCAAATAGCCTATATAGGTCATGAGGTTCCATCGTGCATGAATACTTGGAGGGGAGACCTTGTCATGCAATTAGAGGGGCTGCCTCTAATTAAATAGTCTGGGTAGGAGGGATCAACTCCTAGTGAAGGATGCAAGGCACACATCGCATTCACTCTGATAATACTGGTAAACATGTAACTAGGATGCACCCATACGCCTCACATGATAATATAATATAATGGCCAAAACTGAAAAGGGACCCCACGAGCAATCACTTTGCCGTGGGGAAGTCATAACACTGGTGCCTCCAGTGTTATGGTTATGGTACCTCCATAACTAGGTGATATTGGTCATGCATGTATATGGCTTAGGCTCTTATTCTAACATAAGTATCAAACATATAAAACAAATACTAATAAAACAGTTGGCTGCAAACGGGAAATCCTAGTAAGGAAAGAATGTCCATACTGAAAGGACGGGAAATTCGTACCTTATGTCCAGTGAACGGAAAAATCGAACGAAAGGAAGTCCTACTCCGATCTCACTAATGCTACATAAATAGGGTACATGTATAAATATTCTGTTTATTGAGTACTTAACTGATTTTCTATCATGTCTTAGCTTGTTTCATATGTTCATGTCTTGTTTTACTGATTTTAAGGTTATGGTGTGTTTATTATGTATTCTACGTATTCTGATTAAGTATTACTTGTATTCCTTGTATTATTATACTTGTTGTGTAATAATAAGTAACTTCCTAAAAATAGCAGGTTTCCTAAAATAGAAAGTTTCCAAAAATAGAAAGTTTCCAAAAATATATTAACTTCTTAAAATAGATAAGTTTCTAAAAATAGAAAGTTTACAAAAATAGTAAGTTTCTTGAAATAGAAAGTTTCCATATTATCGTGTAATATCACGTACTTAATACTTATCGTGTAATAACACGTACGTAGTTTTTCTGTAATTAATATTCGTGACACGTATTCGTACTATAAAAGGAAAGTTTTAATGAGTAACTACGTTTACTACGTGTACTGTTCATGGTAAAAGTATGCGGGTTTTACAATTGATGTATAAGGTTATTAATACATGGTTTTTCCAAGTATGAAAATTTGTTCGTTTCGATTCAATTCGAATTGATTTCCGGTTAAAAAGTGTGACTCAGTCGTTCTTGAAAACCTTGGTTTGGGTATGGGTTATAAGGTGGAAAACCTTGAGGATTGAAACCTTGGTGTTGAAAACCTTGGTTTTGCATGTGATAGTTTTCCTGGTTTGCATTTGAGCCCCTCATGTTGGTATTTCCTTGAAAATTAGCTCTTGGCGGCCCTTGGTTGGTTTGATTAGGTTGTGGTGGTCTTTGTTGAAAACCGGGTGGAGCCAAATAATTTGTCGAGTTGTAAGACAAGTGATTAACATCGACATTAGGCTTGAAATGAACTCTCTCGGTGTTGTCGTAAGCATACACTTCCGCGTGAGATTGATCATAAGCTTTATTACAGTTAGCATAAGAGTGTGGCCCACCACAAGTTTCACAAGTTATATTAAGAGCATTGTTGTTTTTGGCTTTGTTAACGGCTTGTAAAGCAAGTGCTTCAACAACCGTAGTAAGCTTATCAAGTCTTCTTTCGGTATCATTAGTGCTAGCACTAGCCACATTAGCCCGAACACTTTTGGTTTGCACTTTAGATTTATTCTCAATAATATCCCATGCGGCATTAGAAGACTTAACCAAAATGTTACCCCCGAGGCATTATTTAGTGAATCTTGGTCATTCATGCTTAAACCATTGTAAAAAGTGTTAATTTGATGCACTTTTGTGAAACCATGTTGTGGACACTTCTTAAAAGTTCCTTAAAACGGTCCCAAGATTCACTAAATGTCTCACCGTACTTTTGTTCAAAGTTAATGATTTCATTCCGCAAAGCGGTAGTACGTGAGGGTGGGAAAAAGTAGTTGATGAATTTGGTCTCTAAATCCGACCACGTAAGAATACTTTGTGGCGGTTCCTTATCAAGCCAATGTCGGGCTTGTCCCTCTAAGGAGAAAGGAAAAAGTTGTAAGCGAATTACCTCTTGTGAAACCCCATTAAACTTGACCGTATTAGTGAGCTGAAGAAATCTTTTGATATGGTCATGAGGATCATCAATTGTACGCCCCAAGAATGGTTGAGCAGAGACCATTTGTATGAAGCCGGATTTGAGCTCAAAGTTGTTGGCTCCAATCTCGGGTATGACAATAGCATCGGTGTTGCCCTCTACGTGCGATTGCAAAAGCTCGATCATTGGTCGATTGTCCATGGTGACAATAGGTGGAGTTTCGACTTCGGCTTGAGTTGCTTTCTTCTTACGAGCACGGGTACGCATGAACACCTACAAAAAGCAAAGAAAAATAGACAAGAAATATTTTTGGTTTTTTATGTTCTTCTATTTTTTTTTATTTTTGAAAAAAATTTTATTTTTATGGATTTTTGAAAATTTTAAAGCAAGGAAAATAACGTTCAAAAGAGAACGGATCCCAAAATCCAACGCGTCTCTCACTTAAAACCTTTAATCTTAATGAAAAGAGCCGGCAGCGGCGCCATTTAATACATGGTTTTTCGAAGTATGAAAATTTGTTCGTTTCGATTCAATTCGAATTGATTTCCGGTTAAAAAGTGTGACTCGGTCGTTCTTGGTGGAAAATAAAATGGTTTGGTTATCTATTCTACTTAAAAGGTAAATGCGCAAAATAATAACAATAAGCTAAAAGCGATTAACTAATAAAAAGAAAACAATATAAATAATAAAACGTGAATTTAAAGCGAAACAATTAATAAAAATAAATCTAAAAGACGAAATTAACTATCGACTTGAAAATAAAGTTTAGCTAATGAAAAAGGAAGGAATAAAACTAAAAGGGTACTTTAAAGCTAAACGAGGCAAAAGCTAAAGCGGATACTAAATGAAAGATAAAACTTGAACTTTACCAAAAAAAAATTAATTTTAAAAATAGACGAAAAATTCAACTAAAAATACGTAACTTTCAAAATTAAAAACAGAACAACTTTCAGACAAAACTAAACAATTACGGAACAATACTAATAAATAAACAAGCTAGCAGGCTAGCTGCTGGATGCAGCCAACCACACTGGTCAAAATGGCGTCAAATACCATAAGAAGGCAACTTGGTAGCTCTATTATTTCGAAAATGAAACAGTACTTTTCGGAGAATCTTGTTTTTTCGCAATAAGTGTTTTTTCAGAAAAATGGTTTCTTCGAAAAAGCTACAGTGGTTTTCAGAAAAATTGCTATTTCAGAATACTTGCATTTTCAGAAAAATTGCTATTTCGGAATACTTGCATTTTCATAGAATTCTTCGGAAAAATTAATTTTTCGGAAAAATTGATAAATTCAGAAAAATGAATAATTTCGGAAAAAAGGTTTCTTCGGAATAATGTACTTTTTCAGAAAAATTGAGATTTTCGGAATAATAGCTTTTTCAGAAAAATGATAAATTCAGAAAAAATGGTAATTTCGGAAAAATTAACCCTTTTCCGAAAAAGTAAGGAAACATAAACAGATAAACAGTAAATTCAAAACTAAAGAAATAAGCTACGAATAAGCTAGAATCAATTAAGCAATCTACCAAAACTTAATCTAAAACACTTTTAAGAAAAACTAATTCAACCACAAATTAAAATCTTGAAAAACACTAATAAAATTAAAAATTAAAAATCAACTTTTAATAAAATAAACTAATAAAAACTCTTAACTAAGATCAAATCAAACACACAATAAGCTATAAAATCAATAAGCTAACACAATCAAAAACATAAAAATATAACAATTAATCAAATGAGCATGACAATAAGATAATAAGCATAAAGATTAACAAAAATAAGAAAGGTAGAAGGAGAGGTTAATATAATAACTTGATTAAAATTAAAGATTCAACAATAAAAGTAAAGATTATATTAAAAACAAGAAAGGAAGATTAAAGATTAAGATCCTAGTGAGAGAAACTGTCACTTTCTCTCTCTACAATTACCAAAAAAAATGAAAATGAAAACTACTACTAACTAAAACTAACCAACCATCCTAAATATGTTTAGGAGGGTATTTATAGGAAATGGGGAGGTGCATGTGTTGCCTCCTCTTTCTTTCTTCACGTCTTTCCGTCTTTTACGTTCTTCGACTTTATCGACTTTGTCTCGGGATTAATTAAACTCGTCTTATAATTTCTTCATTTATTAGACTTGAGTTATTCGGCTTTATTAAACTTTCGTCTTTAGACTTGTTCTTCGATAAATCTTCAGAAAAGGTCTTGGACTTCCGTTCTTTTTGCATTCTTGATCTCTTGACTTCGTCTTTTGTCTTTTTATTCGACAAAAGCCCGTGAAAGCCCGTGTTTTCTTCCCTTTTCATATTTTGGTCCTAAATCACAACAAAAACACAAACCACGCATAATTCTGACATTTACGACATAAAATACACGTTTTGGTTTGGTTATTATTATAATTAAGTGGTAAAAGGATAAGTGTTTTCACACTTATTAAATCCCCTACACTTGACCATTGCAATGTCCTCATGCAATGCATTAGTTACAAAGCACGTTTTATATTTTTCATCATAATCGATCTACCTTGGCCTTTATTAAAAAGATAGAAAATTATAAAACATTCAAATGAAGAAAATAAGTAAAGAAATCAAAGACATACCTTAGGGTTTTGAAGATGTCATGAATGATTATCATCCTCAGGTTTTCACGTTCCCCAAACCAAGCTTAAAATTGAGATCATTGTTATTATAATTTAGCAAACTAACACAAACTCATGTGGGCTAATTATTCACTTAGACTGCCTTATTCCTAGGTGTATCTCTTATATTTTATTGTTGTCTTGAATGATCACGAGGATGCATTGTTGACTTATTACGATAGTTATTAGGCTGAAAATAAAGTAGGACGATTTAATCAATAGTTAGCTAAAGGACATAATCTTTTAAAACTGTTCTCGGGACCTCATAAAGTTCATATCTTGGCATAACTCGCTTCACGATTCGAGACCTTTCTCGGACCGATATTTGGCAGTGACTTCATACTTCAAATCTTGAGAGACGTTCATGAAATAATGGTCTTTTCTTCATATTAGGAATTTCTTCACTTGAACTTTTTGAGAGATTCTTCATATTTGGACCACGACTTCTTCATTTTTCTCCAATCTTTATTTGGGATTTTGATATACAACGATCCGCCTCCTTTTAGGACTTGGATCTATTTATCCTCATACCTTGTTAGGGCCTTTTTGGATAGACTTCTCCATGATCTTTACGGGAGTATTTGCTTTTCGTCGTGTGTCTCGATCCTTCATATTGATTTTTGATAAATGATTCTTCACATCACTTTGGATCTTTAGCAACAAAATGTAGCCCTCATGCCTTGTTAGGGCCTTTTCGGACTCGCCAATCTTCGCATCCCGCTTCAATAAGTTATGCCTTGGCTATGAACTCTAATTAATACCGAGCAACTTTTAAACGATCTTGGGCTAGAAGCTAAGTAACTTTTCAAATCGTACAACCTTACTTATTGCAATTAAATTTATTAACAAGCGATGGGAGACTAGGCTTATAATCAACTCACATAAATTCACGAAAGAATACCAAACTTATAATTGACTCTATCATCTCTCGTCCTCCACTGTTTAAAATCTCAAGGAATGAGACTCGTGGATGCTTAGCCAATTAAATCAAAGTTTTGGGTTTTCGAATCATCTATAGGATCTTGCAAATTCTTAGACTTTTTCAAGTTTAGAAAATGCATTTTAAAGTTTCCTTGATAAACGACTCTCTAGGATCAATTATAGGAACTTGCGAAAAGTTCTTGTTCTTAACCCGTGAGCGTTAAGACTTTCGCGTTTTAAAGCTCCCTATATAAAAGCCTAGCAAAACTTGACTTAAACACGTTAAGGATACTAGCTAGAGTAAACTTAGATAAGTAAACTCGGGTTGAGTCAAAATATTCACAACCTTTAAATCATAAAACCACTTTATTAAAATTTATTCTAGTAAAGAAAGAAAATAACTATAACATAGGTAAATACAACAAGGCCAAAATAGATCAAAATTTTTGAAAAACGTCGAAAAATCAGTTTTCCGGTTAAAATGAGAACATATACAAGGAAAAGCCCACTTAACTTCGATCGAAGTCCCCCTACACTTAATATAAACATTGTTCTCAATGTTTAAGCATGTGGAAGTAAACTCCCCTACACTTAGGACATTGTGCACTTTGTTTAAATCTTGCTAAGGAAGAGACAACTAAAGTGATTCCTATTTTAATATTGAAGAATATAAAATAGAGAATCAAAAGAGTTTAGGATAGAACCGGGAAGACGGGTACACGGAATCACGGGTCGTCAAAAGTTATCAAGAATGTATCTTTGAAAGCTCGAATCCCTGCACATGATAAGAAAGAAGACAACATACTGATACAAAGCTTTTACCTAGTAAGAAAATATCGTTGTTCCAGTCTCTTCGAATTGAAAAATGGATTAATGTGCGACTCAGTCGTCTTTTGGTGAAAACAATAGTTTTGTCGTTGTAGTAAAATTAAAAAGTGCACAAACTTTAAAGTAAAGACAAAGTAAAATAAAGCTGAAAATGATTAAAAATAAATGACAAGAAATTAAAAGCAATTAAAGGTAAATAACGCAAACTTAAAACTATCCTAAAGGCAAACATAAACTAAGGCAAGCTTAAAATAAATCTAAGGCAAGTAAACTTAAAGTGCGACTAAGTAAAAAGGCGAGAAAAGTAAAGCTGAAAAATTCAAACTTAAAGTAAAATAAAAACAGCTCATTCAGAATAAACCTTCATTCGGAATAATCACTCGTTCGGAATGTCACCTTCGTTCGGAATAATTCTTCTTCACTCGGAATAATTACCTCATGCGGAATAAAGCTTCATCTGGAATATTTGAGCAAAACCTTCATTCGGAATATGTGGTTCATCCGGAATATATCCCTCGTTCGGAATAAAAGCTTTATCCGGAATAATTGATTATTCCGAGTAAACAACCTTGATTCGGAATATTTACTATTCTGAATGAACTCCCTTGATTCGGAATAATCAACACGAAGCCTTCATCCGGAATAAATACTTTATTCGGAATATGTCACTTATCCGGAATAAATTCTTTATTCGGAATATTTGCCTGCTGATTCGGAATAATCCACTGGTTCGGAATAAACTGTTGATCCGGAATATCAAGTTGATCCGGAATATGGGCTTGGTTCGGAATATGTTGCTGATCCGGAATAACAAACTGATCTGGAATATGTCATTTATCCGGAATAAGTCCTTTATTCGGAATAATCACAACGCAGCCTTCATCCGGAATATCTTTGCTTGGTTCGGAATAACCCGGGAAAACAAACAGTACCGAAGAACACGGGGAAGAATAATAGCACGAATCTAACAAAAACTAATCAAATCAAACCAAAAGATTAAACCAAAACAACCACTAATGATCTAATAACAATAACCTATCAATCCAAATCAATAACACTAACAATAATAATCACAATAATAAAAACCCACTGGATCAAATCAATAAAAACTAGAGAACATAAACATAAACATAAGATTAAATCAATCACAAGAAAGGAAGATGAGAGATTAACAATAAAGATAAAGATTCAATAACATGAAAAAGAAACTTACTTGAATTTAAAGGTGCAAGGTAATTAAATGTGCAATTAAAGTAAATGACATGAAAATTAAATGTGCAAAAATTAAAGATGGAAGACTAATTGTCACACTTAGCCAACAAAACTAAACAAATGACTAATGACTCTATTTATAGGGGAGGAGGGGATTAGTGGAAGGAAGCTTCCTCCTCTCTTTCTTCTTTCTTTAATTATCATTAAGTCCTTTTTTTCTTAATTCTTCGACTTTTGTCTCGGGATTAATAAACTCGTCTTGTAATTTCTTCAATAAATTAGACTTGAGTTCTTTGGCTTTTAGTAAACTTCCGTCTTTTGACTTTTTCTTCGATAAATCTTTAGAATTGGTCTTGGACTTCCGTTCTTTTTGCACTCTTGATTTCTTGACTTCGTCTTTTGTCTTTTTCTTCGATAAAATCCCGTGAAAGCCCGTGTTTTCTCCCCTTTTCAGATTTTCGTCCTAAATCACAACAAAAACACAAACCACGTATAATTCCGACATTTACGACATAAAATACACGTTTTGGCCTGGTTATTATTGTAATTAAGTGGTAAAAGGATGGGTGTTTACACACCTATCAAATCCCCTACACTTGACCATTGCAATGTCCTCATGCAATGCATTAGTTACAAAGCAAGATTACACTTTTCATCACAATCAATCCACATTGGCCTTTATTAAAGAGATAGAAAATAACAAAACAAGTAAAGAAATCAAAAACTTACCTTAGTGTTTTTGGAATGTCATGAATGATCATCATCCTCAAGTTTTCACATTCTCCAAACCAAGCTTAAAAACGAGATCATTGTTATTATAAGTTAGTAAACTAACACGAACTCATGTGGGCCAATTATTTACTTAGACTCCCTTATTCCTAGGTGTATCTCTTATATTTTATTATTGTCTTGAATGATCACGAGGATGCATTGTTGACTTATTTCGATAGTTACTGAGGCTGAAAATAAAGTGGGACGATTTAATCAATAGTTAGCTAAAGGACAAAATCTTTTAAAACTGCTTCTCGGGACCTCATAAAGTTCATATCTTGGCATAACTCACTTCGCGATTTGAGACCTTTCTCGGACCGATATTTGGCAGCAACTTCATACTTCAAATCTTTGAGAGATGTTCATGAAATAATGGTATTCTCTTCATAATAGGAATTTCTTCACTTGAAGTTTTGAGAGATTCTTCATACTTGGACCACGACTTCTTCATTTTTCTCCAATCTTTATTTTGGACTTTGATATACAACGATCCGCCTCCTTTCAGGACTTGAATCTATTTATCCTCATACCTTGCTAGGGTCTTTTCGGATAGACTTCTCCATGATCTTTTGGGGAGTACTTGCTTTTCGTCGTGTGTCTCGATCCTTCATATTGATCTTTGATAAATGATTCTTCACATCACTTTGGATCTTTAGCAACAAAATGTAGCCCTCATGCCTTGTTAGGGCCTTTTCGGACTCGCCCAATCTTCGTATCCCGCTTCAATAAGTTATGCCTTGGCTATGAACTCTAATCCATACCGAGCAACTTTTAAACGATCTTGGGCTAGAAGCTTAGTAACTTTTCAAATCGTACAACCTTATTTATTGCAGATAAATTTATTAGCAAGCGATGGGAGAATAGGCTTATAATTAACTCACATAAATTCACGAAAGGATACCAAACTTATAATTGACTCTATCATCTCTCGTTCTCCATAGTTTAAAATCTCAAGTAATGAGACTCGTGGATGCTTAGCCAATTAAATCATAGTTTTGGGTTTTCAATTCATCTATAGGATCTTGTAAATTCTTAGACTTTTTCAAGTTTAGAAATCGCATTTTAAAGTTCCCTTGATAAACGACTCTCTAGGATCAATTATAGGAACTTGCGAAAAGTTCTTGTTCTTAACCCGTAAGAGTTAAGACTTTCGCGTTTTAAAGCTCCCTAAATAAAAGCCTAGCAAAACTTGACTTAAACACGTTAAGGATGCTAGCTAGAGTAAACTTAGATAAGTAAACTCGGGTTGAGTCAAAAGACTCACAACGTTTAAAATTAAAACCACTTTATTAAAATTTTATTCTAGCAACGAAATAAAATAACTAAAATAAAGGAAAAACTAATAGGCCAAAATAGATCAAAAATTTTGAAAAATGTCGAAAAATTGATTTTCCGGTTAAAATGAGGACAAATACAAGGAAAAGACCACTTAACTTCGATAGAAGTCCCCCTACACTTAATATAAATATTGTCCTCAATGTTTAAGCATGTGGGAGTAAACTCCCCTACACTTAGGACATTGTGTACGTTGTTTAAATCTCGCTAAGGAAGAGACAACTAAAGTGATTCCTATTTGAATATTGAGAAATATAAAATAGTTAATCGAAAAGAGTTTAGGATAGAACCGGGAAGACGGAAACAAGGAATCACGGGTCGTCAAAAATCATCAAGAGTGGATCATTGAACGCTCAAATCCCTGAATATGAGAAGAGAGGAAATAGCAAACACGAACGGGTCCCCCAACACTTAGGATAAAGATAGCTAAAAGATAGATACATGGGTTGCCTCCCAAGAAGCGCTTGATTTTTGTTAACCGAGTCGTGAGCCTGACTCGACCTTGATTATCATAGGAAGAAGCTTTAAAAACATCCACCGGGATCAAATACATAGTTTTCGTCCATCAAATAGCACAAGCTTAAGGCGAACAAGGCAAGCCAAAGAAGAATAGGCAAGGTTCCCTTAAGCAAAGATGGAGCACGGTGGGAGCAAGGGTGAAGAGGTGCAAGCATATCTCCAATAGTTCTAAAAATCTTTCCTTTTATTTCATCAGACGGATACTGAGATGGCTTATAAGTTTCAATACCGGGGTCGAACACCTTTTCCTTTAGGGGAAAATAAAACTCAGGCTCAGCAGAATTTGAAGAACATCCGCGAAGAAAAGGCACAACCTCTTCCTCAAAAGGTGGATAAAGAGGTGTCAAAACATACGTGCTGCGGATGTTGGTGTCGTCTGGTGTTGTCTCCTTTGAAAGAATTTTCTTCAAATCCGTAGTAGGATCAAGACCATAATCATCAAAGTCTAAAGAAGGAGCATCACTCTCATGGGGGAAGTATATAGTGAGAAAAGTAGAGAAGTCTTCCTCAAATGAGTAGTCATCCAAAGTAGGATCAAGTGTTGTAGGCGGAGGATCTTCAGCATGAGAAGAATCACTCGAAAGAGTATCGGCCTCATCAAAATCATCATAAGTGGGCATGTCGGGATACTCGGAAGTAAAATCATCATAATCATCTCCATCGGAACTAGAATCATCATCATAAGCATCATAGATCGGTGGAGAATCATATATGGGTGAAGGTTCCAAATTGGAGAGAGAATCATCCACATCATCTTGAAACAGTGGATTATCATTGCAAGAATCGAATAGAGGAATGTTGTAGACGACAAAATCATCAAGCACATTAATCATATTCGCCGATTCTCTTCCATAGGATTTGCTTGTAAGCTTCCCCATTTCAAAAACTTGTGCATCATCCCCGACTCTTAAGATGAGTTCACATTTATCCACATCTAATAAAGCTCTACCGGTTCTCAAAAATGGGCGTCCAAGTATTAACGGAATACGAGGGTCCATTTCATAATCAACAACGACGAAGTCGACCGGAAAAGTGAATGTGCCAACTTTAATGAACACATCTTCGGCAATACCAACGGGGTAAGCGAGAGTGCGATTGGCTAGCTCAAGAGTCATCTTCGTGGGTGTAAGGTCGGGCAATGATAACTTTTTCCAAATACTTAAAGGCATCAAATTAATACTTTCCCCGAGATCGGCTAAGGCAGTAAATTTGTCGGTTTGGTTAAAAGTACAAGGTAGCACAAAACGATCGGGATCTCCAAGTTTTTCCGGAAGTTCTTTAAGAAGGATTGCAGAGCAATTTTTATTCAAGCGAGTATTAACAAACTCGACCATCTTCTCCTTCTTACTAATCAATTCCTTAAACATCTTGACAAACTATGGCATTTGGGCAAGAGCTTCAACAAGGGTAAAGGTGATTTTCATTCCGGCTATCTTTTCCAAAAAGTTAGAGACTTGAATGTCATTCTTAGTCAAAATTCTAGCCTTGTTGAGTCGAGAAGGGTAAGGAATGCTGGGGTTGGGTGGTGGAGGTGTAGAAGGTGAAGGTTGATATGTTGAAGGGTTAAAGGTAGAAGGTGGGGTTTGTGAAGGGTTCTTCTTGGGTACTTCTTCATGACGAGGCGGAGACGGTAGTGGTGTACTAATACTAGGTGTGGGAGTAGTAGGGATAAATGGTGGTGGAAGAGGTGTAGATGGTGTAACCGGGGGCGGGATAGATGGTCCTACTAAAGTAACTCCACTACGGGTAGTAATAGCACTCATATTCGCTCACGGGTTGGTGACGGTGTTTGAAGGTAGAGAGCCCGAAGTAGAGGGTTGAGTGGTTGGTAAGAAACTAGCCAGCATCTTCTTCAAATCATTCGTTTGATTGCTGAAGGAGGATTGTATATCATTTCGAAGCTCGGATCTAATGTCATTCCCTTGCTTAGTGATATCCCATTTCAAATTGATAATTTGGCTCTGCAGATTCTTAATTTGCTCTCCTTGGGTTCTCATTAAGGCTTCAACATCTTGATTCATGGGTGGGGCTTGTTGAGCGGGTGGATGATAAGGATTAGAAGCTCTAGGTGGGATTTGGTTGCTTCTAGTGTAGTTGTTGTTGGGATTGTGGTTTTGAGGAGAAAAACCGGGTGAAAGGTAGTTGTTGGACCGGTAACTTAGCAAATTTCGATCCCCTTGAGGTCGGGCTTGGTAATTTTCCGGTGAATAATTACCATAAGCCGCATACACGTTTTCCGGATTGCCTTGAGTAGAAGGACAATCAGTGTATGAGTGAGGACCGCCGCATGTCTCACAAGGATTTGCTACCGCTTTAACTTGTTGTTGGTTTGAAGCGATGAGCAAGATATTTTTGTTCATTTCGGTCATCATGCGGGTGAATTCGGTCATATCGGGGTTTGCTGAAGTAGAAGAAACATTGACTCTCGGGTTGTTCCTTGAAGAAGCGGAGGAATCCCAGTTTTTGTGATGAGTAGTCATGTTCTCAATAAGCTCTCTACACTCCTCGGGTCTTCTTTTCATAAATGTGCCACCGGCGGCTGCATTAATCGTATCACGATCACGAAAAGTCAAACCATTGTAGAAAGTATCAATTAAGGTCACGGGGAGCATGTTGTGGTTTGGACAACGATCGATCAAAACATTATATCTTTCCCAAGCATCAAAGAGAGATTCATCGGGTTCTTGCATGAAACCGCTGATTTGATTTCGAAGGCTCGTGACCATGGATGGTGGAAAGTAGCGCGACAAAAAGCGTTGAGTCATGTCATCCCAAGTATGAATGGAATTCTTCGGGAGACGATCAAACCATTTCTCGGCGTGGTGTGATAAAGTATGTGGGAAGAGTTGAAGGCGAAGAACATCCATTGTAGCACCGGGCAACTTCATGCTTTGAGTAATAGTAATGAATTTGTCGAGGTGTTTGTTGGCATCGTCATCAGGCAATCCGCGGAATAGATTAGTTTGCACTTGTTGTATCATGTGATGCTTCAACAAAAATTCCGGAGCCGTGATTTGCATCGGCGCAATCGGTCCTCCTCGTCCAAACATTGTGGGTTGACAAAGCTCCTCCATTGTCCGAAGATCGGGCTGTGGAAGTACATTGTTGTTGTTATTGTTGAGGTGCGGTGGATTATTGTTGTTGTTCACACCTGCCATAGCTAAATCTTCACGAGTCTCGGGCTCTTGATAAGTTAAAGATCTAGTACGCACACACCTGCTAAAGCAAAAGAAAAAGATACCAAAGCAATAGACAATATATATACACAATAAAAATAAAATCTTTTTGTATTTTTGAAATTTTTTAATTTTTATGGATTTTTAACAATTTTTAATTTTTATGGATTTTTGGAAATTTTTGAGCAAGAAAATAACGCACACGAATGAACGGATCCCAAAAAGCAACACGTCTCTCACAAATAACCGTTAATCTTTACGAAAAGAGCCGGCAGCAGCGCCATTTGATACAAAGCTTTTACCTAGTAAGAAAATATCGTTGTTCCAGTCTCTTCGAATTGAAAAATGGATTAATGTGCGACTCAGTCGTCTTTTGGTGAAAACAATAGTTTTGTCGTTGTAGTAAAATTAAAAAGTGCACAAACTTTAAAGTAAAGACAAAGTAAAATAAAGCTGAAAATGATTAAAAATAAATGAAAAGAAATTAAAAGCAATTAAAGGTAAATAATGCAAACTTAAAACTATCCAAAAGGCAAACTTAAACTAAGGCAAGCTTAAAATAAATCTAAGGCAAGTAAACTTAAAGTGCGACTAAGTAAAAAGGCGGGAAAAGTAAAGCTTAAAAATTCAAACTTAAAATAAAATAAAAACAGCTCATTCGGAATAAACCTTCGGTCGGAATAATCACTCGTTCGGAATGTCACCTTCGTTCGGAATAATTCTTCTTAACTCGGAATAATTACCTCATGCGGAATAAAGCTTCATCCGGAATATTTGAGCAAAACCTTCATTCGGAATATGTGGTTCATCCGGAATATATCCCTCGTTCGGAATAAAAGCTTTATCCGGAATAATTGATTATTCCGAATAAACAACCTTGATTCGGAATATTTACTATTTTGAATGAACTCCCTTGATTCGGAATAATCAACATGAAGCCTTCATCCGGAATAAATCCTTTATTTGGAATATGTCACTTATCCGGAATAAATTCTTTATTCGGAATATTTGCCTGCTGATTCGGAATAATCCACTGGTTCGGAATAAACTGTTGATCTGGAATATCAAGTTGATCCGGAATATGGGCTTGGTTCGGAATATGTTGCTGATCCGGAATAACAAACTGATATCGAATATGTCATTTATCCGGAATAAGTCCTTTATTCGGAATAATCACAACACAGCCTTCATCCGGAATATATTTGCTTGGTTCGGAATAACCTGGGAAAACAAACAGTACCGAAGAACACGGGGAAGAATAATAGCACGAATCTAACCAAAACTAATCAAATCAAACCAAAAGATTAAACCAAAACAACCACTAATGATCTAATAAGAATAACCTATCAATCCAAATCAATAACACTAACAATAATAATCACAATAATAAAAACCCACTTGATCAAATCAATAAAAACTAGAGAACATAAACATAAACATAAAATTAAATCAATCACAAGAAAGGAAGATGAGAGATTAACAATAAAGATAAAGATTCAATAACATGAAAAAGAAACTTACTTGAATTTAAAGGTGCAAGGTAATTAAATGTGCAATTAAAGTAAATGACATGAAAATTAAATGTGCAAAAATTAAAGATGGAAGACTAATTGTCACACTTAGCCAACAAAACTAAACAAATGACTAATGACTCTATTTATAGGGGAGGAGGGGATTAGTGGAAGGAAGCTTCCTCCTCTCTTTCTTCTTTCTTTAATTATCATTAAGTCCTTATCTTCTTAATTCTTCGACTTTTGTCTCGGGATTAATAAACTCGTCTTGTAATTTCTTCAATAAATTAGACTTGAGTTCTTCGGCTTTTAGTAAACTTCCGTCTTTTGACTTTTTCTTCGATAAATCCTCAGAATTTGTAAAACCCGCATGCTTTTACCATGAATAGTGCCCTTAAGATCGTACGTTCTAGATTAAAACTTACCTCATGTAGTATTGATCACATTCATGTGCTAATAATCAAGCAAGTGCATACGTGTATGACATGACAAGTATCGATTACGTACGAACTCATGATAAACAGTTAATAATATATCACGTGAACATAATTAAATCATGAACACCATTTAAAATACTAATTATAATAATTACGTAAATACTTATAATATATTTACGAGCGTTAAGTTTACGATAAACGACACGTTAAAAGAAACAGAAACACGTTAAACACGAGCACGTTTAACCACGAACGAACACGAAACATCGGGACACGAGAAAGGTACGGGTACCCCATGTGGGGCCCCCATACCCACGGCACACATGCATGAAATGGGCTTGGCCCATGGACTTTACAAGTTAAGGGGGGGTAAAGTGTTAAACATGTTTTCACTTTCATTTTTCAAGGAAATAAACAAAAACCCTAAAAAGAGTTTTCTCCTCTCCTTTTTCTCCTTATTGTGCCGCCACCTATACACCACCTTAGGAGGGTGATTTGTTTGATTTTGATCTTAAAAACAAGTGTTAGAATACGTGTTTGTTCATCCTTTTTCCAAGCTACATAGTGGTATACCTTTCTAACCCTTCTTTTTAATTCTTTTTAATTCTTTTAATCTTTGATTATTTTCATGAACATGTTATTATTTTTCTTATGAAAACAAGATAATTAATCATTGATCTAACATGTTTTGGTATTAAATAAAATCAAGGAATGATTTAAAGGGGTGTTTGTTTCTAGCCGCCTAGCAAAACAAACCCGAGGGGGGTTTGGTTTGCTATTGCCGCCACCACCAAGACCACAATTGGTCTTGGTTGGCTCATGTGGGACCCACGGCAGCAAGGGGACACGTGTGCCCCGGGTTTGGCCCGGGGTACGGTGTCGAATTCATACCCGATTCATGGTTCGTTGGTTAAAATCATGATCTATGTTACATGTAATTTTTATGAATCATGAACTTAGGATATAATTAATTAATAACATGAAATATTAATTAAATCATGACTTAGGTTATTTTAATTATTAGTTTATCATGACATTAAATTAACCTAAGTATTTTATGTTATAAGTTATAATTAATTAATTATTAAAACATGCCTATAATTAATTAATTTAGACATGACTTAGGTTATATTATTATTAATAATAACACACATTTTAACCTAAGTATTTTCATTTCATTTTAATTATACATGTTACACTTTAATTAAAATGCTTAACCTATAGTTTAATTAAAATACATGAAATAATAATTAAACTATACACTATATCATATGACTTAAGTAGTAAGCTTATGACACTTAGACTTATATGTTAGCTTATGAAATCAGCTTAATTCTAATTATGGAAACTTCTATTTATAGAAACTTAATTAAATAAGGCAACTAATCTAATTATGGAAACCTTCTATATATGGAAACTTATTTAATTAAGGCAGCTGATCTATTTTTGGAAACTTTCTATTTTTAGAAACTAATCTATTTTAGGCAGTAAATTCTATTTTTGGAAACTTTCTATTTTTGGAAACTTTCTATTTTTGGAAACTTTCTATTTTTGGAAACTTTCTATTTTTGGTAACTTTCTATTTTTGGAAACTTTCTATTTTTGGAAACTTTCTATTTTTGGAAACTTTCTATTTTTGGAAACTTTCTATTTTTGGAAACCTGCTATTTTTGGAAAGTTACTTATTATTATACAGTAAGTATATTAATACATGAAACACCAGTAATACTTAATCAGATAAACCAGAAATACAAGATAAACACAGTTTAAGGCTTTAAACAGTGAACCATGACCTAAAACATACCAAATCAGCTATAACAAGACACAGAACCCAGTACGTAATCAGTGAATCGATACTTATACACGTGTGTATTCATGTAGCGTTAGTGATCCAGAAGTAGGAGTCTTTCTTCCGTTCATTTCACTGGACTTGAGGTACGGATTCCCGTCCTTTCAGTATGGACATTCCTTCCTTATTAGGATTTCCCCGTATGCAGCCAACTGTTTTCCCCAGCATTTGTTTTATTGTTTTGAACTGCTTATGTTAATTTAGCATAAACTATAGCCATATACAAGCATGACCAGTTTCACCTAGTTATGGAGGTACCATAACCATAGCATTGGAGGCACCGATGTTATGACTTCCCCACGGCGGAGTGATTGCTCGTGGCGTCCCTTTTCAGTTTGGCCATATTATTATATCAGTCGGGGCGTATGGGTGCATCCTAGTTACATGTTTATTCAGTTTATCATGGTGAATGTGGTGTGTGCCTTGCACCCTTCACAAGGAGCTGATCCCTCCTACCCAAACCAGTATATTGATTAGAGGCATCCCCTCTAATCAGCATGATGAGGTCACCCCTCCAAGTATTCATGCACGTGACCTTTTCATGACCTATATGGGCTATGGTATATATATGTTAAAACAGTTTTTACAGGTTAAACATAAGGCTTTTCAAACTATAAAACCAGTTTTCATGATACTTAACCAGTTTACTCAGTACTTAGTCTTCCGCTGTTATATGTTACATGCTTATCCTATATCATGCTTTATTGTACATCCGTGCACTGAGCGTCTTGCTCAGCCGTTTTCCTTTTCATGTTCCCAAAACGGCAGGTACTCAGGGACGCTCGTAGATCTCAAACGTAGGTGCATATGGATTGGAGGCTTTACTGTCTTTCTTTACTTTATGCATTTCCTTTACTTTGATACAGTTGCTTTGGACATTGTTTCGTCCTTCCTTTTACAATATTTATGTTTGTGTGTGATGAGCTTTACTTTGGGATACCGATGTTTGATTCCGGTATTTCCTTTTATGGTTGAATAATGCTTAGACATTTATCCTTGTATGCTTTGATGACACGCCATGATATGCGTAATATTCCATTTCCAAAATGGGGTGTTACAATTATGGTATCAGAGCCAAGGCTTCGACCTATAGGCTCTCAAATATGACCTGTGATTAGTGGGTAGTCACTATGGTCTTCCTAGAACTGACAGTTGTTTTCATGCATTCATCATTTTTAAGCATACATATACATGTCATTGTTACAGGGTTTTTGACTAAGTAATGGTTGGTACAGGACTGGCCCTATTTAGTCGCATGTGTTTTATCGAAACTTTTAGATTTGGGACCGACCCATAGGCGTCCCCTCGATATGTCTTTTATTTTGAGTGAACTGACCGAAGGCGTTCACTCTCGAGCATCAAAAGTTTTCATAAAACTGCATCATGCATTCATACAAAGATTTTCTTGCATAAAATTTTTCTCGTGAAATTTTGGCATAAAATTTTTCTTTTATATATTTTATGTTTGAACTGTTAATCATATGTTTTATGCTATACTGTCAGATGGTTCTCACACGCGAGCAAGAGCAGCTCAATGCTGCGATTCAGGCTGCCATGCAAGCCCTACTTCCTCAACTGAGGAATGACATTCGTGCTGAAGTCCAAGCTGCGAATAATCAGCAGCCGCAGAATCAGGCACCTCCTCCTCCTCCTCCCCCAGTGACTCTAGCGGTATGGTTGGAACGATTTAACAAGCTCCGTCCTAGAGCTTTTGAAACGACTGATAGCCCCAGCGATGCTGAAAGCTGGCTGACTCACATTGAGAAAATCTTCAATGCTATGGGATGTGACCCCGCCTTCAAGGCAAGATTGGCGTGCTACAGGTTTGAAGGCGATGTACTCAACTGGTGGCTAGCTTTGACACAGTCAGAAGGAGGTGATGAATGGGTCGCTGGTTTGACATGGGCCCAATTCAAGGAGCGAGTGATGGAACAGTTCTTTCCTAAGGCAGAGCAGGACAAACTCAAGCGTGAATACCACGGGATACGTCAGAGACAGGGCGAGAATAGCAATGAATTCATGCAGCGCTTTCTTCGCCTTGCTGGTTTTCTAGGAGCAGCGGCTGGTACTCCTGAGGAGCAGGCACACCATTTTAGGTGGGCACTTCGCACCTCGGTTGCGAACAATCTAGTATGTGCTACGTTCAATACGGTAGCACAAGTGGCTGACGCAGCAAGAAAGCTTGAGATGTTGCAGGAACGTGATGAGTTCGGGGAAGCAGAAAGACCCGACAAGAGGTAAAACATTTCATGTTCTAGCGTTAACCAGACCGCATCCTATCGTTATATGTTCCATAATCATCTCTTAAACTGTATCTTCCAGGCAGAAAACTGGGGACCGGTCTCAGCCGGCTACTCAGCAGCAGCCCAATCAGCCCAAAGGAAACGGTCACTCTAACGACCGTTCTGTTGTGGAAAGGCGCAGCGGTAATGACAATTACCGTAACAATGCGGGACAGTCCAACAACAGCAGGTCCTACTATTTACGCATCTTCTTATGATTTCATGTTATTTTTCCCATGCTGACACTATGTTAATCTCTACCAGGAACCACGGTAACGGAAGGGACCAGAACTACAGGGGTTCTCAGCCCAACCGTTCAGCTAACACTGGTAAACATCTTACGACGTTTACGTCCTATACTCGTGCATATACTTGATTCTTAACACGTATTGTCATCAGCAGGCCCTCAGCAAGCAAGGACTCCTGCTGGAGGATTCACTCATCCTCTTTGCAGCACCTGCCATCGCAGACACCCTGGCCCATGTCGTCGTGACTCCGACGCGTGCTACAAGTGCGGCCTCCCTGGCCATCGTATGAGGGATTGCCGTAAGGGTGAAATGGAGGGTACTTCGGGTCATGCTGATACTAAACCGCCTCCTACCACTGGGCGTGTCTACACGACATCGCGCGATCAGGCAAACAAATCTACAGGTACCATTACTGGAATTTTGTATATGTACGGCCAGGCTGCATGTGTTCTTTTCGACACGGGTGCCACTCATTCAGTTGTTTCCACTACTTATGCTAAGAACATCAGGACACTTCCCTTGCCATTAGAAACTAAGCTTACCATTTCCACGCCTCTGAGGGACTCTGTATTAATAACTCATGTATACAAGAGTCTTCCTCTAGAGTTTGACGATAAAGTTCGTGCAGTAGATGCACTTCCTCTAGACATGATGGAGTTCGATATGATTCTTGGCATGGATTGGCTATCCAAGCACCATGCTACCATAGACTGCCACTCTTATCGAGTGATCTTCGGCGACATTAATGCACCAGAGTACATCCATAACGGGTTCATACCCGGACGGTCTGTACAAGTCATATCTACCTTGCAAGCACGTGCATTACTGTCACATGGCTGTGAAGGTTATCTCGCTACGGTTCATGACATGGATGCTGAATCCCCATCGATTCAGGATCAACCAGTAGTTTCAGAATTTCAAGACGTCTTCCCAGATGAACTTCCAGGCATACCACCTGCAAGAGAAGTGGAGTTCAACATCGACCTTGTTCCAGGAGCTGAGCCAATCTCTAAGGCTCCGTATCGTATGGCTCCCATAGAGCTAAAAGAACTGAAGGACCAATTACAGGAACTTCTTGAACGAGGGTTCATTAGACCGAGCGCATCTCCATGGGGCGCACCGGTCTTGTTCGTTAAGAAGAAGGACGGCAGCATGCGACTTTGCATTGACTACCGTGAACTTAATAAGATTACCATCCGCAACAGATATCCACTGCCACGTATAGACGATCTGTTTGACCAACTTCAAGGGGCCAAACACTTCTCAAAGATCGATCTAAGGTCAGGCTACCATCAGCTAAGGGTTAAAGAGCAGGATATTGCCAAGACTGCTTTTCGTACCCGCTATGGCCATTATGAGTTTGTAGTCATGCCATTCGGCCTGACTAACGCTCCAGCAGTATTCATGGATCTGATGAACAGAATCTTTCATGAATTCCTTGATAAATTTGTCATTGTATTCATCGATGACATCTTGATATTCTCAAAGTCCACGGAGGAACACGAAGATCATCTCCGTACTGTACTACAGATTCTTCGTCAGAAGCAGCTGTATGCGAAATTCTCCAAGTGTGAGTTCTGGTTAAACAAAGTGGCATTCTTAGGTCACATTGTATCAGCAGAAGGGATCACTATGGACCCAGCGAAGGTTGAGGCTATCACTAAATGGCCAAGACCAACATCAGCGACAGAAGTCCGCAGTTTCTTAGGCTTAGCTGGATATTATCGAAGATTCGTGGAGAACTTTTCTCGGCTGGCATTGCCTCTCACCAAACTGATGCGAAAAGGAGAGAAATTCGTCTGGACGGAAGAACGAGAGAGGAGCTTCGAAGACCTAAAGCAGAAGTTAGTATCTGCACCTATTCTTACTCTCCCATCCGGTACAGGTGGATTTCAGATCTATAGCGATGCATCGGGGAAGGGACTGGGCTGTGTTCTCATGCAACATGGGAAAGTGATCGCGTATGCTTCACGGCAGCTTAAGCCCTATGAAGAAAACTACCCTACGCATGACCTGGAACTTGCTGCAGTGGTGTTCGCATTAAAGATATGGAGGCATTACTTATACGGAGAATCATGCGACATTTTCACGGATCACAAGAGCTTGAAGTATATCTTCACACAGCGAGAATTGAACATGAGACAAAGGAGATGGTTGGAACTGTTGAAGGATTATGATATTAACCTACAGTATCATCCCGGGAAAGCTAATGTAGTAGCAGATGCACTCAGCAGAAAGTCCGGAATGATAAACGGCATTGAGATCAAGGAACAAAACATAAGGGACTTGGAGCGGCTTGACATTGAAATCATGGTACGTGGGCAGCACGGATACTGGGCGAATCTTACAGTAGAACCTGAGTTACTGACTAGAATTAAGGAAGCGCAGAAGGATGATGGAGAGATTTGGGCGATAATTCAGAATTTGGAGAAGCAGACAGAATTCAGAATGGACGCAGACGGTATCATTTGGCAGGGCACGAGACTTTGTGTTCCTGACAACCAAGAACTCCGGGAAGCATTGTTAGCTGAAGCTCACAGCTCCCCATTTTCTATACATCCTGGGTCGACAAAAATGTACCATGACATCAGACAGCACTTTTGGTGGAGTGGTATGAAACAGGATGTAGCCACGTATGTCTCCAAATGTCTTACCTGTCAGCAGGTTAAGATTGAACATCAGCGATCTGGCGGTCTCCTTCAACCGTTGGATATTCTAGAGTGGAAGTGGGACAAAATCACCATGGATTTTGTTACCGGTCTTCCGCCTACCAAGAAGAAGCACGATGCTATTTGGGTCATCGTTGATCGACTCACCAAATCAGCTCATTTCTTACCGATACGCAAGGAAGATCCGGTAAGTAAACTCGCAGATACGTACAGAAGGGAGATCATGAGACTCCACGGCACTCCCTCCAGCATCGTCTCAGACAGAGATCCTCGTTTCACGTCGCGATTCTGGAAAGGTCTGCAAAAAGCTTGGGGTACACAACTTAAGCTGAGCACAGCCTTTCATCCTCAAACGGACGGACAATCGGAGCGAACAATTCAGACATTGGAAGATATGTTAAGGTCGTGTGCGTTGGAATGGACAGGTGATTGGGACGATTACATCTGTTTAGTCGAGTTTGCATACAACAACAGCTGGCACGCAAGTATCAAATGTGCTCCTTTCGAAATGTTGTATGGCAGAAAGTGTCGCGCTCCAACTTGCTGGGATCAAGTGGGAGAGCGAACACTTGAAGGACCAGAGATTATAGAAATGACCAACCAGAAGATTGAGGTAGCTAAACAGAAACTGCAGGAAGCGCGTTCACGCCAGAAGAGTTACGCCGATAAGCATCGTAGGGACATACATTTTAATGTGGGAGATCACGTCTTCCTCAAGGTTTCGCCGGCACGTGGTGTTAAACGCTTCGGGATCAAGGGAAAACTCAGTCCTCGGTTCATCGGACCATTTGATATCGTTGAACGAATAGGCGAAGTATCTTACCGATTGGCGTTACCTCCTCAGCTATCGCACGTGCATAACGTGTTCCATGTGTCCTTACTCAGAGGGTACAATTATCATCCCCTTCACATGGTTCAGTATCCACTGGAACAGATACGTGAAGATCTCACGTTTATAGAAGAACCCGAACGAGTACTCGACAGGCAAGAACGAGTCATGAGAAGGAAGACGATTCCTTTCGTCAAAATCCTTTGGAGGGACCATACCGAGCGGGAAGCCACTTGGGAAACAGAGGAGTCTATCCGGGCTTCTTACCCTCACTTCATATTTTGAGTTCGGGTATGTCACTTCTATTCAGCTTACTTTATCTATAATTCGGGGACGAATTATTCTTTTTAGGGGGGAAGAATTGTAAAACCCGCATGCTTTTACCATGAATAGTGCCCTTAAGATCGTACGTTCTAGATTAAAACTTACCTCATGTAGTATTGATCACATTCATGTGCTAATAATCAAGCAAGTGCATACGTGTATGACATGACAAGTATCGATTACGTACGAACTCATGATAAACAGTTAATAATATATCACGTGAACATAATTAAATCATGAACACCATTTAAAATACTAATTATAATAATTACGTAAATACTTATAATATATTTACGAGCGTTAAGTTTACGATAAACGACACGTTAAAAGAAACAGAAACACGTTAAACACGAGCACGTTTAACCACGAACGAACACGAAACATCGGGACACGAGAAAGGTACGGGTACCCCATGTGGGGCCCCCATACCCACGGCACACATGCATGAAATGGGCTTGGCCCATGGACTTTACAAGTTAAGGGGGGGTAAAGTGTTAAACATGTTTTCACTTTCATTTTTCAAGGAAATAAACAAAAACCCTAAAAAGAGTTTTCTCCTCTCCTTTTTCTCCTTATTGTGCCGCCACCTATACACCACCTTAGGAGGGTGATTTGTTTGATTTTGATCTTAAAAACAAGTGTTAGAATACGTGTTTGTTCATCCTTTTTCCAAGCTACATAGTGGTATACCTTTCTAACCCTTCTTTTTAATTCTTTTTAATTCTTTTAATCTTTGATTATTTTCATGAACATGTTATTATTTTTCTTATGAAAACAAGATAATTAATCATTGATCTAACATGTTTTGGTATTAAATAAAATCAAGGAATGATTTAAAGGGGTGTTTGTTTCTAGCCGCCTAGCAAAACAAACCCGAGGGGGGTTTGGTTTGCTATTGCCGCCACCACCAAGACCACAATTGGTCTTGGTTGGCTCATGTGGGACCCACGGCAGCAAGGGGACACGTGTGCCCCGGGTTTGGCCCGGGGTACGGTGTCGAATTCATACCCGATTCATGGTTCGTTGGTTAAAATCATGATCTATGTTACATGTAATTTTTATGAATCATGAACTTAGGATATAATTAATTAATAACATGAAATATTAATTAAATCATGACTTAGGTTATTTTAATTATTAGTTTATCATGACATTAAATTAACCTAAGTATTTTATGTTATAAGTTATAATTAATTAATTATTAAAACATGCCTATAATTAATTAATTTAGACATGACTTAGGTTATATTATTATTAATAATAATACACATTTTAACCTAAGTATTTTCATTTCATTTTAATTATACATGTTACACTTTAATTAAAATGCTTAACCTATAGTTTAATTAAAATACATGAAATAATAATTAAACTATACACTATATCATATGACTTAAGTAGTAAGCTTATGACACTTAGACTTATATGTTAGCTTATGAAATCAGCTTAATTCTAATTATGGAAACTTCTATTTATAGAAACTTAATTAAATAAGGCAACTAATCTAATTATGGAAACCTTCTATATATGGAAACTTATTTAATTAAGGCAGCTGATCTATTTTTGGAAACTTTCTATTTTTAGAAACTAATCTATTTTAGGCAGTAAATTCTATTTTTGGAAACTTTCTATTTTTGGAAACTTTCTATTTTTGGATACTTTCTATTTTTGGAAACTTTCTATTTTTGGTAACTTTCTATTTTTGGAAACTTTCTATTTTTGGAAACTTTCTATTTTTGGAAACTTTCTATTTTTGGAAACTTTCTATTTTTGGAAACCTGCTATTTTTGGAAAGTTACTTATTATTATACAGTAAGTATATTAATACATGAAACACCAGTAATACTTAATCAGATAAACCAGAAATACAAGATAAACACAGTTTAAGGCTTTAAACAGTGAACCATGACCTAAAACATACCAAATCAGCTATAACAAGACACAGAACCCAGTACGTAATCAGTGAATCGATACTTATACACGTGTGTATTCATGTAGCGTTAGTGATCCAGAAGTAGGAGTCTTTCTTCCGTTCATTTCACTGGACTTGAGGTACGGATTCCCGTCCTTTCAGTATGAACATTCCTTCCTTATTAGGATTTCCCCATATGCAGCCAACTGTTTTCCCCAGCATTTGTTTTATTGTTTTGAACTGCTTATGTTAATTTAGCATAAACTATAGCCATATACAAGCATGACCAGTTTCACCTAGTTATGGAGGTACCATAACCATAGCATTGGAGGCACCGATGTTATGACTTCCCCACGGCGGAGTGATTGCTCGTGGCGTCCCTTTTCAGTTTGGCCATATTATTATATCAGTCGGGGCGTATGGGTGCATCCTAGTTACATGTTTATTCAGTTTATCATGGTGAATGTGGTGTGTGCCTTGCACCCTTCACAAGGAGCTGATCCCTCCTACCCAAACCAGTATATTGATTAGAGGCATCCCCTCTAATCAGCATGATGAGGTCACCCCTCCAAGTATTCATGCACGTGACCTTTTCATGACCTATATGGGCTATGGTATATATATGTTAAAACAGTTTTTACAGGTTAAACATAAGGCTTTTCAAACTATAAAACCAGTTTTCATGATACTTAACCAGTTTACTCAGTACTTAGTCTTCCGCTGTTATATGTTACATGCTTATCCTATATCATGCTTTATTGTACATCCGTGCACTGAGCGTCTTGCTCAGCCGTTTTCCTTTTCATGTTCCCAAAACGGCAGGTACTCAGGGACGCTCGTAGATCTCAAACGTAGGTGCATATGGATTGGAGGCTTTACTGTCTTTCTTTACTTTATGCATTTCCTTTACTTTGATACAGTTGCTTTGGACATTGTTTCGTCCTTCCTTTTACAGTATTTATGTTTGTGTGTGATGAGCTTTACTTTGGGATACCGATGTTTGATTCCGGTATTTCCTTTTATGGTTGAATAATGCTTAGACATTTATCCTTGTATGCTTTGATGACACGCCATGATATGCGTAATATTCCATTTCCAAAATGGGGTGTTACAGAATTGGTCTTGGACTTCCGTTCTTTTTGCACTCTTGATTTCTTGACTTCGTCTTTTGTCTTTTTCTTCAATAAAAGCCTGTGAAGGCCCGTGTTTTCTCCCCTTTTCAGATTTTCGTCCTAAATCACAATAAAAACACAAACCACGCATAATTCTGACATTTACGACATAAAATACACGTTTTGACCTGGTTATTATTGTAATTAAGTGGTAAAAGGATGGGTGTTTACACACCTATCACATACACATACTGGGGTCTCCCCCTACACTTATTATAAAAACAGAGAAAAAGGATAGATACTGCGGGTTGCCTCCCGAGAAGCGCTTGTTTTTGTTAACCGAGTCGTGAGCCTGACTCGACCTTGATTAGCATAGGAAGAAGCTTGAAACACATCCACCGGGATCAAATACATGGTTTTCGTCCATCAAATAGCACAAGCTTAAGGCGAACAAGGCAAGCCAAATAAGAGTAGGCAAGGTTCCCTTAAGCAGTTGTTGAGCATGGTGGTAGCAAGGGTGAAGAGGTGCAAGCATATCTCCATGGTTTCCAAATATCTTTCCTTTTATTTCATCAGATGGATACTGGGATGGTTTAAAAAGTGCAATACCGGGATCGAACACCTTTTCCTTTAGGGGAAAATAACACTCAGGCTCAGTAGATCTTGAAGAAGATCCGATCATAAATCTCGCAATCTCATCCTCAGGAGGTGGATATAGAGGTGTCAAGACATAAGTGCTGCGGATATCGGTGTCGGCCGGCTTCTTCTCCTTGGAAACGGGTTTCTTCATATCCAAAGTAGGATAAAGACCATAATCATCAAAGTCCAAAGGAGGAGCATCACTCTCATTGGGGAAGTAGGTATTGAGAAAAGTGGCAAAATCTTCCTCAAATGAGTAATTGTCCAAAGTATCAATAGTGTTTGGTGGAGGATCTTCATCAAAAGTAGGAGTAAGGTCATTATGAGAAGAATCACTCGAGAGAGTATCAGCATCATCAAAATCAGCATAAGTTGGCATGTCTGGATACTCTGAAACAAAAGCAGCAGAATCATCCCCATCGGAACTAGGGTCATCATAGATTGATGGAGACCCGTAGATTTATGGGGGATCCAATTTTGGGAGAGAATCATCAATATCATCCACATCGTCTTGAAAAAGTGAATTGTCATGGGAAGACTCAAAAAGAGGATTATCATATACAACAAAGTCATCAAGTTTAAAACTTTCGGAAGTAGGAGTAAGCTCTGCTTGAAGCACATTTATCATTTTTGCGGATTCTTTTCCATTTGTCTTACTTGTAATCTTCCCCATCTTAAAAACTTGAGCATTATTCCCGACTCTTAAGATTAGTTCACCTTCGGCAACATCGACAAGAGCTTTTCCGGTTCTCAAAAATGGCCGACCAAGTATTAACGGAATACGAGGGTCCATTTCATAATCAACAACAACAAAGTCGACCGGAAAAGTGAAGGTGACAACTTTAATGAACACATCTTCGGTAATACCAACGGGGTAAGCGAGAGTGCGATTTGCAAGCTCAAGAGTCATTTTCGTTGGAGTAAGGTCGGGTAATGATAATGTTTTCCAAACACTTAAAGGCATCAGATTTATACTAGCTCCGAGATCAGCTAGGGCAACAAATTCTTCGGTTTTGTTAAAAATGCAAGGCAACACAAAATGACCGGGATCTCCAAGTTTCTCCGGAAGTTCTTTAAGAATAACTGCAGAACAGTTTTCATTTAAGCGTGTGTTGACAAGCTCAACCAGCTTTTCCTTCTTGTTAAGCAATTCCTTGAATGCTTTGACGAATTTTGGCATGTGGACAAGTGCTTCAACAAGGCTAATGTTGAAATTCATTTGAGAGATCATCTTCAAATAGTTCGACACTTGAATGTCATCCTTGGTTTGCAATTTAGCCTTGTCTAAGCGAGAAGGATAAGGAATATTTGGTTTATAGGTGGAAGGTGGGGTTGGTGAAGGTGTAGCAGGTACAGGTTGAGATGTTGAGGGTTGAGAAGTAGAAGGTTTAGAGGTGGTTGGCAGGGTTGATGGAGGGTTTTGTTTAGGTACTTCTTCCGTGATTGGTGGAGACGGCAATGGAGAACTAGTACTGGGTGTGTTAGTAGGAGGGATAAATGGGGGTGGAGGAGGTGTAGATGGAGTAACGGGGGGTGGGGTAGAAGGTCCTACTAGAGTTTCTCCACTTCGAGTAGTAATAGCACTCACATTAGCTCTAGGGTTTGTTTCGGTGGTAGAAGGAAGAGCACCTTGGGGACGAAGGGTTTGTAACATTTGAGCGAATCTCCTATCCGTGGACTCTTGAATTTGTCTAGTAGATTCTTGCATTGCTTGAATGATTTTCTCATGTTCATTCAACTTTTGCAAAACCAAGTCCATTGGTGGATGAGATACATTGAACCCTTGTTGTTGAAAAACTTGGTTTGGGTATGGGTTATAAGGTGGAAAACCTTGAGGATTGAAACCTTGGTGTTGAAAACCTTGGTTTTACATGTCATAGTTTCCCTGGTTTGCATTTGAGCCCCTCATGTTGGTATTTCCTTGAAAATTAGCTCTTGGCGGCCCTTGGTTGGTTTGATTAGGTTGTGGTTGTCTTTGTTGAAAACCGGGTGAAGCCAAATAATTTGTCGAGTTGTAAGACAAGTGATTAACATCGACATTAGGCTTGAAATGAACTCTCTCGGTGTTGTCGTAAGCATACACTTCCGCGTGAGATTGATCATAAGCTTTATCACAGTTAGCATAAGAGTGTGGCCCACCACAAGTTTCACAAGTCATATTAAGAGCATTGTTGTTTTTGGCTTTGTTAACGGCTTGTAAAGCAAGTGCTTCAACAACCGTAGTAAGATTATCAAGTCTTCTTTCGGTATCATTAGTGCTAGCACTAGCCACATTAGCCCGAACACTTTTGGTTTGCACTTTAGATTTATTCTCAATAATATCTCATGCTGCATTAGAAGACTTAACCAAAATGTTACCCCCCCCCCCCGAGGCATTATTTAGTGAATCTTGGTCATTCATGCTTAAACCATTGTAAAAAGTGTTAATTTGATGCACTTTTGTGGAACCATGTTGTGGACACTTTCTTAAAAGTTCCTTAAAACGGTCCCAAGATTCACTAAATGTCTCACCGTACTTTTGTTCAAAGTTAATGATTTCATTCCGCAAAGCGGTAGTACGTGAGGGTGGGAAAAATTAGTTGATGAATTTGGTCTCTAAATCCGACCACGTAAGAATACTTTGTGGCGGTTCCTTATCAAGCCAATGCAGGGCTTGTCCCTCTAAGGAGAAAGGAAAAAGTTGTAAGCGAATTACCTCTTGTGAAACCCCATTAAACTTGACCGTATTAGTGAGTTGAAGAAATCTTTTGATATGGTCATGAGGATCATCAATTGTACGCCCCAAGAATGGTTGAGCAGAGACCATTTGTATGAAGCCAGATTTGAGCTCAAAGTTGTTGGCTCCAATCTCGGGTATGATAATAGCATCGGTGTTGCCCTCTACGTGCGATTGCAAAAGCTCGATCATTGGTCGATTGTCCATGGTGACAATAGGTGGAGTTTCGACTTCGGCTTGAGTTGCTTTCTTCTTACGAGCACGGGTATGCATGCACACCTACAAAAAGAAAAGAAAAATAGACAAGAAATATTTTTGGTTTTTTATGTTTTTCTATTTTTTTGTATTTTTGAAAAAATTTTAATTTTTATGGATTTTTGAAAATTTTAAAGCAAGGAAAATAACGTTCAAAAGTGAACGGATCACAAAATCCAACGCGTCTCTCACTTAAAACCTTTAATCTTAACGGAAAGAGCCGGCAGCGGCGCCATTTAATACATGGTTTTTCCAAGTATGAAAATTTGTTCGTTTCGATTCAATCCGAATTGATTTCCGGTTAAAAAGTGTGACTCAGTCGTTCTTGGTGGAAAATTAAATGGTTTGGTTATCTATTCTACTTAAAAGGTAAATGCGCAAAATAATAACAATAAGCTAAAAGCGATTAACTAATAAAAACAAAACAATATAAATAATAAAACGTGAATTTAAAGCGAAACAATTAATAAAAATAAATCTAAAAGACGAAATTAACTATCGACTTGAAAATAATGTTTAGCTAATGAAAAAGGAGGAAATAAAACTAAAAGGGTACTTTAAAGCTAAACAAGACAAAAGCTAAAGCGGTACTAAATAAAAGATAAAACTTGAACTTTACCAAAAAAAATTAATTTTAAAAATAGACGAAAAATTCAACTAAAAATACGTAACTTTCAAAATTAAAAACAGAACAACTTTCAGACAAAACTAAACAATTACGAAACAATACTAATAAATAAACAAGCTAGCAGGCTAGCTGCTGGATGCAGCCAACCACACTGGTCAAAATGGCGCCAAATACCATAAGCAAGCAACTTGGTAGCTCTATTATTTCGGAAATGAAACAGTACTTTTCGGAGAATCTTGTTTTTTCGCAATAAGTGTTTTTTCAGAAAAATGGTTTCTTCGAAAAAGCTACAGTAGTTTTCAAAAAAATTGCTATTTCGGAATACTTGCATTTTTAGAAAAATTGCTATTTCGGAATACTTGCATTTTCATAGAAATCTTCGGAAAAATTACTTTTTCGGACAAATTGATAATTCAGAAAAATGAATAATTTCGAAAAAAAGGTTTCTTCGGAATAATGTACTTTTTCAGAAAAATTGAGATTTTCGGAATAATAGCTTTTTCAGAAAAATGATAAATTCAGAAAAAATGGTAATTTCGAAAAAATTAACCCTTTTCCGAAAAAGTAAGGAAACAGAAACAGATAAACAGTAAATTCAAAACTAAAGAAACAAGCTACGAATAAGCTAGAATCAATTAAGCAATCTACCAAAACTTAATCTAAAACACTTTTAAGAAAAACTAATTCAACCACAAATTAAAAACTTGAAAAACACTAATAAAATTTAAAATTAAAAATCCACTTTTAATAAAATAAACTAATAAAAACTCTTAACTAAAATCAAATCAAACACACAATAAGCTATAAAATCAATAAGCTAACACAATAAAAAACATAAAAACATAACAATTAATCAAATGAGCATGACAATAAGTTAATAAGCATAAAGATTAACAAAAATAAGAAAGGTAGAAGGAGAGGTTAATATAATAACTTGATTAAAATTAAAGATTCAACAATAAAAGTAAAGATTAGATTAAAAACAAGAAAGGAAGATTAAAGATTAAGATCCTAGTGAGAGAAACTATCACTTTCTCTCTCTACAATTACCTAAAAAAAATGAAAATGAAAACTACTACTAACTAAAATTAACCAACCCTCCTAAATGTGTTTAGGAGGGTATTTATAAGAAATGGGGAGGTGCATGTGTTGCCTCCTCTTTCTTTCTTCACGTCTTTCCGTCTTTTACGTTCTTCGACTTTATCGACTTTGTCTCGGGATTAATTAAACTCGTCTTATATTTTCTTCATTTATTATACTTGAGTTATTCGGCTTTATTAAACTTTCGTCTTTAGACTTGTTCTTCAATAAATCTTCAGAAAAGGTCTCGGACTTCTGTTCTTTTTGCATTCTTGATCTCTTGACTTCGTCTTTTGTCTTTTTCTTCGATAAAAGCCCGTGAAAGCCCGTGTTTTCTTCCCTTTTCATATTTTGGTCCTAAATCACAACAAAAACACAAACCACGCATAATTCTGACATTTACGACATAAAATACACGTTTTGTCTTGGTTATTATTATAATTAAGTGGTAAAAGGATAAGTGTTTTCACACTTATTAGTTATGTCCTACAAAGATGAAAAAAATACGTGTACCAACCCAACGTCAAATACATTAGTTAGAAAATACACATTGATAATACATATATTAAGACAGAAATATAAAATCTCATGACGCATATTAATTGTAAAATTGACATCAAAACTTTAGTTGCACTTCTGGTACTTGAGGACCAAAAATTTTCTTTGAGACATGTGAAAAAACAAAATGATATGCATCCAAATGATTTTTGATTTGTTTAAGAATTTATTCTGCAAGATCAAATACGTTATTTAAAACTTTATCAAATGATTTCAGATGTTGAAATTACTAGACATGCATGAGGCATTATGGATCCTTCATGGAATATTGGAGCTCTAATAAAACGTATATAAGACAAACTAAAAGAATTTTTTGATTGAGTTTCTTATATAATATCAATAATATATTTACATCCACCTCTAGACAATACGATTATTAATAAGCAGTTTCGTGCTTTTGTGAATTTATTTATTCCACAATTCATGTCTTAAAGCATGTAAATTTAGAGCTCTTAATTCGGTTTAGCACACAACCCGTGTATATCCAATAGCTTTTACACATTTATGTGTCTGGACTTCATGTCCTAATAGTTCTCTTATTTTCAATTGACTTCATCTTTTCATGATGGTCAATCATTTTGTTGAGTTTACTTTTGAATAATAATTAATTCATGATCCTCACTATGCATAATAGTAAGCGCTATATTTTATGTAAACAAAATCGACGTTATTTTATTTTGATTTCATGTGATTATAGACATGATAAAATTTATTGAGATCTCATTGGTTATTTTAATGTTCTTTTAAGAACATTTAGGTCTAGTGTCTCTTTGTGAGACTATCATGGGGCCTTTTATACCTCGAAGAACCATCTTGTTTTATGCTCCATAGTTTACATCAAGGATTTTATTTGAAATCGATTAGTCTACCATACTTGAGGCATGTCATAATTAAGTAGTATCTTTGAGGGATAAAGTAGGAGCATTAGTAGCTGAAACTTTGTTATTGGCCAATGTATATGTATGGCTATTAGATTATCATTGAGTAATAAATTAATAAAATTTCTATCGAGGATCAATAAAATATGGTAATTCATTCTGAATTTGTAGCTACTTATTTCCTCCTGAAGAAATTACCCTTTCGTCTATATCCCGTATATTTTTATTTAGGTGGAGTAATGCTAAAAAAATGGGATATGTTTGGTTTATAACCAAAACCAATTATGAAATAGAGGAATTATAATAATATATTGGCATGATGCTAATTTTGTTTTTTTATATGATAGTATGACCCCATACAAAACAAAATATTTTCTCTCATTATCATTGAATAATGTAGAACTAATTCATCTCATATTCAAAAAGAATTACTTACTTTGGAATGTTATGCTCACATTTAATATGTCGAGCTATTAATCATGCAAACATGAGGTTTCAATTTTTCTTACCATTTAGACGATGCATCGATTAATAGAATTCTAAATGGTTCATAAAATGGATATGTATACAAACGTATATCCACTTTTTTTTTCCAGAAAATTGAAGATTGAATAGTCAATCTAGTTGGTAGATGAATAATGAACTTTCTTTGAGAGATAAGACATTAGATTGAAGAATCTAATCAATTTATAGTTTTCACATCATTAATGACTCGTGATGGTATAACGACTCATGCCAAAAAGATTATAATTTTAGGCCATAAACTTATGTTATGGCTAGTGATAATATTTCACTAATTTATCTATAATGTATGTCGAGGAAAATGCAATATAATGCATTATATGAAATTTCATTCATCTTGACAATTTTATATTTTCTTTTAGGAGCAACAATGTGTTAGCATAGATCATTCCATCTATGAATATCGTGTGTAATATTTTTGACACGCTTGTATTTTTCATACATCACATTGTATTCTGCATAAATCATATTTTCGTCTGCTCCTTTTTTATTTTGCCACTATTAGTGGTTTGTCATTTTCATATTACTTGACTATATCCTTTACCATATCTTATTATCACATTCACTTGAGGGAACAAATATCTTGATGTTTTTTTATCACAATCTCATGAGAGAATAAAGATCTTTAACTTGATCACTTCATCACATTCACTTGAAAGAATGAAGTCTTTATGTTGATCATTTCTATCACAATCTCATGAGAGAATAAAGATCTTTAACTTGATCACTTCATCACATTCACTTGAAATAATGAAGTCTTTATGTTGATCATTTCATCACATTCACTTGAGGGAATGAAGATCTTTTTTTTGATCATTTCATCACGTTCACTTGAGGAAATGGAGATTTATACATTGATTACTATATTATCACACTCATATGAGAAAATGTATACATTTTAGAATCATTATATTCTTGCATATTAAAAAGAGATGAAACATAAATAAGGAGACATGAACAAGATTAAAATGTCTTTGAGCTATTGCTACTATATGAGCAATTTATAAAAGTTATAATTAAAAATGTCCCATAAACATGATTTTGATAAAATCGTACCATCATTTAAAAAATACTACATGATTTGAAAATACAAATACATAATAACGCATGTAGAATATTAGAAAAAAAACACTATTGAAGACATAATGAAGCATTTGTTTTTTTCAATATAACACTATTATTTTAGGATTTATTTACTTAAATGACTCACATATTGAAGACAAATGTAATTTATATCATTTACTCTATAGTTGACAAATAATTTATATACAATGATGAAAAAATTATTATCATATGTATAAATTAGAGTAATTTATAAACAAATGATATGACAATACACCATAGTCATAGAAATTATGTTGAAATTCTGAAGAAAGATTTCAAGAAGTACGCATCACACAATAATGCATTCTTTTAAATTACTCGGTTTTCTTACAGCCAAAACTGGTATAATTTAGATAAAGAATTGAGACGATGTTACTATTTATCTTTTAGGGATCATAATATAGCTTAAGATCGTTAATCACAACTTGATGTTATATTATTGTGATGTTGTTGATGAAATCTTAACTGAACTTAAGGTTCACAATATAATAACAATAACAATGAGGTTATGTTATCATGATGCACTCAAGAAAATTATCATAAAACTTGAGGTTATTTAAAAAGTATTACAACCTTAGAACTTGAGGTTCTAATTATTATATTTTTTTTCAAAATAAGACTTGAAGTTTAGATTATTTTAAAAAAGATCATATGAAGAAAAAATTAAACAAAACGTAACATGAGGTTATACATATTAATTGTGTAAGGAATTGTAAACAATCCATCGAATCGTATTGAACACGAGGTTCTTTAAAAATTCAATCATAACACGAGGTTATGATATTTCGACTTTTAGAGTCTCATAAGAGATCAAGTCCTTAAAAATATAAATTTAAGTGATATATTTATTCTTTTGCGAGAATCATGATTAAAATAATAACTTGAGGTTATTGTATTTTGATTATATTCATCGTAGTATAACTTGAGGTTGTAATAAGTGTAATCACAATATGAGATTATAATACATTTTGATTCTTTTTTATATATAAGTAATTACAATAGAACTTAAGATTACTACTTTTTGTCACATAACATGAGGTTATAATATTTTGATTCACTTCTTGTAAGCACAATAAAATACTTATTGTTCTTGTAAACTATAATATAGTTTTATTTAAATAAGAACAATATAAACAAATCAAGTTTACAAGTAACATAACCGCGTATCAAAAATTTGAAGTGAAATAGAATCAATATGTATTAAAATGGATGTAGTAATTAATCTTAAAAACCAACGTATAGACATTTAATAAGAAAAAAATATATCATTTAATAAGAATTATACAAAATAAAAACCTTTCATAAATGATATTTAAACTGTAATTCAAATAGGCATAACGGCACAACATGTTCAATGACATTTAAGTTGTAGTTCAATGGTATTGAAGCTATGTATTTGTTTTATCAAATGTATATTAAAATATATTAAAATAAAACTTTATTGCTACTTGTTGTGTGATTCATATGCAATTGTCATAAAAAGTTCTACTTGAAAAACTAATTGCACAATTCAACATCTGGTAATTAACATTTCTAAGTTATTATTATTGTTTAACAAAAAAATCGCTATAGAACTTATTAACATTTTCTAATGTATCATACTACTTGAAACATGAGAATTGTTAATCAATCAAAAAGCAACGAAAAAATATAGCATAAATGACTATTGTAAACAATAACAAAAATAAAAGTGGTAGAACTTGAGGTTCTATAAAAATTACATAACAATTATAAGAAGTTATGTTTTGATTCTCTTGAGGAAATCATAATAAAACTTGAGGTTTTTATTATTAATTTTCTTTTTTTTATAAAATAACATAACATGAGGTTATATATTGAATCATACTAGAACATGAAATTTTTTGTATTTTTTATTTTTCTCTTTAACATAACATGAGATTATGCTATTTGATTTGTTTTCATGTAGTCACAACAGAATATTTGTTCAACTACAGGAGACTTCAATAGTAGAAGGAAAAAAATAAATAACAAAATGAATTCTTTTTATGTAATTATAATAGAACATGTAGTGCTTATGTATATTACAATAAAGATATATCATGAATCTTCTACCTAGTTTTGCTTAGAGCAAAAATCGTGCTGATGACGTGTTATGAAATGTAAAGTGAGAGATTAAACTGTGTTCCCGAGTATAAGATTGAAAGAAGAGAAAAGAAGAGAGCACGAAAGAGAGAAAAGAAGAGAAGGGGATTTTTTTTATTTCTAATATTGTGTTCCCGAGATTGAAAGAAAAGAAGGGGATATAAGCCAAAAAGGCTATAAAATCACTTTCTTTCCAAATCATTCCAATTTGGAAAGAAGATTAGGAGAGAAGTTTTGGCATAATTTCCTCCTCTCTTCTCTTCTCTTCTTTCTGAAAAAAAACTCAGGAACACAACATTTTTCTAATTTCCTCTCCACTTCTCTTCTTTTCTTTCCAAATAAAAACTCGGGAACACAGTGTAAGGAGAAAAAAAATGATTCTTATTATGTAGTGTTACAAATGAGTATAATTTGACCTTTATTTATAAGTTACATCAAATGTAACGTCATAGCTAATTAAGTACTAAATTTATGGGTGGAATATATTTTATAACAAAAACATTTTAAACAAAATCAAACACCACATGAGTAAGACTTATAAAAACAAGGGATTTGCTAGAATGTGCCCACTGGGCAAAGGCTATATCACATTAAATATATTAAACTTTCCTTACAAAAACACTCAATATTAATTAGCTTTTAATTTTTCTATTATTCCCATGCTAACCTTCTCATTACCGACATAATTACAATCTTTTTACAATCTTCGTATCTCAATGCAAAAGAAAAAAATATCTTCATATCCCTACAATGTTGTCATTTTTAACGCAATATCCCTAAAATCTTTGTATTTATATTTATTTGACAACAATCACATACAAGTTGCTCAATTATTTCTTTATATAATCAAGAAGAATATGCATATTTCTTGGCAAATTAACTACTAATTATATTCAAAATTAAAATTACAAATAAATTATGACTCAGTATGATATTTCTTCCATGATTTTTTCAAAAAAAATATTACAAATTAATTAACATCAAGATGTCAAAAGATTGATGTGTATAACATGATTTATTGTCTTTTCCCTCATTTTTTTCATACCGTATACTAACATTGCATATATATATATGCCTACCTACCTAGTCTTAATATAGGTCATGCTTATTTATACTCTTTTGTTAAGATATGCATGAATGTCCACTTTTTGATTTGAATGAAATTCCAACAGAAAACAACTTTTTGATGTTAGTGAAAATGAAATTGTTTTTAATAAAGATTACCAATGTTTAGATGATAATTTTGGTGAACCTTTTATGGGTCAATATTTTCTTAGTGAAGAAGAGGCTTTTGTATTTTTTCGAAATTATGCAAAAAATAATGGGTTTTCTATTCGAAAAGGAAGGTTCAATAATAACAAGAATGGTGAAAAGAGTCGACGAGACTTTTATTGTCATCGTCAAGGAAAGCCGGATGAGAAGGAGGTGGATTGTTCAAAACAACAAAGAAACCGAGGCTCTTCAAGATGTGGGTGTAAGGTTTACATGAGGATAACATTCAAAAGGGAAAATGAAATTTTTCCGGAAGAATGGCGGGTAACAATTTTGAATCTAGAGCATAATCATGATTTGTTATCTTCAGAAGAAGTACGTTTTCTTCCGGCATATCGTTGTATTACAATGGAAGATGAGAAACGCATACTTATGCTACGAGAAGGTGGTTTGTCGATCAGACTAATTATGCGCGTCATGGAGCTTGAAAAAAATGTAAGTCGTGGGCACCTTCCTTTTCTTAGTAAAGATGTTCGTAACCTTTTTAGTAAACTTTATGAACGAGACGTTCATAATGATGCACAAGAACTATTGGAATATTGTAAAAAAAGTAAGATTGAAAATTCTAATTTTCAATATACGTTTACAACTGACGGTGAAAATAGGCTAGAACATATATTTTGGTCTCCCGCTCATTGTTTTGATTGGTACCAAAATTATGGAGAGGTGGTGGTTTTTGATACTACATACAAGGTAAATTCATATGATATGCCTTTTGGTATATTTGTTGGCATTGACAATAATGGAAGGACAATATTATTTGGGTGTGCGCTCTTACGTAATGAGACAACGAACACCTTTAGATGGCTCATGAAGGTATTAACTTTAATTTTAATTTTGTTTACTTCATGTTAATGTGAATGAATTTGTCTTTTAATGTTTTAGAACCTTTATATTATGTTGTGCTAATTAAATGTTACTAATTAACAGAATTTTCTTTTGCTAATGAGAAAAGCACCCATTAGCATTTTGACTGATCAAGATTTATGGATGACTGAGGCAATTGCAAAAGAGATGCCTTTTACAAAACATGCATTTTGTATTTGGCACATAACGGCTAAATTTAGTGGTTGGTTCAATTCAATTTTAAAAAAAGATTACTCAAGTTGGTGCACCGAGTTTTATAACTTATACAGGTTGGATACAATTGAAGAGTTTGAGCAACAATGGCCATCCGTGATTGCAAAGTACAACTTAAATGAAAACAAGCATGTCATCGGGTTATATAATATTAAAAGATTTTGGGTACCCGCTTATCTTCGTAGTTTTTTCTTTGGTGGCATGACAACAACTGGAAGATCAGAAAGTATAAACGCGTTTATAAAAAGATTTATATCATCTAATACGCGTCTAAATCAATTTATTAGACAAGTAAGTAATTATTTAGAATATTGCATATATTTGATTTATTACGTATCACTTTTATTACAATTTAATTATTTTAAAATTGATTTTTAGATTGATCTTGTGATTGAAGATATTAGACAAACACAAGCGCATGATACAATGTTGGAGAAATACATGGAATCTAACTTGAGGTCACAATCACCACTAGAGGAGCAAGGTCGTACATTTTTCACTTCATTTGCATTTAAAAAGTATCAAGAGGAGTTTGGGCGAGCAATTCAATATATTGTTGAAGAGAAAACATGTACGTGTTTTATGGTTAGATATCACAAGAGTATACGGTTATACAAGCACAAGGTGATTTGGGATGGTATGTTTGCTAAGTGTAGTTGTAAATATTTCGAGTTTGTTGGTATATTATGTCGTCATGTTTTAAGTGTATTTATTCATAAGGATTGTTTTGACATTCCTCGTGCTTATTGGCTTTCTCGATGGAGTCGGAAACAAAATTATATATCACATGAAACATCCATTGAAAACACGGCAACTATGAACAATTTTGAAGTTGATATGGATGCAACAAGCTTGGTTGGACGTCCACCGCCCTCGAAACCAAAAGGACGTCCAAAGTCGAAGCGGATGAAGAGTGGAGTTGAACTCGCTAAAAAAGCATACTTACAACGTGTTGCTACGAAGAAGAAGAAACTCATGTTGGAAAGTAAAGACATGAATCTTGTTTTGTCTTTTAAGTACTAATTTTGTTTATTTATTTGGTAGTTTGAAATTTAATCTTGGAATAATAATATTTGTTTGTTGATTGTTTTTTTTTCACTCATTAGTTATGTACGAAGTATCATATAGTGTGAGGTGAAAAGCTAACACAATCAATATATAACTATAACTTGGACATATTAACTTGTAAAATCCTTACCCATAAAAGATAAAATAAAATATATCCCATTGTCATTTTGCTATAAAATGCTATCATATGAATATCAACTAGCATTTAACTATGTAAAAGGAATATATATAATCTTGAGATATTGAATATAATTAGAATTTAATATATAAAGAAATACACGAGCAAAATAGATGTGTTTGTTGTAAATCGAATATGGTAATTAAAGGTTTTAATATACAAAGAATAGCTACAAGGCCCGCCCGATGGGCGGCTAGCTTCAAATATAAATTTGTAAAATTAAAATCGATGAAAGATTTTTCTTACAAAAAAATAGTTTAACTTAGTTTGTGAAGACAACGTTGCATGTTTCTGAAAAATACGTACATTAGCTTCCGTTATAAGAATAACATATCAGATATTGACAAGTAAAAAAATCAATGTTAAAGACAAATGTATCTGTGCCATTTTTATAATGTATTTTTACGGTATTGAATCCTTCATTAGTCTTAACACGTTTGTAGTAAGATTAGTTATAATACATTTGAGTAGCCAAAATAATTAGGAACAGTGAAGATGCATTGTCCGTTTAATTTGGAAAGATCTTTCATGGCAAGGACAATCTACAATAACTATGAAATAAAAAAGCAAATTTAATATTTTCATCAGAAACTTGAAGAAATGGCATGCATCTTTCTAAACTAAGCAGAATATACCTTTGAAGTAACAATAACAATGACATGCCCATAACCATATAGAACATTCTTGCTCTCAGCGTTTGTGTTTTTGGAGACGATCTGTTAGATCGGAGCAAGAATAATTGTTCAATATAATTAGTGTGTTCAATAACCATTAACCTTTTAATACAATGAGACTGAAGTTTATGTATATGTAGTGTTAGCTTTTCACATTTGACATGTTAGAAATAATAAAGTAGAGTAAACCATTTGTAAGTAACTTAAGTTATTTGCAAACATTTTGGTATAAACGTATTGCGGATATGTTGAATTCATCAATTTCACCATCTCGTGAGCTCGTTTTCTGTTCGACATAAAATATAAAAGATTTTTTAGAAGTTGTTGTCTATCATTGCTAAATTGGATAAATAAAATCCTTTGTTAATTTGATAATAAAATTCACACATACCTCATGTTCTATTTTGTTCCGGCTATGGTTTTGGAAGTCTTGCTATTTAAAACCACTAAATAACACCATCTCACTTCATAGTCACTATCATGTGAGCTCATGAACATGAAATCATCACACATTGTTTCACTCACAAGGTACCCCGTACCGGAAACGATACCAAACCACCATCTATACACACCAATAAGCACATAAACACGTAAAGACACGTAACTAGCACAAAATAAAACTAAGTGACGAACCTCAAAACCAGGGTTGTCACATCACTCCCTCCTAATAGAAATCTCGTCCCGAGATTTACTCCTTAGGATCAAACACATAAACAACAAATCACATGAGGATACTTGTTCCAAACGAACTCCTCTCATTTCCACGTGAACTTTAGTTCAAGTTTCAAAATACCAAATATACAAACCAAAAACAATTAAACTCATTGCCAAACTCTTGACCTCACAGTCAATAAATCTCCTAGATGACTCTTTGATAAAACAAAGACTCTCATTAACACAAATCCCGAATAACCGTACATGCAAAATGCATTCTCAAATAACCTTTACCAATCTCAATACATGAAATGTATCATGTATACAACTCATTTTCCCCAGGAAATTCTCTGATACCATTCTGTCACACCCCACCATGGCGGAATATGGGGTACGACATATGGATATCATCACAACAATAGCGTGTCTATAGAGATAACTAAATGATATAAGAAATGTCATAAATGGCGACACAAGTGTCATGACAATATCTCAACATGCAGGAGTCTAGGTAAGTAGGTAACAATCTTACCTCTTACCTAAGACAAACAAGTAACACAAACAAAACAAAGATATAGGTGCCAACAGTATCACTTATTCAAAACACATAAAAATAAACTAAGAAGGAACGGGGATCTCCTTCTATATGCAAATCCTAAGGCATCCAAGTCTAGCCACTTCTATCCACACGCTTAACCACATTCACACCTGAAAGAGACACTAAAACACGTCAACATAAAGTTGGTGAGAGTCATAGGTTTAGACTCCAACGCTAAATCAGTTACAAGCTGTGAATAACAATCATCAACAAAAGAACATATGGACAATGTGTTACAATTATGTATTAACAACTATCAATCAAGACCAATCATACCAAACCAATCCAAGGCTCCTACCTTGCCAAACAACATCATGGTACCATAGATGATCACCCTATGTACCTATCCCAAGGCCACTACCTTGGCAAACCACAAGGCCACTACCTTGTCAAACCACAAGGCCACTACCTTGTCAAACCACAAGGCCACTACCTTGTCAAACCACAATAACAAATCAAGAATCACATAGCAGTTAATCACATAAGTGTACACACAAGTCCATCACAACCATAAAACATTCACAGCAACAATTTAGAAATAACTCAACACAGTGTCTCTTCCATCCCATCTGGAAGTCAAAATCAATAGTAAACATGAGACTATGAAACTCACCTGATAGCTTCTTCACAAGTCCTCGCACTAGCAACAAGCTATCAAACCAAAAACACGCAATCAATACATGATCCAACCACTAAAACGGCTCATCAACCTATGATGGACATCTAGTCTATTCCCATATAAAAACCTCATTGATAAGCTCTAACCATCCCATTAACCTTCCCTAACAAGTCCTTAACTTGATTAAGTTTAATAACTATCCCGTTCATATTTTACACAAAACAGTCCCAGTTTTTAAGTCTCAAAACTTTAAGTCAAACGTCCACTTAAAAATACCCATGGTTTCTGTAAATAGAATATTCATACCCTTACATATGTTGACTAACATCTCCCACTGGCCCTAACCTTAAAGATACTGTTAAGGCCCCGATATACATATATATACTTTTGTCATTCCAGATTTCCTGATTTTAAACATACTAAAAGTTTGTTACCATTAAGGGGTATTACCCTAAACCACAACCTTAGCCCAAGTGCAGATACTTAATACAATATATAAACCATCTCTCACGTTCGTGAGAAGATCCCAATGCAACCCTAAGTACCCCAAACAACCCAAAACTTAAAAAGAAAACAGGCTGAATTCAAAACTGTTTTGACCTCCGACTGTTGTAACCTGTTTTTGACCCACTTCCCGACCTCCAATTTAGTTCTAGTTTCTTGCATTGGAAAGCCACTTCAAATAGCTTTCCAGGGATACTTTGATCGCATCTTGAATGTTCCTAGAACTCCCGGTATGATCAAAACAATTGACTCAAAATTCTGCCCAGTTTTTAAAAACGGGTTTAATCAAATTAATCTAATTAATTAACCCTAACCCCACTAATTACAAGCCCTAATTTATTTAATCATTATAATACGATTAATATACTGTTTTTAATTAAAACCTAAACTAAATCCATCATAATATGATCATATAAACATTAAAAACAATTAATATGAAAAGGGTTTTGAAGATTTACCTTTAAATTAATGGAAGATGAGAAAACCCCAATTTTATGAAGAACCCTAATTGGCCACCATTGATGAATTTCGGCTAGAAGATGTTATGGAGGTTAAAAATCTGATTATTATGGTTATGAGTTGGGTTTGGTTAAGTCCTAAAGGCCCCCTAATCCCATTACAAGTCCAATGGGCCTGTTTTGGGCTTTTTCCTTCTTTCTTTCTTCTTTGGTGCGTCTAAACCTACCCAAACACCCCTAAATTCGTTTTTTTTATTTTTATTATTTATATATGTATTAAAAATATTACCTTAATTTTCCTTAATTTATTTCAGCTCCTAAAGCCTCCAAAACCTCAAAACCGTAAAACTAGTCAAATTTACGCGTTTTACCGTAAAAGACGTAAAATATACACTTTTATAAAAAATCTCAAATTTTGAAATAAACTTTATAATTAAGTCCTAAATGACTCAAAACCATCCCGAAAAATATCCATATGGCTAATCACCTCATCCGAGACCTCTAAATGCTAAACCGTAAATCGTAAAAATACGATTTTCTATAATACATATACGTATACGTAAAACCACTAAATAACACCATCTCACTTCATAGTCACTATCATGTGAGCTCATGAACATGAAATCATCACACATTGTTTCACTCACAAGGTACCCCGTACCGGAAACGATACCAAACCACCATCTATACACACCAATAAGCACATAAACACGTAAAGACACGTAACTAGCACAAAATAAAACTAAGTGACGAACCTCAAAACCAGGGTTGTCACATCACTCCCTCCTAATAGAAATCTCGTCCCAAGATTTACTCCTTAGGATCAAACACATAAACAACAAATCACATGAGGATACTTGTTCCAAACGAACTCCTCTCATTTCCACGTGAACTTTAGTTCAAGTTTCAAAATACCACATATACAAACCAAAAACAATTAAACTCATTGCCAAACTCTTGACCTCACAGTCAATAAATCTCCTAGATGACTCTTTGATAAAACAAAGACTCTCATTAACACAAATCCCGAATAACCGTACATGCAAAATGCATTCTCAAATAACCTTTACCAATCTCAATACATGAAATGTATCATGTATACAACTCATTTTCCCCAGGAAATTCTATGATCATAAGCTAATGGTCCGATCTTTCTAAAGATCATAAATGGACCTACAAAACTCTACATCAACTCTTCCATTTTACCAAATCATACCACCCGTTACTATGGGTGAAACTTCATACATAACTCTGTCACTAACTCTAGTGGTTTCCTCCTTTATATATAGCATCCCTTGTTGCACTCATCCTTTCCACAAACATCACTACCACATTAGTAGCCTCTTTTACCATTGCTAGTCCACAATGGGGACATCTCACCCTATCCTTTCACATAGTGCCTCAAATGGCATTTATCGACTTCTAGTATGATAACTATCGTTATATGAAAACTCAGCCATCGCTAAAAAGTTTTCTAACTCCCTCTAAATCAATCACCCATGCCCTCAGTGTAACTCCTAAGGTTGTACAAATATCTCACTTGTCTATCCTTTTCCCAGTTAGCTGGATATACTCATATCCAATCATGTTCATCAACTCCCTTCAGTCCGTACTCCAAACTACTTAAAAATTCCAATTTCCTTACAAAGTGACCTACGACGGTCTTTCACAGATCCATTAGTTCTTCCAACTTCCCAACTACGTGACTTCTCATTCCTCTGGAAATAGGTGATGAATTAGTCAGTCTATCGACCATCACCCAACTCTCATCGTACTTAATCGTCCAACGCATTATGTATCCCTTCCACCAACTTCGTCCTTACATCGCCCCTTTCTAAGCTACTCCTATCTATGTAGTTAGTATAGTCTACGTCCTTTTCTCCATATGATTGTCCAAGCCACGCAACATACATGTTGACGCGTTCTCTGCTTTAGACAACTCAACTCGTGCAACCTACATCTTTCATCCAAGCCGCCCTAATACGTCATCCCTATAGTTCAAGTTCGTCTTAGCTTCACTTCATTCTTCTTATTCCATGTCTCATCAACCATGCTTTCCTTTCCCAGATGGTACTTGGCCTTGCAATTTTCTTCCATCAATTAACTCCACCCATCACCTTTGCCAAATGTTCAATCAAGATGATTAAATATGTGTTGGAGATGTTCATGATCCGTATAGATCATTCTCCACGTCTCGTACACCAAATGCCTCTAGCATTCTAGGCAGATATAACAATGCAGCTCCACTAACTAAGTCTTATCTAGTTCTTCCAAGTCTTCAGTTCTTGCAACGTATAAGCAATTACCTTTCTTTGTCGTTCTCGTACACATCCAAATCCTTGCTCCACGTGTCGTCATGCTTCGCGAATTCATCCAGTCCTTCCAATAATGCCAAGATCTGCTCATCATTGAATCTACCTCTTCAGCCTCCAAAATGCTTCCTCGTCCTTCTTCACTTCGCCCCTTGCTGGTTCCACGATATGCCATCATCTCTGACTACTAGTCCTGGCCAACTTAATCCTAAAACTCACACTTGAAAATCTCACGTTTAACTCCACTCCAAAACCGACACATAATTCGCCTCACTCCCCTTCTTAGATTTGAGTAGATCAAGATGTCGTCGATACTCCCGATGACAACTCGTTTACATACGTTCATGCACACTCGGTTCATTGACTCCATGAGAACCGCTAGTGCTTTGGCGAAGCCAAATGCATAACCGTAAACCCAAAGCGTTCATACAACATCCTTAGCAATTTCAACTATGTCCTCCTCACACCCTCTCTTAGCGGCAATACGAATAAATTTCTTGCAATTTCTAACAGCTCTTGTTTTTAAATCACTCCATCAACGATTTGCCTTGGAAAGGCACTAACTACAACTCTTCTCACCTCTCCTACTTGCTCTATTCATGGTTCTACCTCAAAGTAATAGGCAAACCTACTAAGTTTCAGGAAATTTTCAGAAAGCATACATGCCTTACGAACAATATCCCCTCCCAACACTCTCTATGGCGCGTTACTTGTGCCAATAACCATACACTCTGCAAACCTCTATTCATCTCCTTGACACTACTAAGAGACCTCATGACCACATTAGTTCGTCTACGAACTTCTTTCCTCCCCACTAAGGGCATTCCAACCGTTCTCTCATGGTCACCTACTTAAGCGTGTAGGCGCGACCAAGTCTTTCATACGACTACTTCAACGCTCCCGAACAATACGTAACCAAAACTACATCCTGAATCCACCAGATACGATCAACGAATCAAACCCACGGATAACTAACGACATTTCACGTGCACCAGTTAAAACAAGTCAAAACCACGAGACTCAAAAGAAAACTCAAACCCAGTACGTGTATCAATTCAAAATGACCCATGACAACGAAAAATAATCCAAGAAACACCCAATGGCAACCATATATATTCTTTTGGAAAAGTCGATCTTTTGCACGGTTTAAATAATATGTCGCGACCACACTATCCGGATCTTTCCCACACCACCTGTGGAAGATGAACTATATCCCCGTCGAGATATCTTCCCTCCGAAGAGACGACGCACAAGTACTCAGGACGGATCGTGCCCCACGCTCCACACACATCACAACTGGTCCCATAGACGCCCATACATCTATGTACCAAAGCCAATCACAATCCAAACAAGATTCACATAGCAGAACACGTACCAAAGCACATATGAGAACACATAAGCACGCAAGTCACACAATAACACATTTATGTCCACACATTTTATAACATAGTACTAAATCATGTTAAAGAACATTACAAGTGTCATCTCCATCCCATACTGGAAAAAAACATTTAAAAACGTAGTAAAATGGGACTATGAACTCACCTGATTGCTTCTCCAAAGTCCTTGCTCTAGCCCCAAGCTAATAATCCAAAAACACATAAATCAATACATGAACCAACCTCTAAAATGGTTCATCAACCTATGATGGACATCTAACCTCCTCTCATATAAATACCCCATTTATAACTCTAAACACCCTATTATCCTTCCCTAACAAGTCCTTAACTTGGTTAAGTTTAATAGCTATCCCGTTCACAATTTTACACAAAACAGTCCCAGTTTTAGGTATCAAAACTTTAAGTCAAACGTCCACTTAAACATACCCATGGTTTCTGTAAAAGGAATATTCATACCCTTACATATGTTGGCTAACACCTCCCACTTGCCCTAACCTTAAAGCTACTATTAAGGCCCTGATATATATATATATACTTTTGTCATTCCAGTTTTCTTGATTTTAAACGTATGAAAAGTTCATTACCATTAGAGGGTCTTACCCTAAACCACAATCTTAGCCCAAGTGCAGATCCTTATTACAATATATAAACCATCTCTCATGTTCATGAGAAGATCCCAATGCAACCCTAAGTACCCCAAACAACCCAAAACTTAAAAAGAAAACAGGCTGAATTCAAAACTGTTTTGACCTCCGACTGTTGTAACCTGTTTTTGACCCACTTCCTGACCTCCAATTTAGTTCTAGTTTCTTGCATTGGAAAGTCACTTCAAATACCTTTTCAGGGGTATGTGGATCGTAAGATAAAAGTTTGTAGAGCTCCCTATATGATCAAAACAATGACCCAAAATTCTGCCCAGTTTTTAAAAATGGGTTTAACAAAATCAACCTCATTAATTAACCCTAATCCCTCTAATTACAAGCCCTAATTTATGTGATCATCATATTATGATTATTACAACATTAATTTACTGTTTATATATAAACCCTAACCCTTAATCCATCATAAGAATGATTAAATAAAAAGAAAAAAAATAAAGAAAAAAACGAAATTAGGGGTGTTTGGGTCGGTTTAGAAGAGAAAAAAAAGGAAAAAGGAAAAGATTTATGGTAAGTGGTAATTGGGTTGGACAAGGATTGTTTTGGCTATATAAGTAACCCCCAACACTAAATCAAACGCATTTTTTTTCTTTCCCTGGAGTTATAGTCGACTAAAAGAAGAGGAAAATTAGGGTTCTTCATAAAATTAGGTTTTCTTCATCTTCCATTAAATAAAAGGTAAAATCTTCATAACCCTTTTCATAGAGCATGATAACGTTGTAAACTACTCCTGCATAAAAGCATGATATCGATGATTGACTATTATTAAAGAAAAAAGAAATTTCAGATAGTACATCTCTAAAGTATATTTTGATGTGATTATGTTACTATTACGACATGTCATATAGTAGTGTTGTGAAAGAATGAGTAAAACCACATGCAGTAACTTTTTAAGAACTCAAAAGCACGACACATCACACCTCTATTCATATACTCCATACTATTTTGGAATATACTTCAACTAATGTTTTACGATACCAGTAAGGACATCATAGATGACATCAACTTTTGTTACCAGTAAGTTGAATGCAACAAACGTTAATAATTTGAAATATTGTCAAAGTCTATGTACCTTCTAACGGTTAGAGATAACAAATACAAACTAACATGTTCAATCATGGGCGTTGTAGTCTGTACCTTACAATCATGATACATGCATGGACACCTGCAACCATTCTTCAACAACATTCATTATCATTTGACCAAGAAAATGTATTCCCTGTGGTTTAGAATCATGCATAGAAAGTAAAAACTAACAAACCAAGTACAAAAAATACACAAGATTCAAAATGATTATGCTTATTGTTAATGATTCCATGACTGGTGATAATATCTTTAGTGTCAACAACCTTTTTACAAATCTAGGTAAAATATTATGAGGTGCATGAATATGAACACCTTCATTGTATAAAAAGTTTATATTTCTGAATTAAGTAAATCCTTTTTTTGTCACGATTCGATATAAAGCTGGCTTGTGTGAACGAAGTAGATTCATCAAAGTCCTTTATGCAGATATTATAAAAAAAGAGTATTTATAACAAAATGATAGTCACCGAATGTGACTTCTAGTATGCCAGTGCAGATGTTAACATAAGCTGACTATCGATTTTTGCTTCCCCTATTGTGTCGTCGGCAAAATGGGCCAAGTTGAGTCACTGGGTATTAATTTCACGCAAATGGATGAAGAAAATGTGATTGCCAATTTAACCGGTCCATAATCTTATGGGACAAAAATCATTATATCCTCATTCCAGATCGGATTCAAATTGATATTTTGTATAGTTGTTTGGGTCTTCTAATTATAATAAGAACCACATCCAACAATTTTGCGATACCAAGAACAAAATATCCATCAAAGGTAATAAAAAATGATAGACGAAAACATAAATATGGAGTTTTTTAGGACTGTTGATATAAGTTTGACATATAGGGTGTTTGGATGTGTGTTTTGAACGTGATTATGTGATACTCATGTCAAACTTAGAGATACATATTGTGGGCCCGGATAAAAAAAAGACTCGAATCATGGTGCAAAGAACAGTTGACACAAAACGAATGAGCATTCTACACTTCCATAAAAAAACAACAAACCACGACTTATTTTAGTAAAGGAAATTAAAGGTACTATAAATTAGACAAAGCAGAAAAGAATACCATAATTGGGATAGTAATAAAAGTAATATAAATTGTGCAGTTTATGAAATATATTTTAAATGCATTCTACCAGTAAAAGATTTATAATACCCGACACAACTGATAATATGTACCAATATAGCAGTTTGAAAGTAAGGCTTTAAATCTAATTTCAAACACTATATTACCTGCATAAAGAAAGTGTCCAATATTACTTGTCTTGTGGAAACGGGGTTTATAAGGAAATCATAAGTGACTTGATTATGTAGATTGATTACAACCAAAAGAAATTGTTCACTGTACCAAGAAAAATAAAACTCATAGTCTAAACCAAAAATATACATTTATCAATATACTTTTTGCTTCATCTATTTTTGCTTCATCTATGTTTGCTCACCTACATCAATCGTTGACCACATTTTCATTGGGGATTTTCATCAAACACTTGGTGCTCATATAAATTAAAGCCCTAAACTTAATATGTTAGACTATAGTTTTTTTTTGTTACAATAGATTTTAAGGTGTCATAGTCAACATTAGAAATCAAAACAGACAATAAAGTAGTTATTATTAATGGAGTTTTTATAATTTTCAATTTTCAAGAAATAAAGCTAAAAACACAAACAACATTACAAATGCATTGAAAGATCATGGCTCAAACTCAATAATTCAATATACCTTATGGATCGCAAAATCATAGTGAAGTGGCTGCTCACAATTGAATGATCATTATGATAAGAGTATATAAACATGAAAACATCTTCAATCGAATCGTCCCCAAAATCGCATGCGTGTAGATTGTGGGAAGGGGTTTTTTTTTTGTTTTGGTGGTTTGTATTTGAAGAATTAAATGCTGTAAAACTAAAATGAGGGACAGCCGTTTGATTATTAGTATTATACACGTGTAGTTTTCTTAGAATTTAAAGGCAAGATCTTATTGGGCAAAACCTTCCTTTATATATATAGAAGATTATTGACAAAGAGAAGGTTAGCATGGGAATAATAGAAAAATTAAAAGCTAGTTAATATTGAGTGCTTTTGTAAGAAAAGTTTAATATATTTAATGTGATATACCCAGTGGGCACATTCTAGCAAATCCCTAAAAACAAACACAGCCGCCTTAGTTAGAAAAGTGTTGTAGGTTTGTTTGCCGGAAACCTAATAGAAAAGTGAATAACAGCATCATCATCATCAGGTAATAATATTCTTTAAAACTTATACATAATCCAAGCAAAGCAAAGCAAAGCTTTTCTATTTGATTTCTTAGAAAACTTTACTAATTTTGATGTAAAGCATAATAAAGTTAATTTTGTTTTTCTTATGTTTATAGATTTGGAATCTACTATTTGTAGCAAATATGGACTCCCCCCAACTACCGTGTGTATTGGTACTTAGTGGAAAATCAGCAAGCAACAAGGAAATTGTCAAGTCTTTAAAGGAAAATGCATCCCTAAAACTTGCAGACGATGTTAAATTGTTCACCTTTTTGCAATCTGACATGGAAAGCCAACATGAATTTGATACCCACACTTATATGACTTTTCTAATCACTACGTGTTTTGGTAGAGTTCTATTTTGGTCTCCAAGATTGCCTTCCACTCACGACGTCGTCTCTCTGTATGTGCAAATACCTTTTGCCCTTCATATTCTTTCTTTCCAAGGTATTCAAACTTTTTGTTTTTATGCAGCAACTTTAGTCAGATTCCAACAGGTTCCGTGTGCATTGCTGATGTTCAGTTTAAAGGACGAGGTATGTATGTAACACTGGATACTCATCTATATGTATGTTAAGAGGTTACTATAGGCTAATACAATGAGTTATAAATGTTAAAAGGTCGTTCACAAAATGTATGGGAGTCTCCAAAGGGTGCCCTTCTTTTTTCATTTACAATGCAAATGGAAGATGGTCGTGTGGTGCCTCTTGTGCAGTATGTTGTGTGTCTTGCTGTGACAGAAGCAATTAAGGACATTTCTCTAAGAAATGTAAGCGCTTTATATTTCTTATGTTTGATGTTTCACATTCATACTTCTTTATTGGCATCATTGCTAGTATATCACAAGGCTCTACATTATTGAGGACTAACATAAGGAATATAAATGCTTATAATCACCCAAATAGTTTCCATGGCAACAAATTGTATTATTATAATGTTTGCAATCATGTTTGGTACATTAATTATTCTTCATTGTAAAGAACAAGCCTTTTAGGGGGTCGACAATAACTGAAAAACGTTTTTGAAACCCACCCCTCCCCTGTAGATTTTTGATATCTAATATCTTTTATTTCCACTATGCAAAACCTTATCCCTTAGTCATATACTGTATGTAGGATCCTGTGCAACTTTAACCTGGTTTGTGCATGTCATATTGTGCTGTCAACAAGTATGTTGTAGCTTATGCACAAATTAGCTGTATAAACCTACTGAGTATTTCTTACCAACATTAGCCAGACAAGCATGTAAACTAGCAATGCCAGCTGCTCGACCAGTAATCGGATTTGTAGGTCTATTGTTTAGGGTACCCTATGCTTATAGTTGTAAATCTTAATGGGGAGGGTATTCTAAAGGCTAGGTTCATGTGGTGAAGGCAAATAAAACATGGCACATGGATTAAACTGGGTGGAAATACTTCAGGGGTAAAAACAGGTAATCTAATATCCGTTGGTAGCATACTTAGTGGTGCTGTCAACAAGTATGTTGTAGCTTATGCACAAATTAGCTGTATAAACCTACTGAGTATTTCTTACCAACATTAGCCAGACCAGTGTTGTAAATATCGGTCATGGCGGCCGATATATCGGGGATATATCGCTTGGCGGTGGTCCACCGCCACACCATGGAGCATATCGGCCAACTTGGCGTTTTGGTCAAATATCGGTCAATATCGGTAAAAAATCGGTTGACTTTTGGTACTTTGATTGTTTTTTATTGTGTCTCTATTTTTTAATGTAAATATTACAAGATATATAACTAAAACTAATGAATACAGTAATAAAATTATAAAAATATATAAGAATTTCAGATAAATATTAAATAAATATTAAAAATATATAAAATAGTGATAAAAATATATAAAATAATAATAAAAATATATAAAATAATGATAATTTATCGTACCCGCCGAGAAACCGATATATCGCCGCCAAGACGATATATCGCTTGGCGGTGGTCGACCGCCGAGACCCCGCCGAGCGATATTTACAACCTTGAGCCAGACAAGCATGTAAACTAGCAATGCCAACTGCTCGACCAGTAATCGGATTTGTAGGTCTATTGTTTAGGGTACCCTATGCTTATAGTTGTAAATCTTAATGGGGAGGGTATTCTAAAGGCTAGGTTCATGTGGTGAAGGCAAATAAAACATGGCACATGGATCAAACTGGGTGGAAATACTTCAGGGGTAAAAACAGGTAATCTAATATCCGTTGGTAGCATACTTAGTGGTGCAAATGTGTTATGGCCAGCAGGAATTACTGATTTAATTACGATGTTTATCAGAAAACTATAGTCAGTTGAGTTATCTCAAAGATCCCCGGGTCCTCTTTGTCGAGCCCTAAACCCCATAATCGCAAATTTGGGACCGTAACAAAATGATTGTGAGATCAAATTGCGGTTTGCACAACCATTAAAAGATAGATTATATTAATGGGATAACCCGATCCCCCGATGGCTTATATCAGTGAGATAAACCGACTCCCCAATTGATAACCAAATCAATACTTCATCTTTTATATAATAAAAGAATTAGATTATTTGGGAATTTTATTAAAAAGTGGAGGTCGTAGAAAATACAATTAGACCAATCAAATGGCTTGATTTTGACACATAAGCAAAATCGAGCGATGTGATTGGTCGAAAAAAGTCAAAATTGACTTCAATTTAGTCAAAGTTAAAAATTTTGGTGCAGGAATTTGATGAAAACACACAAAAATATATGTGTCAAATTTGTGAAAATAAAAACTTAAAAAAAAGGAGGAAGGAATTAATAAAACTTTAGTGGTTGAATTTTAAATAAATTAGATGGACTTAAGTGTAAACTTATAATTTTCCATATTTTTTAATAACTTTAGAAATAAACAAAATACCCCTTTAAAGTTTATACCCTCCATACTTTATATTTTAAAAATACAACTTATATGTTAATATTAAAAAACCAACAAATCACATGATTATAAATATTCAAATAAAAACAAATTATTGTCTATTTCTATTTTGACACTTAACAAAGTCAAGCAATGCAATCTACGTAAATTATTATTAACATGAATATAAATATCAAAATGAATGTAGGACCTCAGACATCGGTGTGAGATGAAAATAAATAGACGGGATTCTACATATTACAACAATATATTTTTTCAATGTCGTTATGTGTTACTAAACACACAATGTCTAGAAAAGGAACATTTCAGTTTAACAAAGTTAAATCCTTTATGGAACTAATGTTTATACAAAATATCAATTAATATTATCATAATGAAAAATCATGTAAAACTCGTGGGTACATGAGCATCGTAACTATTTAAGTATTAAAAATTTAATATTATTTAATAGAATAATATTAAGCATTACAAAATCATGAATTTATAAATCATGTACGTGTAAGGTTGATGTAAATGGTTTGTTGATTAACAATTAAAATATAACTATTTAGAATAAAAATATTGAAAGTAAAAAGAGTATGAAATTCGAAAAATAAAAATTGAGGTTAGTTTATATTAATTTACACGATGCACGGTAAAACAACAACATAATCAAACATATAAACATTAAATATTCTTAAAAACATATATAATATACATAAAGAGGTGAGATCATGAGAAATCATACTCCAATTGAAGATCAAGGGAACACATCTCAACAATCCAATTTTTCTTCAAACAATAAAAAACCCATTTTTTCATCTTTTAAAAAAAAAAGAACATATCTTTCAAACGATAAATCGTCGGACCAAAAACTCATAGAAGTTGCGTTTTGTTTTAGACTATTGAACGCAACTCACTACTTCCACACCATGAGTGCACCCTTTCACTTGCTACCCTTTTCTATAATACCACCTATTTCATCAAGTTCTATTTTTTCTCCTCTCCTTGAGCGGCAAGATACGTGTCGTGGACTCAGACATTGTCATATTGCCATTGGGGACAGAGATGAATATTCAGATTTCAGCAGCTGCTGCAAAGAGGCTTTGCAGAGCGCAGATTGAGGGTATAAGTTTGCTTTTGACTTGCATATGGTCATATGGAAGCAGTTGGTGTAATATTTTGTAGTTAGTTGACGCTAAGTAGCATAGCTAGTTAATTGCGATTTTATTCATCCAGACCTGGCCTCAGTTGTCCGTTTGTTTTTATGGCTATGAGCTATTGCCTTCGAGTCTTGTAAATAACTTTATTATATCTGGATCTGTAAACTTATTATCGTTGATTGTATCCTTCACCAAACTACCATGAGGAGTATTAGTGGAATTTATGACATGTTAGTTTAAAAGATCAAGCCAAGATAAAAACACTGTTGATATGTCATACCCTTTGGTTACATTCGTCGCTCACATGATAGATATCAAGAAATCTACTCATTCATTGGTGTTTAATATTTATACTTGCTGCTGATTTGTAATGTTGACGTTTGTCTGTAATATCGATTTCAGGGCATCCCTCCTTTGGACGTTAGAATAAAGTGGCCAAATGATCTTTATTTAGATGGCCTTAAAGTGGGAGGAATTTTGTGTACATCAACATATAGATCTAAGAAGTTTAATATTAGTGCCGGTAAACATCTCACTCCACCAAATGCCTTTCTCTTCTGCTTTGCAACTAGAGGACCTTCCTGTTTTTTTTTCTTCTTTTCTGTATTCAGTGCTTTGCCTTCTATGTGTAAGAAAATGCTTCAAAAAAATGCACTATATTATATCTGGATGGATTATGGTTAAAAAATTTGATCTGTATCCCTTACGAAATTGCAGGAGTAGGATTGAATGTTGATAACGATAAGCCAACAACATCCTTGAATGCTGCGCTCCGAAAGCTGACTTATGATTTCCATCTACGGAGAGAAGACATTACATCAGCCTTTTTTAACAAATTCGAATATCTCTTCAGTATATTGATGGATCAAGGTGAGTAGTAATTTCGATAATGTAGCGAGCACTTTAGTGTGTCAAATTATGCCTTCCTTTGTTGTATCCTGGTATAGTGTACTTGTTGTATACTTCTAATATATACTTATTCTTTATGCCTAAATACATACTTGTCATTTATACATAGGGTTTTGCTAACCAATTCCCACTAGGCAGAGGTTAGTATGCAATTAATGAATACAAACTTGCCTTATTTACAATAAAATGCATTGAATGCACATTTAATTCTATTTAAAATCATGTTCATATGTAGCAATTTGTAAGTTTATTTAATTTGTATTTGATGCATTTTAATATTAATTAGGAAATTTTGTATTCATTAATTGCATCAAAGCACTCATATTAAGAGACAGTTGAATTAAAAAGCCTGATTTGGCTACAAAATTCGGTGGTTGTCACTTGTCTAGATGAGGATTAGGATTTTGATGGTGGCTGTGCGTGTTAGAATTTTGAAATGTTACTAAAACCGTTTAAAATTGGCATGTCCAGGTCATGTCACTTTTATGATATCTTATGGATTCAGTTTTTTAGGATGTAAAGTCGGGTATGTTATGCATATAACATAAAGTAGAAAGTGCAATTCAAGGGTTTCTTTTACTTGAAATGCAGGCTTTCGACCACTTGAGGACTTGTATTACAAGACATGGCTCCATAGGTAAGATTTAGTCCAACAAAATGGGCGAGTTTGCTACATTTTGGCAACATAAGACATCAAAGCAATTTGTTTTTATAGAGTTCTAAAAACCATTTTATTAAAACTTGGGATTTTTATCTATTCTGTCTGTATGCCCATTAGACACTACAGTAGAGGAGAAAAGAAGAAAAGAAATACCTGTATTATAACATCTTGCCGAAGTTTGTTCCCTAATAGAATTTATGACCTTGATCTATTAGCACACACCATTATCAATTTATTTGGATTTTATCATTAGTCTTGATATGTGCAGTGGGCAGAGGATTGTTGTTCAAGACAAAAGGGAAGGTGAAGATGTTTTGATAGAAAATGTCGTTATTGTTCAGGTGAGCCACATATGAATTTTGTGAATATGCTTGTTGATAAGATAATCAAGAAATCTTATCGACTAGCCTTCGATAGCATTAATTGGTTACATTTACATTGTGATCTATTGGTGCAGGTTTAGGGGGTGTTTGGGATTCATTATTTTTTTTTCTACTTCTCTTATTATCTGCTTAATTTTTAGCTGAAGCAATTTTGTGCTATCGAAATATCTGTTTCTTATCTGCCTATTTTCAGATTATGTAAGCTGATTTTGATGATTGGGAGCTGCTTATTTCAAAATTTGTATTTTTGCTACAGTACTTTTTTACAGCATATCAAACTTATTGGGAAATACATTTAATTGAACATTTTCAACAGATAATTATTTTTCTCGAATTTTCTTGCATTTTTAACACAATAAGCAAATTCAAACACCGTTTCTAGAAATACCCATATTTAAGCAGCTTATAAGTGTACCTATATTACCTATATTAATCGAAAGCGCAATCAGAATAACTCAGCAATCCCAAACAGACACTTGATGCATCCCAGATACTTTCCTAGGAGCCTGCTCCAGTTTTACTCGTATTTTTTAGTTATACGTTCATGCAGTTCGGAGATTCTACATTGAGTTGTTTGTGACATTTTCACTTCTAATTTATAGGGGTTAACATCTTCTGGATATTTACTGGCCACTGCTGATAATGGTGACATGTGTGAGCTTCATCCGGATGGTAATAGGTAATATACTGACCATTCAGTTTCTTGCTATTCAGTATTAGGAAATAGACTATTAACAGAAAAGAGTACACGTTGGAGGATTGGATTCAGTATCAAATCATGAGTTTGTTTTGTCAAATGGTTGCAATTAAGTTAAAGAACAAAATGGCAACCTTTCGCACTTGAAAACAAAGAAGATCCATTAAACAGAAGTTGACTCTTATCATATGTCTACTTTCAGTTTTTTTTCTTCCAGCTTTTTGCCACATTAGTGCTGCTTAAATTTAAACACAACACAGGTCCCTATAATAGCGACGGAAGGATCCGTGTGTAAATATGTACCAAGTGACCTATTTAAATAAGTACAATAAGGTTTAGTTACCCTTTTGCATGTAAGTATTTCAAACGGTAAATAAGAAATTTGAAAGTAGAACTTTTACTTAATTTGATCATTGACAAAGAAAGAAGTGAAAAAGATTGAAAAAGAACTTATTGAAGCCACGTCACCTTTGATGCTAAGACCATTGATCAAGGATTTTGAAGCAAATATATATATGTGAAAACGTAGAATGAATAAGAATAACCAAGTATGACCATATTGTTCTTGTAAAGTAATTGTTTCTTTATGTAACAGATCCAGGATAGACATCTAGATAGACATCTAGGCTAGAATTAATTCAAGAAGAATCTGCCTTTGATATGATGCTAGAGAACATTATACTGAACTGGTGAAAACCAACTGATTTAAGAGCTGGTTGACCATGAATCTTTAAGTCTTTACCATGTGATATATGGATTTTAGAGTAATGAGAATGATAAGCCAATATTAAGAAATAGCGTGTACAAGAAAAGAACATCCACTTCCAAATCCGACCCTCAAAATCACGATAAGTTTTGGCGCCTTAGGATTTAGGAACCAGATTGTAGAGTTTGCAAAAGTATGTGATCATTTACCTTTTGTTTAATCTAACTTATTGAATTTTCTACAGTTTTGACTTTTTTAAAGGACTTGTAAGGAGAAAACTTACCTGAGAGACTTGGTCATAAGATTGTTGGAGGCAAGTATGCACAAGCTAATAAATCCATCGACATTGTGCAGTTGTGTAGACGATAATTTAATTGCAACATTAACCAGGTATGTTTTCTAACATTTAAGTTGTTAAACAGAAGAGCAGCCCACGTATACGCGTCTGTTGTGGAGAGAGGTATTAAGTTTCACGACTTACATTATAAAAGGATAATAAAATATAAAGCAAGACCGTTTTTATGTATAAAACATTGTAAAATAAACCTTTGTGGGTTCTGCTAAGATGGTAGCATGTGTGTGATACTTGATTTGATTTTGTTTAATTTCATTCGGTAATGATAGGAAAATTTAAAGTTACTTTCGGGTATATGTATTTCACATGTGTGCGAGGTTTGGTTTTAGATAATGTGATACTTTTGAGCTAATTGACGATGAAAATTGCAACTTGATGTGTCATTGTTGAAGTAAATGAGGGTATTAGTTAAAATAAAAAGAAGTAAATGATTAGGTAGCTAACGTTGGTTCTACAATTGATCGTAGCTAAAATCAACTACCGTCTCATATCAGGATGGTACAATTATAAACCCACACACAACGAGGGGTAGCCATCCCCGTCATCGTCAAGGAAGGGACACACATGGTCACTAACGCTTAACAATCACCAAATGTGAAAATTCCGTTCGAGTTTTTGAGATGGAAGAAAATTTTTTGGCAGAAAACAAGTGGAGACGATGTCGACAATAACTTTTGTCGAGTCTTTTTTATACGCCAGCATTGCAAAAGGACATGTATGGACTGACATCTATCGTGCATCGAAATCACAGGATCCCTGTTGTTTAATGAAAGCTCTAACATATACAGCATTCTGATCGACAAATGGTTATTACATAGCCAACCAACAACTATCTAACAAAATAAACATCAAGTCAAAAAATACATAAACGAAACAATCTATTCCAATTCAAGTCTTCTTCTAGCTTGTTGATTGGATTGGTCAAAATGTTGACCCATAGTATGGTAATTTAGCCTTGTTTGACCATGAAAGTCAATTGGAAAGAAAATAGGAAAACAATTTGTAAACAATTGCAACTATGACTACAAAGATGATCTGATCGGTTATAGGGATACTTCCATTTTTGTCAACTGCTTCATTTAGATTTGAAGGTGAGCACTTGAGTTCAATGGAGTATGCTCCTTTGTCGTCATGGATATCTGGTTCTATATTTATCTCCCCTAATGCAGATCTCAACTCTCCATAGCTCCATTCCTTTACTCAACATTATGGGATTTGTTAGGAATAGCATGTAGCTAATGTTTAAATTCACTTTTTTTTTTTGTTGTTGATAATACCCGAGATTATTAGTTTCATTCTACACAGTTTTTAGGCACACTTCTGCATTTAAAATGAACTAATATGAACAAACGTAAATATATGCGTCATTACAAGCTCTTTCTAAAGCTTCGCTTGTTCAATATGATGAAGGTGGTGGCCAGCTTAATTTGGCCAGGCCGATCAAAGTTTGATAACGTGCTCGTGCTGGCTATTCAAACACCCCATCATTACCTTTAATTAAGAAAAATAAATTTGAATACCTAAGCTAAAGTGATGCTTTTTTATGTACGATTTGCCCTCATTTAAAGTGGTTCAGGGTTCAAATCCTGGTTGTGACAAAGAAACTATAAGTATGCGTGCACTTTAAAAAAAAATAGTAGACTCTACAGTAATGTGTGATCTATTGATTGACCTCTTTTTATGCACTTATAACTATGGAATGAGTTAAACTAATTTCATGTCAAAATGAAAAACATTGGATGGTTAGCAATTACCTCAGCTTGTTCTCCCATGGTGAAGACAATGGTGTTAGGATTGGTGCGGAACGAGTATGTTCCGTCTTCAGACAAGAGACGAAATTCTCCATACTCAGTTGGGATATGAAGACTGACAGCAAATGCAGCTGAATCACGTCTTGACGACCCATCCAATGCACGTGGAGTTTGAGATGAACGTGGTGTGTGTGGTTGAAGAGACGAGTTATTATGCTTAAACAGTGTCATTCTTGTTTCATTTTCCTTAATTTTCTTTCGAGGTTGCTTACCACTATTGCTTCCAATTACCTGAGTCACAGCTTTTGCAATTTTCTCCAGCTTATTCGCAACATTCTCCATTTTCTCTCTGCAAATTTATGTAACTACAAGTGTAAGAGACACATTTACGTGGTATGCATGTTAACATGTGAACAAAATATTAACCTTTGACGTCGCCGGTCCATTACGTTGTTTTGACACATGTTATAACTCGAGTTTTACTACGATTTTTCCAGTTTCACGTGTTACCGATCATTAGTTAAATAGACCAGAAACTAACAAATGTTAAGATTGTTTCTTATATAGGAGTAACATTTTATTACAAATATGATGAATAGCATTATTTCATTTCAAAAATGGAAATTTTTGGTAAAAAAGAAATTCAAGCATGTTTAGACAAATGAAAAAGGTTAGAATAGATGGATATAAAGGAAAGCAAATAATTGAAACCTGAACATATGAAACTGTTCGGCATTCTTAACATCTCTCCTTCTTTCAGCAGTGGCCATAGCAGATCTGGACCACGCAAACTCCTCCCTATCACCATCACGGCTCCATCTCTCAGCCAACAATCCAAAACAAAACTCAGCCTCGCTAAACGCCATTTGCAACTCCTCAGGAGATATCCCATGACCACTAACTCGAAACACACCAAATTTAGTAGCCGAATCCAACATCATATGGATGGTATTCTTATCCTTAGATTTAATCATCTTAAAATCAACCTCAGCAATAAGCGGTCTATTATTCATATCATCGGGCGTATCAAATTCAGGAATGTTTCTCATTTTGTCAACATAATTGTTGAAAGAAGGCCTGGAATTTGGCATTGGGGACGGAGGTTGGGCAGGGGACGATGATAAACGACTCCTAATACGTGCGAGAGCCATGATTCAATTGTTTTTTTTAATCAAAAAATGGGAGAGAATGAGAAGAATATGGGAATTATAGTAAATTGCATGGCGCGTTTTGTGGTGGATGGATGGCACGTTTTCATGCATTAGAGGGCAGGGAGTCATGGCTCAAAGTGAGTCGTTTTTTGGGTGTCACGTCATCGAAACTCACTCACTCACTCACAAGAAAAAATATGCGGAGTCATGGCTTGGAGTGGTGGGTGAATGTGGGTCCCACAATACCTCTTTCTTCTTCCCCAATACACACACAACACACAAAAAAAAAAAAAAAAAAAAAAAAAAAACAGTTTTCTTCTTCCACGCCAAGTGGGTTTACCCATGTAGGGCTCCCACGCCGTGGCTTTAAAATTTCGTCGGAATCATCACATCAACCACGCCGTGGGTTTGGCACCCCACGGTAAGACTCCCAGCCCCCTCTTTGGTGTTGGCTCACACTTGGCCATCCCATATAGTGGGGTGGGGCAAGTGTAAACTTGTCTCATCCCACTAATTTACGGGTATTCCTCGATTCTAGTTTCCTCGATTTGCGTGCCCTCGGGTCATTTTACGAAAAACGTTTCTATAAATTATGAATCAACGGCACAAAACGAATCTAATAAAAATTGTCTTATAAAAAACGGAGTTCAAAAACGTAAATACGTAACCCTAAGGTTTACGGTTTAGTCGTAAAGGACGTTAAATTATAATCGTAAGTCCTAATCTATTCTCGTAAATTTGTGAGTTTATGAACCAACACAAATTTAAAATTCCAAAATAATATTCACGGATAAATTTATTTTCTGAAATGTCGGACTGTCACCAAAAACGGTGTATGTAAACGTAAGCACGTAACGTAGAATCCTCCGGTTTAGACTTAGTCGATGCTACTTCAAGAAGTAAATCTAAATTTGTTCCCAAAAATAAGTGAGTTCATAATATAACATTAAAATAATGTTTTTAAATAATATTTGAGAATAAAATATCAACCATAAATTGACGGATTGCCACAGTATTTACCCCTAAACAGGATCTTGGTCCTCAAAGATCATCTTATCTTACAACTCGCTTCTTATAGAGTTAAATCCATGTGGATATTTCCTCCACATTCGGTCTTTTCTCACAAGTGTAATTCATTACAATACGCGAATTTCATCAAACATAACTACGGGAATAAGATCAGGCTTAGTGTTGACTTACTTTCTCTATCCATGATGTTCACGGGTTTTTGATGAATCCAACTTTTCGCCGATCTAAACTTTACTAAGAATCAATCAGATTTTCACTTGATAGACATTTTATCAAGTTCGATATACGAAACATAATTCACGCAGCTCTTGAAGTCCTAGGGTAGATCCAGCTTATATGCCTTTCAAACCAACTTTTACATCATCTCAATGGTCCCATACAACGGGGACTTATATCCCATGATCTTTCAGATCATTAATTCATTTTTCCATGGTTAATATTTTTGGCATAACTTCGCTACCCATCTGGCACTTCAAGATCTATATTTCATATTCACATAACCTCCTGCCCACTACCGGCAGTCAATATTCATATCCTAATTTCAACAATCATTTCAGGTCTCGCGGGTCGAGTAATTTGTAAGGTTAGGTTCGCCATCCTAGGAAACCTTAAACCTAAAAGACATGTCCAACTCACAATGGGTGTATGTCGGGTGTCTTCATCCCAACTCCTGCTTACAGCTGCTCTAATATATATCCTCACAAGATTCAATCTCGATCCTAATACGATTATTATCAACGATTATCTTTCCAAAGGAAAACGATTTTACAATTCATTACCAAAGGTCAATCATTCAAACATAAAACAACACTTATAGTATTTTGTATCGTTACTTTACCTCATCCCTTCGATTGGGGTGGTACACAGTACTCTCATCAAGATTCGTTCTCAATGACTTCTGAGCAAATATCTAGAAATTCGATGCGAAGCGAGGATCTTGATAGAGATGATCGATACATGCACACTGTGCTTACGCAATTCCTTTAAATACAAAGAGTCAATTTCTTCATCGAGAATCTATCATTAATAGGAATGATATTAGCAGATTTGGTCAGTCTGTCGATGATGACCCAAATCGAATCAAATTCAGATGATGACCTTTGCAATAGCTAGACGTTTACTAATGTATGAGGCGATGTCTGCCTTCATAATTTGCCATTAGTTCAACTTCTTCTAATAATGATACATTTAATCAGAAATGACATGAATAGAATACTTATACTTACAAGACTCCAACATAACTATATCTCAAAATCTCCATATTTAGGCAACCACAAGTGGCCTATTATACATTTAACGCCATCGGCTTCTCAATTTTAATGGTTCACATTAGCCGCGAACCCCTTTTTATTATCTATATTATCCTTTTTACAAGCATCGACTATATTTTTATATTGTTCGACAATTTATTTTGCACCTTCATTATTAAGGAACACATCCTAATTGGTTCTTTATCCTTTTTACATAATGCGTCAGTATTTACATTCATCTTTCCTGATGAAATAATTATCATGTCTTCAATTTACTCAGAAATTCTTTCTTCATATTTTCTAAGTTTTAGTTTCGCCTTAACTATCATTTTTATCAGTTTTGCTCAATCCGACGTTTTAAAGCGTCGATAATTATTACACGTAAATTAACAATAAATATTAAGTTTTTATGAGGCGTAAACGTTAAGAGTTTTAAATTCCTTAGCTCGACCAATTATATAAAGATATTCAAAATAAATTTGAATTTTAGTTAACGCGATTTTCGGTTGATTTATTGAAAATAATTAATAAGATTCTTAATTGTTTAAAAAATCTTTGGTTATACTTTGGTCAAAATTTTCTTAGTTGAAAAGCAAAAAGTGTCGTTTCAAATTTCAAGTCATGGTTTAAATGGTTTCCTCAATCCCTCTTAGGTTGTCTTGAGGTATACACGAATATTTACCCCTAAACATGAGTTTAGTTAAATGTTCTGGGTATAAGGGAAAAATCTCTCAAAAGTTCTTTTTGATAAAATATTTGTCAAAACACATTTGCACTTTCTTTTTGGTAAAACCCAAAGTCTTAAAACGACTCTAAATTTTTGAAGAGTCAATATAGATTCCATTATCTATTAATCACATGGTCAATTAATATAAATGATTAAGTCTTAAATCACATGTTAAATATTAAAGGTACAGGTTTTCATTGTTCGGCCAATTCAGGGCAGTCTATAAATAATTATTAACTCATTCTTATTCTTATAAACAAACAAATAGTCCTTAATGATCACAAGCATGAATTTATCAAATTACAGCCTACACACGTGATTCAACAAATTTATGAATGCTACATGTGTATTAGTCAATCCAAACGACATCACGTGAAACTCATAATGTTCATTACAAGTACCGGATGTAGTGATTGGAATACATAATCTTTTTCGCAGATGCGAAGTTGATGATAACCATGCCATGGATCAAATCTTTAGAACATACGCTAGAACCTTGTAAATGATCGAACAAATCTTCCATTTCGAGTCATGGATATCGTTTTCGATTGTTAATTTACTCAGTTCACAGTAATCTATAAATATAAGGAATGATAACACCGTAGCTCTTCATGATGATGAGCTCGGTAGAATAAAATCTTTCTCCGACAACTCTCTCAGTTGTACGGTAATTCCTTTAATTTAGATGGTGCTGACGTACAGTGCACAAGCCACAGGTGCAGCACCAGGAATATAATCAATACCAATTTCAACTTGCCTTAATGGCAAAAGTCTAGTTAATTCACCAACAAATACCTCCTAAAGTTTCAGATAACGGAAACATCTTTTAATAAATTCATATTAGGTTCTTCCTAGATTATAATATCTATGACTAATTCACAATCATTTATGGTATAATTTCAAGTCTAGCTGCAGGATATGGTCATCCATCAAGAATTATTTAGATCACTTTTGATAATCAACATCTTATCATTTAGGGGAATTCTACTCGAGTTCCCATCAATTAAGACAATGTCGTCATGTCATAATCAATCAATTCATTCTATCGGCACTATCAACTTTTCAGTTTCATTACCGTCGATAAAATGTGAACTTCTCAAAAGACTAATAATAACTCATAATCCTTCACATATTCAAGGATATCAGGAGACACAACTACTATTAAAAGAGTAAGGTCAACGCATAATCTATGCGAGAGAATTACAAATCAGATACAGACGAAAACATTTAATGAATATGAATATATCCCATGTTTTCATGAATTCAGTACGCATTCGAAAGCTCCTCGGATCGTTACCCAGGTCATTCAAATGAAATCAAATCAAAAGAAATGATAGGAACGCCGATACATCCAGTCGGGTATCAACACTCGGTAATCATATACTTTTCCTAAGAATCTTACTACGGAAGAATTGGACAAGAAAGAATTGTCAATTGTCAAATAAGACAATTTCCACAGATGAGTAAATTCGACTCAAAAGAATAGATGCTACAGGCACATATGTAGGTGTCCCTAACACTATGTCCCTATTTTCACTTCTTGCAGATCTCATAAAATTTAATCTTTCACAATCTTCAAAAAAAATGTAGTGTTTATTCATTAATTTTATGGTGACTACTAATCAGCCTTGCATGGTCCATTCCAAATTGTATGTAGGCGCGCAACTATATACAATTTCAAGATTAACGATGCAATACTCAGTTCGTCAAAGTTTTATCATCATGTTTATAAAAAACATTTTCATGCTTAATTCTTAAATAAGAATCAAAAATAAATTTACAAAGATTTTCTTTGTTATGAAAACAATTAAGTTTTCCAAGGTGTTTTTTAAACAACTTCACTTCGATAACGATTATTTATAAGTCCCACTTTAAATAATCCATATGGTGATGAAAACCCAATTTTTCTCAAGGGATACTGTTTTAACTTATAAAAACAATGAGTGATCTGCAAAAGAGTGATGAAAAGTTGTTCGCCAAGAAGAAACTACAATATAATAGGAAATGAGCTTTAGCCAATTAATCATGAGGTTCATGACCTCGATGGCACTCAAAAAGAATAATCCATAACGTAACACAATTCGAGATGAGTACTTGTTTAATGGTTGCATCACTAATGCGAACATTAGGATGAAGCAATAAAAATAGATAACATCGGTACATGTAGAATTTAGCAATCAAAGGTAGTCTTTTCATTAGTCACAAACAAGTCTAAACTGTACCGTAACACATTACGTGTCACTATGTCATACAATTCCAAGAACTCATCCTACCAACTGATGTCTCAGTTAAGTTAGGGATTATTTTTAAAAGATACCACAATGAATACTAATCTACAAGAGTCATTAGGTGTCCCACCTGTCCCGGAAGATCCATCGGTCCCAATTCAGAAGAAGATTTTCTTCAATTTATTTGTTGGACACTGGGCATCCTCGTCATTGGACAATGGCCTAGGAACAACCCTTAACACGAACTAACAATCAATTAAAACCTTATAATTCAATCACAGGAATTAACGACTTCCTCTTAACAATTTCATATTCCATACGAGTTAATTTTTTTTTTCAAGTTTTAACCAATTTTATACTCAATTCGATATCCTACCTCTTTTTCCAATACTTTCAATCTTATTTATAAACCTTAAAAGGGCAATAAAAGCTCGATATGAATCAACACTTAATTTCCAATCCTATAACTCCTTCCAACAATAATTATCAAATAAGTCACTAGTATGAAATGACTCACACATTCAATTAGACTTCTCGGAAAGGTACTAGTGGCATGAGGCTTTTGGGTAATGTTTCCAATGACAGCCTCAAGTGCAACATTCACCCTTTCGATTTCAAATTTAAGAATTAGGTGACAACGAATCAAATGACATCTTTCTAGGTGGTAACGTTTTGTCAAACTCCACTCTATAAGAAAAGATCGTCATAACATCGATATCAGTTTTAATCTTGCCAATTCTTCTTTAATATCACAATCAACTAATATCAACATTTCTACGAATATCAACCATTTGTCGGGATCATAAATATCCGCAACTTGGTTTAGATCTAGAATAGCTAGAATTCCTACGGGAATAGCTTCGATTAATTTACTAGGGGATCTAGGGTTCCCTGTGACAATCTACGTCGTATAAATACCTCGTATAAATATCAAAATAATCATCAAACAATCATGTAATAAAATTACATCATATATATACATATATAATCCAAGATATATATATTAAAATAACACTTCTCAGTCTGGCCTTGTTGGTAACTCGGGAATTCTTCGGCACCGTTATAGTCAAAAGATTTTTAGACATTTTTAGAAAAATGTTTATAGTTAAAAGATTTTGAAATGTTTTATTCAAAACCTTGGTTTTAAAAATCTTTCGTTCTCTATAACGAGAGCTCTGGTACCAAACTGTAACACCCCCAAATTTATACAACTCAATACAGCGGAAGACTCGTTGGTGTTACGGGATAGCACATTACTCACATCATAGACAACGCTTAAAAATCGCGTCGTTTAATAGTAAAGCATTTCCATTCATAAATATCAAAGTTACATAGGTCCCAAGTCATATTATTTCATACAAAGTTTTACAAAGCATTTGAATGGAAATTATTGTTTAAGTGCGGGCCATGAATTCTTGTCGTCTTCCCGAGAATTACCTTCAAGTACCTGAGACAAAACATGTTAAAAGAAAAGGTCAGCGATAACGCCGAGTGAATTCATAGAGTTTAATGAAATCCATCAATATAACATCGGTATAAAATTATTACCGAAAATTATTTTGTACAAATATTTGTTATAGGCCATAAAATAGCCAAAGTCGTTTTATACAAATCCTTATCAAAAATCATAATATAGGCTTTCGCCTTCAAAATCATTATACGAACCATTGTCGTTAAAAACATCATACAATACGTTTTATAATGTTGTATCGAGTTAAATAAAAACCGTTATATGAATATGGTTATGAAAAACCAAAACACGAACATAATATCATAGTAAGACCCCGTATTGCTAGTCAGGCAATATATCATAATTCGATGCGTATAGCAGTATTTCGTTAATTGGATTATTATAAGCCGCATGACATTGTTACCTTACTACAACAAACAACGGGTAGCTAGCCCGAAACTCATTTGCCCATCTAAATTAGCGTGTCGTCACAAAGGTCACGCTATGTAAATCTTCTCATACATAAATTCGCTTACCAATCAACGTGGCACGACGGGGATCAACCGTCAAGGCGCGAACTGGGGTGATCGTCCCCAAATAGTACTATTATATGCATAAGCGTCTACCAAATCCCGGTAGTTCACAATTCATGCTAATGGGACTTTTAGTGACATAACCTAACTTTACTAATCCATTTCATCTCATCTATCGGGTCATATAATCATACATCGGGTCATACAATCATTCGGGTCCAAATCCATAAACAAACAATTCAGGACAAATGGTGTCCTATTTTATCAGAACTAACATGTTATCTCCCTCGCGGGTTTATAAAACATTTCATAAAATATTTAAAAGAGTGCGAGACTATGAACTCACGTTGATGTGGGAAGGCGGGTTATCGGCAATTCGGATGTACGGTACGTGCTTCAATCACGGAAACCTAGACAAATAATACTCGTCTTAGACTTTTGTCCAATGACTTTATCAAAATAACAATTATGTATACATATGATGATTTTGTATATATTGATGATGATCAAGTGGGTTTATACCTTCTCATTTACTCGTTTTAGTGTTATGTATTGGTAACTTTTATACTAGTTTACCAGTTTTACCTATTTACATGTTTTAGGTCCAATAAGCCTATTACGAGCCCAATACTTTTCATTAGCCCAAATATACTTTTAAAATCAGTATTATACCTTATATGTTGGGCTCAAATGGGTTAAGCCCAATAAGTACTTTTTATAAGTGTTTTAGCCCATTTTGTTGTATTATTAGTCCAATATGCTAACTTAGCTCGCTAATGTCCGTATGTCCTATAGTTCGGGTTTAATCGGTTTTTAATTGTATTAGATACTTATATATCAGTATATGAATTTTAAAAACTTTACATTAGACGGGTTTGATCGTCTAAGTTTTAATTGGCGAAAAACGTTAATTTTACGGTAATAGCCGAAAAAGTCGTAAAAATCATGTTTATAGTTTTATAACTTATAAAACTTATCAAACTACCATTTTTATAAAATGTCCATTTATTTATCCTTATTAATATTTATATAAATGTATTATATAAGTTAGTGGGTTTTAATTCACATTTTATACTATTTTTATTTGAGTGCTTATATAATACTATTAAACATTAATTCTTCAAAATCTGATTTTTAGTTTCATCTTCACCATTTTTATCATATCTTGAGTTCTATAAGGATATAGAAGCTCATTTTTGGATGGCATAAACTTCATATTATGTGCTACAAATAAGTTAGTTATAGCTACTGCTCATTACATGTTTAACTATCCTTAACAGTCCCTACAAAACAGACTATTCAGATTGGTACACTCATCTTGTTTTGATCATATCTCACTCATTTTGATGATTCCATTGCATGGCCAACTCTCACATGTGTATAACACCTAATACTTACTGTATATTGATTATACTTTACTATTTTATCAGTTTAACATTTGGTTACTTACTGTTTTTATACAGCCATCACATTTAAGCAAGATTTTAACCATTTTACCTATGGTTTTCCATCTTTTTAACCATGTTTATCAAATCTATCAACACCAAATCCCCACATAATATTTTTAATAATTATTCATCAACATATACATATACATAAATAAAGAAATTACAATATTACATAATCAAAATAACAAGAGGATAGGAAGAACAATCTTTATACCACCATTAGTGATGAAAAGATGAGATTTTTGATGAACAAGACTTGGTTCTTGTTATCAAATCTTCAACTTTAGCAAGGAAACTTCTTGGGTCCTTTGGATAGATGAACACCTCCATGAATTCAGCCCTTTAACCTCATGAAAACTCCTTTTCATAGGTTAAGATCACCTCCAATCTTCATATCTTCAAAGGGTTTCCATCATATGTGTGAATAACACAAGTTTTAGTGGTTGAAAATTGATCAAATGGGGTGTTAAAGGTGAGGATGGGATGAATTTTAGAGAGAGGGAGGAGTGTTGTGTGGTTTTTGCATGTAATAAATGAGTTAGTTGTTTAGAGATGGTGGTTTTGATGCATAGTTGCTTACTTTGTAAGCTTAGGACAAGTGTAAGTAACTAAGTTACTTACAACTTGACACCTCTTTGGTGTTGGCTCACACTTGGCCATCCCATATAGTGGGGTGGGGCAAATGTAAACTTGTCTCATCCCACTAATTTACGGGTATTTCTCGATTCTAGTTTCCTCGATTTGCGTGCCCTCGGGTCGTTTTACGAAAAATGTTTCTATCAATTATGAATCAACGGCACAAAACGAATCTAATAAAAATTGTCTTATAAAAAACGGAGTTTAAAAACGTAAATACGTAATCCTAAGGTTTCCGGTTTAGTCGTAAAGGACGTTAAATTATAATCGTAAGTCCTAATCTCTTTTCGTAAATTTGTGAGTTTATGAACCAACACAAATTTAAAATTCCAAAATAATATTCACGGATAAATTTATTTTCTGAAATGTCGGGCTGTCACAAAAAACGGTGTATGTAAACGTAAGCACGTAACGTAGAATCCTCCGGTTTAGACTTAGTCGATGCTACTTCAAGAAGTAAATCCAAATTTGTTCCCAAAAATAAGTGAGTTCATAATATAACATTAAAATAATGTTTTTAAATAATATTTGAGAATAAAATAACAACCATAAATTGACGGATTGTCACATATGTCCAAACCATCCTCTTCTTCGGGTTGCTTACCTAGCAATACCATTCCTAACCCAAGGGGAGAGCTCAAGGCTATCACCACTTATGATGATGATAATTTAGAAAGAGTGCTTGAGCTTTATATTCCGCCTAAAGAGACCTTTCTGGATGTCACCAAGGCTACTTTAAATGTGATTGGTACCTCGGATTTCTTTGATTTCTTTCCCGAGAAATATAAAGATCCGGGTCAATTCTTGATACCTTGTGTTTTTGATGAGCTTGGTGAATACAAAGCTCTAGCCGATCTAGGAGCTAGTATTAACGTAATGCCCTTAGCCATTTGGAAGACTCTTGACTATGAACGACTTAGGCCCACTCGAATTATCATCGAGCTCGCTGATGGTACCACCAACCATCCGGTTGGTATAGTGGAAAATGTCATTGTTAAAGTGGGGGAGTTCATTTACCTTGCTGATTTTGCAATCATTGATTATGAGCCAAATCCTCGTGTGCCTATAACTTTAGGACGACCATTTTTGTGCACGGCTAATGTTATAGTTGATATGAGAGAAAAGGAGATTAAATTGTGTTATGGGGATAAACATATGATTTTCAAACCGGAAAAAATTCCAAGATTGGTTTCTAAGAAAGTGGAAAGTGTGAAACTTGTTAAACCTATTGAAAGTAACAAAAACAAGGAATCTCTCTTGTACAAAGGTGATTTGCCAACTATGGAACCCTCATTTTGTTAAGAAGAAAAGTTAATTTCAAAGAAAGATTGTTGAATCATGTTGTAATCTGCTCTTGTCTCTACTCACCCCATTTGAGGGAGGGGACTTCGTTCTTGAAGAGCTTGAGAATAATGATAGTTCTAAGATTGAAAAGGAAATTGATGATTACCTTAGTGCGCCTTTTGATGCTAGTGAGTTTGATAATGAGAATTTTGATCCCGAAAGAGATATTGCTTTAATTGAACAATGTTTGAAAATGGATCATTTGATTCCTAACTACACACCGAGTGAGGTTAGTGACTATTCATTCGATAAGTTCGCCGATGAACTTGTTGATCCACTTCCACGGGGAAGTGAAGACGTTACTGATTTCGAAATCGAGCGTGTTTCTCATGTTTTACCTACCATTATCGAGGAATTCTCCGATGAACTTCCTTCTAATGAGAATGATGATCTTGTATCCGAGTGTGACACACTTGATACTTTGTCGGATGTCTCTTGTTATGACAAGATTGATGACACTTTTGTGACCTACTCAACTCCTCTCTTTGAAGCTTCAATGAACAATAATCAATTATTTCAAGAGGATTTTAAGAAAATCATACCTCCTTCGTCTCACAACCTTTGTGATGATGAGCTCTTCATTCAAGAGTTTGATAAGTTACTTTCCATAGACATTCCTTCGGAATTTGAGGAAGAGTCTAATGACTGTGTTGAAAACCCTTGGTTTGATCACCCGATTTATGATGATGATAATGTTGACCCGGAGGGATAAATTACCTTTACTCCAATTATCCTTCCCACTCGCTTTGACCTTAATGTGAGGGTTTTTCATGCGGCTCATTTTGAGTACCATGACCCATTTGTTCACATTCATAAGAGTGATTAGGTCAACAAAGTCATACAAGTTGATACCACAAGTGTTGAGACTTTTACCACACCTTTACCATGTGCTTTATATGATCTTGGATTAGCATGGGGGACGACACCGTGTTGTCTATTCCTTTCTCTCACGAGGACGAGGTATTCGACCCCGGAATCGTTGATTTAGGGAAATCTCGCCTTTCACCGATGTAATAATTGAAAGATTTTTCGATCATCTTGGTGCGAGTTTATCTCGGGGAGCTTGTTATATCGATATCATGATTTGTGACTTCTATCTCTTTTTAGAGATTTATGTTGGAGTTTTATCCTTTCATTTGTCATCCGACAAAGAGGATGAGATCTTTGACCCCGGCATCGTGCTTTATTATGGATTTTATTCCATTATGCCGGTTTTCACCATTTTCCCTAAGGACCAATGAATGTGGGGATCGAGTCGAGCTCATGACTCGGTTAACAAAAACGAGCTGCCTTGTGGGGGAGTCCCATACATTCTATCTTCTTTCTATTTTCTAACACTAATAAGGCTTGATCTTTCAAGCTCGTGCTTGTGTTTTGTTGTGTTGTGAATCTTAGGTATGACCCTAATCATTGAAGATTCTCGTGTTCAGTTTTTGCCGGTCCACTTGATCTTCCAATCTTTGATTGCCAAAAAGGGGCACACACTCTATCCTTTGATTTTTATCGACTAACGTTTTATCTTGAGGTATAATTAATAAACGGCTTATAGATTTGCGTGCTCTTTCCATGTTAGGATTTTGCATTAGACTCTTCGTGTTTTAGCAAGGGGTGTTACTTTTGAGCTAAGAAACATTGAGGACAATGTTTGGTTTTAGCATGGGGGAGTCAATCGATATAATCGCTTGCAATTGCTTTTGTCGTGTCTAAACGTAATTGTTTTTCTCGGTTTTCATAAAAAATTTAAATTTTTAGTGTTATTTTAAGTTTTAATAAATAAAATAAGTGCTTTTTGACACAAATGTAGGCTTTCCGTTGGTGAAAATAAAAATAGTTTTTGACTCGACTAGGTTTTTACCTTAGCTTTTCCTTAACGTATTTGAATTAAATTTTGCTAGGCTTTTATATAGGGAACTTTAAAACGCGAAAGTCTTAGCTCATACTGGTTAAGAACAAGAACTTTTCGCAAGTTCCTATAAATGATCCTAGAAAGTCGTTTATCAAGGGAACTTTAAAACGCAAATTCTAAAACTTGAAAAAGTATAAGAAGATGCAAGATCCTATAGATGACTTGACAACCCAAAACTTTGATTTAATAGGCTAAGTATCCATTGATTTCACATTTTTGAAATTTTACAATATGGAGAACAAGAGATGATAGAGTTTAATCATAAGTTTCTAGAGTTAATTCTTCTTTGTGCAAGTATTTTTGTGTTTGATTTAATCTCATCGTATTTATTTTCCACGCTTGAATAATAATTGCTTAATAAATGAAGTTTTTAGCGGTTTAGGCTTGATATCTTAACTCGTAACTCCTTCTTTTTCTTCCCTTGTAATTAAAGTGAGAACACATTAAGGGTGTCAGCGTCATGGACTTTTGATCATGGGATTGCGAACATTTGGCTTACTATAAATATCATATTAATAAAGAAGAATAAATAAAAACATGTTCTCTAAGAGCCTTCGGGTGGGAGTCTTGTAGCACTAACCTTGTCATTAGAGCCTTAGGGTGTATGGCATGGGGACGTGTTGAATAAAAAATTCTTCATCATCATGAGCCATAAAGTGGGATGGTGAATGTCAATTCCCTTATTTTTTTCCAAGGAGCCTTCGGGTGTGGATTTTAAATAAGGAGCACAATTGCATCTTAAAGAGCCACAAGGTGATATGATGTAATTGTTGCTAACTCCATTAATAAGGTCATAATTGACTTTGGAGGTTTTATTGTTGCTTTTAACTAGTCCTATTAGCCAAATTTCGGGTCCGGGGATTTATCCCTTAAATCGTGTTAAGTTATCCTTGATGTGGGCTTTCTTTAGTGACAACGGTGTTTGAAGTCGAGGTTAGGTTTTGAGTGTTGAGTTTACACCGTTTTTGCCTTCATTTTTGGACTAATAAATATCAGATAAAGTCAAATGAGCCTTTGGGTGAATGACAAAGAAAATCTAGAGATACAACTAGGAATAATAGGAGATTGAGTTTAACACAAATTGCTTGTATGAGATGGTTTAATTTTGGGGCTTATGATTAACAATGATCTTGTTTTTACACTTGGCATGGAAAAGTGAAAAGTCGAGGAAGATGAATCTATTTGAGTTTTATGATCCTCAAAGTTACTTTTCAATAATGAAAGCAATACATTATGTCTTTGCATAATAATGTCAAAAGTTGAATAATGGTGTAGTTAGTGTTTATCATTGCGTGAGGACACGACAATTGCTTAGCAAGGGGGAGTTTGATATGAGTGATTTTAATCATATCATTTATATCTAAAAACGAATAATAAATGCATATAATCAATGAAAACGGCCTTGTATTCGTTTGTTTGTCATTTCATGTGTGTAGGTATCGATGATCACGAAAACCGGCAAAAACGACACGAGTTTGAAGAAAAAGATCAAGGAAACCAAAATCAAGTTCGTTTTAAGAGGATTTGTTATTTAGGAAGAGTTATTGGGCCAAGTGGGTCCCACTTATGCTTAATGGGCCCAAAAGCCCATTTGTGGAATTATTAAGTGCAAAATGAGAAATAGCCCAACAATGGCCCAAGAAACAAATATGTAACGGATGAAGTATTATTTACTCTTGGGGTCTAAGGCCTAATATTAAATACATACAATGTGACGGATGGAAAGTCATACACAAGCCCAAAGTCATTTGCAATATTTCAAGAGACGTGAAGAAGTAACATGGATTCAAAGGGCCATTAGGTTTTATACCTATGAAACGAAGATAAAAGTTATTTAAGTAAACTTTTCATTTTTCAACCGTTTACTCACACACACCATACCCACTCACACAATAAATTTTCTTTCGTTACTTCCTATGCACCACCTCTCTTATCTCTCCCAAACAAATAAAACAGACACCACCATTTTCCTAACCTTAGATACTAAATAAATAATGATTGGGGGTTTCTTACTTCAAGCGCGTGTTACACACGACTTTTAATTAATTACCAAGTTTCTCGGAGAGGAAGAAGATGCCCATAACCAGGTGACGTGGCGCATCCTTCCCATATTATTGGTCCAAACACATCATTTTTCACCATCCTCCAATCAGGGCCTGCCAAGTCAGCTATAAAGAAGCACAACAAGCACAAATGACTGCCAGCCTAGCAATCCGTGTGAGGTTGGGTGTGTTTCAACCTTTGGATCAAAACAAGACGGAAAGAGAAAGCCAAGATACTAAATCAAGGGACAAGATTGATTCATCATCACCAAAAACCTCCACCCCCCACCTCTCGATTCACCATAAAAACCCCCTCTCTCATTGTAATTTTCATCCCTTTTTTAATTTACTGTTATAATGCTAGAATGTTGTTAGGAAATTGTACTTTTCTTTTAAGTTGTATTTTTTGAGTTGATTTAATAAAAAATTTAATCTTTTAGTTCACTTTACTTTCTATCTACGTTTTGTTATTTCTGTTATATTAAAGTTATTGTAATTTATAAAAATAATCTGATGTTATAATTGAAAATCTGTTTGGATAAGCTCGATTCAAAGCTTATTTAAATGGTGAAGTTAGATCAGGGATATAAATGTTTATCCTACTGATGAACATAAATTAATTAATGCAACTGGTTCGAAACCTTGTGAGTTGTTCGTAAAGAAATGATGATGGTTCGTGACTCGTTTTTGGTTCGATGGTGTTTGATGGTTCAGATTATTGTGGAGTCGTTTAGGTTTTAAGTAGGCTCAGCGCCTCACTTCTTCTCAGAGGATTCGTCTAAGGTTTAAATCCTTTTAAGTTATTATCATTTTCATATTTCTGCTTAATTGGTTATTTGGTAGGTTATCTGTCTGATAATGAATCTGCATCAGTTGAATGATAGAGTATCTATTTTAGTTTATGCTTCTATAATCTGCAAGTTTCTGTCATCAGTCAAGAGTTTGGTATTGGTTTTAATTGCTAAGTTGTTGATAAAACTGATTTTAGCTTAATCTGATTTATTTTTTTATGTTATTGAGTATGATCTTGTTTAAGCTTTTTAATATAGGATGTTTTAGTTTCTGAATGTTTATTAAGTCTAATTTGCTCAAGTCATATTTGTGAAATGTCTTAAACTAATATTACAGTTAAGTCATTTGTGAATTTGGAGAGAAATTTTTATAGATTATACTGTTAAGCTGTTTCTCGTCTGCTGATAATTATGGGGTGATGCTAGTTTAGGATTGCACATGCTTGCTAAATATCTATATTGTTCAGCTTGGTTTATACTGCTTTTATTAGATCTAAAAGAGTCTTTGAGGATCTTTGATAAGTCTGCTGGTTATTTGGTATTTAGTTCACTGATACTCGACTTTTGCAATGGTGGGGTTCTAGATTCTCGGTATCCTCTCGAATTGATCTCGGCTCTAAGTGGAATGATTTGTTCTTGGTTAATAAAAAGATGTTGGTTTGTTTATCTATTTTAAACTAATAACAATTAATTAAGTGTCGAAGAGTAAACTTAAAGCTTTAAAAGTTTAAAGTAAAAAGACGAGTTTACAAATAAATGATTGTAAACTTAAAGATTATATGAGAAAAATAAATGAACACTTAATAAAAACTAACACTTAGAAAACTTTGTGAAAATATGAACTTAATTGAAAAGTACTAAAAGAAAGTAAGAACGGAATATAGCCAAACACGTCAAATCGGAATATCACTAAAAAAAGGGTCAATCGGAATGTATTCCGATCTTGTGATCGGAATGTGTTGCAAAATGGACCAATCGGAATATGTTAATATGGTGCAAATCGGAATAATGGAAAACTTGCTATCATCGGAATAAACAAACAAGCCCAATCGGAATCCTGGAAACTTGCTGCAATCGGAATGTAGTAAAAAGGGCAGATCGGAAAAACCCAAAATGAACCGGTCGGAATACGATAATACCACCAATCGGAAAACCTAAACCCTTTTCCGATCATACGATCGGAATGAAGGGGTGTGCTCGGTCGGAATGACAGGTCGGAAAAGGGCTTTGCCCTTTCCAAAAATGGTGCAAATTCGAATGAAAAGCAAAGGAAATAAGCTTATGGAATAAGCTAACTCCCAAAACTAGCTCGAATCCAACAATAAGCTGATCAAATAAGCACTAAGAACAACTTATCTAAACTTCAAATAAGCAAAAGCATAAATCAAATGATAAAAAGATGAACTTTTTATAAAAACTTTCAAAAGTAAATAAGCTAAATCAACAAATAAGCCAAAAAGAACAAGGATCTCAAAGCTTATTTGTGTATAAACTTAAGGAAAGATAAAAGAAATCAACTTTTTAAGCACAAATCATTGATGAACAACACGGATCATACGAAATTTGTACCAAAATCAATCAAAATCAAAGAAAGGAAGGATGAGATTAAAGATTAAAAGCTAAAAACTTGAACTTGATTAATGAAAGATAATACAAAAGTTTGATCTTGAAAGAGAAAAAGATGAAATCTAGTGAGAGAAAGTTTAGAACTTTCTCTCTCTAAAACTAAAAACTACCTAAAGACTAAGTGTAAAAACTAAGTGCAAATTTTGTGAAGTAAAGTCCTATTTATAGGCAAGTCTTGTGGGCTTTGTGAATGGGCTTGGTTTTGGGCTTCTTTTCTTCTTCCTTCTTTAGTCTTCTCGTCTCTTTAAATAAACGTTTCCGACTTTGGATTTTGAGAAGTGTCGGTGAATAATTCCAACTCGTCTTATAATCTTTTATCTAATAGACTCGAGTTCTTCGACATATACGAATCTTCCATCTTTGGCTCTATTCTTCGACAAATCTTCAAATAGGCACAATGACTTCAAATATTTTGCAGCTCTTGGACAATAGACTTCGTCTTGAGTCTTTTTCTTCGATAAAACCCGTGCAATCCCATGTTTTCTTCAATATTCATTCGGTTGACTCTGAAAACACAATAAACACAAAAACCACGCATAATTCCAAACAAATGATATTAAATACGCGTTTTGGTCTTGTTTTAGCCATATTTAAGTGGTAAAAGGATGGGTGTTTTCACACCTATCAAATCCCCTACACTTAACCATTGCCATGCCCTCATGCAATGCTTAGTGACAAAGCACATTTACACTTTTCTCATGATCAATCAACCTTGGCCTTATTAAAATACTACTAAACAAAAATTAAAGTACTAAGAGAAATTAAAACTTTAAAGTAAACAAAAGGATAGAAAATAGCTATGTGGAAATAACTTGCAAAGAGATCGAGGACTTACATTAGGGCTTCGGTGCTGCGAAGATTTATCACCCTCAAGTTTCACGTTCCCCAAACTAAGCTTAAAAACGAGATCATTGTTATTATAAGTTAGCAATTCAAACACTCACACACATGGCTTAATTAAATGCTTAGACTCCCTTATTCCTAGGTGTATCTCTTATATTTTATTTTTATCTTAGAATGATCATGAAGATGCATTTTTGGACTTATTTCGATAGTTAATTAGGCTGAAAGCAAAGTAGGACGATTTGATCAATAGTTAGCTAAAGGACAAAATCTCTTAAAACTGCTTCTCGGGATATCAAAAAGTTCATATCTTGGCATAACTTGGTTCGCAATTTGAGACCTTTCTCGGGCCTATATTTGGCATGTACTTCATACTTCATATCTTGAGAGACGTTCTTGAGATAATGGTCTTCTCATCGTTAATAGAGTTTCTTCACTTGGAGACTTTTGAGGGGTACTCCATCTTTGTTGACCACGACTTCATGATTATTTCTTCAATCTCTAATTGGGATTTTGAGATACAACAATCCGCCTCCTTTTCGGACTTGGATCTATTTATCCTCATACCTTGTTAGGGTCTTTTCGGATAGACTTCTCCATGATCTTTATGGGAGTTGATTACTTTTCGTCGTGAGTCTTGATCCTTCATATTGATTTTGGGAATAATGCTTTTCACATCACTTTTGGATCTTCAGCAATAAAATGGAATCCTCATGCCTTGTTAGGGCCTTTTCGGATTCGCCAATCTTCGCGCCCCGCTTCATAAGTTATGCCTTGGCTATGAACTCTTATCATTACCGAGCAACTTTTAAACGATCTTGGGCTAGAAGCTAAGTAACTTTTCAAATCGTACGACCTTACTTACTGCAGATAAATTATTAGCAAGTGATGGGAGGATAGGCAAATAATTACACCAAGTGAGCTTGCACAAGAATACCGACTTATAATTGACTCTATCATTTCTCGTCCTTCACAATTTAAAATCTCAAGTAATGAGACTCGTGGATACTTAGCCTAATAAACCAATTAAGGTCTACATGGTTAAGGATACTAGCTAGAATAAACTTAGATAAGTCTATTCGGGTTGAGTCAAAATAATCGCAACGAGCCTAATATGTCAAAGACTTCTAAACTAGCTACACCACTTTATTAATATTTTTGACTTTATTGCGGGATATATGCATATGAAAGCAACGATAAAAATTTAAAAATTACGACTACATGGCCAAAGTTAATTAAAAATTTGAAAAATGCTGAAAAAGTTGATTTTCCGGTTAAATGAAGGCATTTTCATGGAAAAGTCCACTTAAAACTTCGATAGAAGTCCCCCTACACTTAAGATAAACATTGTCCTGAATGTTTAAGCATGTGGGAAAAGTCTCCCCTACACTTATGACATTGTGCACGTTGGTTAAATCAAGTTAAGGAAGAGACGACTAAAGTGATCAATTTCAAATGTGAGTATGAAGAAAATTGAATCACGATAGTTTGAGAGATAGAACTGGATTTCGGATAACATGGGAGCACGGTTCTTCAAAGGTTCCAAGAGTGCATTCATCCCTGTAAGCACATCACCACACAAAAACAAACACCTATACAGGTCCCCCTACACTTAGGAGGTAAAAACATAAAAGGATAGATACTCGGGCTGCCTCCCGAGGAGCGCTTGTTTTTGATAACCGAGTCACGAGCCTGACTCGTCCCAAAGTTAGTTCATGGGGAAGGTGGTGAGGGATGGAATCATCTCTTGAGAGATGTCCTCACCAAAGTACAGCTTCAGACGCTGGCCATTCACTTTGAAATTGGGCCCATTAGGCTGAGAAAGCTCAATGGTCCCATATGGAAAGATGTTGGCGACGATGAATGGACCAGACCAGCGGCTCTTCAACTTGCCAGAGAAGATTTTCAACCGAGAGTTAAAAAGTAAGACTTGATCACCAACGTGGAACTCTCGGTTCTTGATTTTTGCGTCATGAAGGATCTTCGTCTTCTCTTTGTAGATCAGCGAGTTCTCATAAGCTTCATTCCTCAGTTCGTTGAGCTTGTTGAGTTGAGTCTTGCGTAGGTCACCGGCTTTGTTGATATCAAAATTTGTCCACTTCAAGGCCCAGTAAGCCTTGTGCTCCAACTCAATGGGGAGGTGGCATGCTTTCCCGTATACGAGACGATATGGCGTATAACCAATCGGAGTCTTGTATGCGGTACGGAAAGCCCACAAAGCATCATCAAGTTTATCAGCCCATGAGGCACGATGCTCTCCCACGGTTCTTTCCAGAATTCGCTTTAGTCCTCGGTTGGATATTTCAGCCTGGCCATTAGTTTGTGGGTGGTAGGTTGTGGAAAGGCGATGATTTACACCATACTTAGCCATGACTCTTGAGAATTGGTCATTGCAAAAATGAGTCCCACGATCACTAATAATGGCACGAGGCACACCGAATCTAGCGAATAGATCTTTCAAAAAGTTACAAACCACCCTTGCGTCATTAGTGGGTAAAGCTTTGGCTTCAACCCACTTTGAAACGTAGTCAACAGCTACAAGGATGTATTTGTTTCCTTTAGAAGAAGGGAATGGCCCCATAAAGTCGATACCCCAAACATCAAAGATTTCACACTCTTGAATGAAATTCTGAGGCATCTCGTCTTTATGTGTGATCGTGCCTTGTTTTTGGCAAACATCACATCGTTTAACCATATTGTGAGCGTCATGATATATGGAGGGCCAATAAAATCCCGAGTCAAACACTTTTTTGGCGGTGTAGTTGGGACCAAAGTGACCACCGGTGGGTCCTTTGTTGCAAGCGTCAAGGATTTCTAAAGCTGCCGGTCCATCAACACATCGACGAATAATCAAGTCGGCACATTGTTTGAATAGATACGGGTCATCCCAAAAGTAAGTCTTAATGTCTTTGAAGAACTTTTTCTTTTGCTGGGATGTTAACCCGTCAACGAGCATTCCACCCGCCAAGTAGTTTGCAAAGTCCGCAAACCACGGGGTTTCATCAGAATTCGAGTTGATAGACATTAAGGTCTCCAAGGGAAAAGAATCATTGATTTCTTTGTTCGGATGATCCCCTTGGTAAGGATCCTCAAGTCTACTGAGATGATCCGCGGCTAGGTTTTCAGCTCCTTTTTTATCGCGAATTTCGATTTTAAATTCTTGGAGAAGCAAAACCCAGCGAAGAAGTCTTGGTTTAGAATCTTGCTTTGTCAACAAGTACTTCAACGCGGAATGATCGGTATACACAATTGTTGTAGAAAGGACAAGATAGGGGGGGGGGGGACTTTTCAAAAGCATAGGCAACAGCTAAAAGCTCTTTTTCGGTTGTCGTGTAATGCAATTGAGCCCCAGTCATTGTCTTGCTAGCGTAATGGATCGGTTGGAAGTGTTTGTTCACTCTTTGTCCCAGAACCGCTCCAATAGCAAAATCACTAGCATCGCACATCAACTCGAAAGGCAGCTCCCAATTAGGGGTAACCAAGACAGGTGCCTTAGTAAGCTTATCCTTAAGCAAGTTGAAGGCTTCAAGGCACTCTTTGGAAAAGATAAAAGGAGTATCTTTCTCCAAGATGTGAGTCATCGGGCGAGCGATTTGAGAAAAATCTTTGATGAATCGACGGTAGAAGCCCGCATGACCCAGGAAACTTCTCACACCCTTCACGGTTGAAGGTGGAGGCAACTTAGCGATAACATCGACTTTAGCACGGTCTACTTCGATACCGGCTTTGGGAATCTTGTGTCCTAGCACGATGCCTTCTTTTACCATAAAATGGCATTTTTCCCAATTCAGAACAAGGCGAGTGTCTTCGCACCGCTTAAGCATACGGTCTAAATTGGCAAGGCAAGAAGAGAAGGAATCCCCGAAGACCGAGAAATCATCCATGAAGACTTCCATGGTTTGTTCAACCATGTCATGGAAGATAGCTAACATACACCTTTGGAAAGTCCCAGGGGCATTGCATAAGCCAAAAGGCATTATTTTGTAAGCAAATGTGCCATAGGGACAAGTGAATGTTGTCTTCTCTTGATCTTGGGGATCGATGGGTATTTGGAAATAACCCGAGAAACCATCAAGAAAGCAGTAATATTCATTACCCGCTAAACGTTCAAGCATTTGGTCCATAAAAGGTGGAGGGAAATGATCCTTTCTCGTGGCATCATTGAGTTTGCGGTAGTCTATACAAACTCTCCATCCAGTAACAAGGCGAGTGGAAATCAACTCGTTGTGTTCATTGGGAACAACGGTTATTCCGCCCTTCTTGGGCACACAATGGATTGGACTAACCCATGGTGAATCCGAAATAGGGTAAATCATACCCGCATCAAGAAGTTTGATAACCTCTGTTTTGATGACTTCATGTATTTTTGGATTCACCCTTCGTTGGCTTTGAATTGTGGGCTTAAAGTCGTCCTCCATGAGAATTTTGTATGTGCAGAAGTGAGGATCAATTACACGAATATCAGAGATTTTCCAAGCAATAGCCTTCTTGTGATCTTTAAGCACGGCGATGAGGCGAGATTTTTCTTCTTCCTTCAAGTCCTTCGCGATAATGACGGGCGACTTCTTCTTTTCTTCGAGAAACACGTACTCGAGATGGGGCAGCAACTCCTTAAGTTCTAAATCCGGAGGATTTTCGACGGGAGGCGTATTCGAAGTCGGAGTATCGATAGCAATAACCGTGGGAGATGGTGGAGAAAGGTTGTCTTTGTTGAGAAGGTTATCAAAGAATTGCATGTCTTCATCCCCATCGGTGGGAGAATCATCATTAGCTAAGTTCACATCTCCCATGGCGGCTTCAAGATTGTTCCAAAACAAATCACCTTCTCCAAATAGAGACAGTGATGAATCAATAGAGGAAACGGTTTCAACATTGGGAAGAGAGGTAGGAATATTTTTACAAGCATCATTAAAGTGTTCTTCACAAGCCTCATCCAGAACGTCAATACAATTAACACTCTCGTATGAATAAGGTTGTTTAGACAACTTTCCCATGTTTAAAACGATTTTATCGTCACCCACTCTCATGATAAGCTCAGCGGCTTCAACATCGATGAGAGTGCGACCGGTCCTCAGGAATGGATGACCCACGATCAAGGGAACACGAGGGTCCATCTCGTAGTCGACGACGACGAAATCTGCAGGAAAAGTGAATTTGTCGACTCCTACAAAGACGTCTTCGGCTATCCCCACTGGATAAGCAACCGTGCGGTTAGCTAATTCCAAAGTCATTTTGGTGGGGACTAGCTCAGGGAGAGATAATTGTTTCCAAACGCTTAGAGGCATTAGATTAATACTGGCACCTAGATCGGCTAGGGCCATGCAATTCTCTACTCCCGGGAAATTGCAAGGGATTAAGAAACGACCCGGATCACCAAGCTTGGTTGGCTATTTCCTTAAGAGCACTGCAGAGCAATTCTCATTAAGTTGGGTGTTGGCAATATCAAGAAGCTTTTCCTTGTCACTCAGAAGATCTTTAAACATTTTTACGTACTTAGGCATGTGAGCGAGATCCTCAGCGAAGGAGATATTGAAATTCAGTTGTTTAAACATTTTAAGAAAGTTCGAAACCTGAATATCGTCCTTGCTTTTGAGCTTCTCTTTCCTCAACCTAGATGGATAAGGTATATTGGAAGTAGAGGAAGGCTTTGGGATCGAAGGATCACTCACATCCTTGGGTGGAGGAGGGGTAGAAGTAAGAGGTGGAGAAATTGGGGAAGGAGAAGGATGAGGAATAGGAGCAGGTGACTCGTTCTCCTTAGTCACAATCACCGGTGGAGGTATAGGAAGCTCGGGTTCCTTGGTACCTTTGCCACTGCGAGTGGTGATTGCTTTCATCTCCCCTCTTGGATTAGCAACGGTGTTACTCGGAAGAGTACCCGAAGAAGAGGGTTGATTACCGTGGAAGAAACTAGCCATCATGTTTCTTAAGTCATTCGTTTGACTATCCATAGTGTTTCTCATATCGGCTCTCAGATCGTTCCCTTGTTTCACCAGGTCTGCTTTCAAGTTGCGCACTTCCTGTTGGAGATTGTCCATGAGCACATCGTTAGTCTTCATGTAGGTTCCAATGTCTTGATGTAATGCGGGGGTTTGGTTGGAAGGAGCATTGTATGCGGGTGGTTGATAAGCAGGTTGCTGGTAAACTTGGTTGTTTCGTTGAGGTGGTTGTTGCTGTTTGTGAGCTTGTATGTATGGTGTACGAGGTTGTTGTTGTTGTTGAGGAGGTCGATTGAGGTTTTGTTGTTGGTTTGGGTTGTTTGGAGGAAAACCGGGTGGTGAGAGGTAGTTGTTAGAGCGGTAGCTAAGCAAATTACGGTCACCTTGAGGTCTAGCTTGATAAGCAGGTTGAGGATAGGTGCCATAAGCTACATTCACATTTTCAGAAGGGTAGTCTTGGGTGGCAGTACAAGTGGTGTAAGAGTGAGGACCCCCGCATATCTCGCATGGTTGGCTAACAGCATTGACTTGAGCGTCTTTAGCGTTTCTAGCGTTGATGCTGTTGGTGTTGCTGGCGGTTTGGATAGCAAGCGATTCAAGAAGCACAGTGATTTTGTCCAGTCGCTTGTCGCTGTCACTAGTGCTAGCACTAGCGACATTGGTCCGAACACTCTTGGTTTGCACACGAGACTTATTCTCAATGATATCCCAAGCAGCATTGGAAGTCTTAGCCAAAAGATTACCCCCCGAGGCACTGTTTAGTGAATCTTGGTCACTCATGCTTAAACCATTGTAAAAAGTATTAATTTGATGCACTTTGGTAAAACCATGTTGTGGGCATTTTCTTAAAAGATCTTTAAAACGATCCCAAGATTCACTAAACGACTCATCGTACTTCTGTTCAAAATTTATGATTTCATTCCGCAAAGCGGTAGTACGAGAGGGTGGGAAAAAGTAATTGATAAACTTGGTCTCCAAATCCGTCTACGAGAGAATACTCTGTGGCGGTTCCTTAGCAAGCCAATGCCGGGCTTGTCCCTCTAAAGAAAAGGGAAAAAGTTGTAACCGGATTACCTCTTGTGGAACACCATTGAACTTGACCGTATTAGTGAGTTGTAAGAATCTCTTGATGTGGTCATGTGGATCATCAATGGTACGCCCCAAGAATGGTTGAGCAGAGACCATCTGGATAAAGCCGGATTTGAGCTCAAAATTGTTGGCTGCAATCGCTGGTATAACAATTGGATCAGTGTTGCCATCTACATGAGCTTGCAGCAGTTCAATCATCGGGCGATTATCCGGTAGAGGCTCATTGTTGTTGTTATTATTCATGTTGTTGAAAGGTGGGTTGTTGTTGTTATTATTGTTGTTTGGAGGTGGTATGTTGTTGTTGTTTTGTACACCGGCCATGTCTAGGTTATCGAGAGGCTCGGGCTCTTGATAAGACGTTGATCGAGTGCGCATACACCTGCAAAAGAACTAACAAGAGAAAAACAAAGCAAAAATATTTTTGTTTTTTATGTTTTTTACTTTTTAGGATTTTTGAAAATTTTATATTTTTTAGTGTTTTTGAAAGTTTTTATGAAAAATTAACGTTCACGGGGAACGGATCCCAAAATCCAAGTTCTCACAAAAAACTTTTGATCTTAACGAGAAGAGCCGGCAGCGGCGCCATTTGATACTCGCTTTTTCAATGGTGGGTTCTATATTCTCTCGGTATCCTCTCGAATTGATCTCGACTCTAAGTGGAATGATTTGTTCTTGGTTAATAAAAAGATGTTGGTTTGTTTATCTATTTTAAACTAATAACAATTAACTAAGTGTCGAAGAGTAAACTTAAAGCTTTAAAAGATTAAAGTAAAAAGACGAGTTTAAAAATAAATGATTGGAAACTTAAAGATTATATGAGAAAAATAAATGAACACTTAATAAAAACTAACACTTAGAAAACTTTGTGAAAAATATGAACTTAATTGAAAAGTACTAAAAGAAAGTAAGAACGGAATATAGCCAAACACGTCAAATCGGAATATCACTAAAAAAAGGGTCAATCGGAATGTATTCCGATCTTGTGATCGGAATGTGTTGCAAAATGGACCAATCGGAATATGTTAAGATGGTGCAAATCGGAATAATGGAAAACTTGCTATAATCGGAATAAACAAACAAGCCCAATCGGAATCCTGGAAACTTGCTGCAATCGGAATGTAGTAAAAAGGGCAGATCGGAAAAACCTAAAATGAACCGGTCGGAATACGATAAGACCACCAATCGGAAAACCTAAACCCTTATCTGATCATACGATCGGAATGAAGGGGTGTGCTCGGTCGGAATGACAGGTCGGAAAAGGGCTTTGCCCTTTCCGAAAATGGTGCAAATTCGAATGAAAAGCAAAGGAAATAAGCTTATGGAATAAGCTAACTCCCAAAACTAGCTCGAATCCAACAATAAGCTGATCAAATAAGCACTAAGAACAACTTATCTAAACTTCAAATAAGCAAAAGCATAAATCAAATGATAAAAAGATGAACTTTTTATAAAAACTTTCAAAAGTAAATAAGCTAAATCAACAAATAAGCCAAAAGGAACAAGGATCTCAAAGCTTATTTGTGCATAAACTTAAGGAAACATAAAAGAAATCAACTTTTTAAGCACAAATCATTGATGAACAACACGGATCATACGAGATTTGTACCAAAATCAATCAAAATCAAAGAAAGGAAGGATGAGATTAAAGATTAAAAGCTAAAAACTTGAACTTGATTAATGAAAGATAATACAAAAGTTTGATCTTGAAAGAGAAAAAGATGAAATCTAGTGAGAGAAAGTTTAGAACTTTCTCTCTCTAAAACTAAAAACTACCTAAAGACTAAGTGTAAAAACTAAGTGCAAATTTTGTGAAGTAAAGTCCTATTTATAGGCAAGTCTTGTGGGCTTTGTGAATGGGCTTGGTTTTGGGCTTCTTTTCTTCTTCCTTCTTTAGTCTTCTCGTCTCTTTAAATAAACGTTTCCGACTTTGGATTTTGAGAAGTGTCGGTGAATAATTCCAACTCGTCTTATAATCTTTTATCTAATAGACTCGAGTTCTTCGACATATACGAATCTTCCATCTTTGGCTCTATTCTTCGATAAATCTTCAAATAGGCACAATGACTTCAAATCTTTTGCATCTCTTGGACAATAGACTTCGTCTTGAGTCTTTTTCTTCGATGAAACCCGTGCAATCCCATGTTTTCTTCAATATTCATCCGGTTGACTCTAAAAACACAATAAACACAAAAACCACGCATAATTCCAAACAAATGATATTAAATACGCGTTTTGGTCTTGTTTTAGCCAGATTTAAGTGGTAAAAGGATGGGTGTTTTCACACCTATCATTCACCTTCATTTTGATTTCTCCTATAGTATTGTGAGTATTTGTCGGAGTATTGGTTAAAGTTTATGTTTGCTGTTATATGGCTTAGATTTCGGTTTAGCTGATATATTATGTTTTGCTGATTTGTCATGTTTATGATTTGCTGATTTATAGCTTATTTGACTGCATTGTTTGTTCACTGAGTTTCATTAGCTGGTAGATCCATTTGGTCTGTCTAGTTGTTATACTGATTTTATCAGTCCATAATAGCAGTTATAAGTCACCCATGTGACTTTGAATTTTATTTTTGTTGTCCAAAAAAAAAATCATCCAAAAATAGTCCTTAATAGGGCTCGAACCCATGACCTCATGGGTGATTACCAAACGTGATAACTATTTGCTCTAGTCATCAACTTTTGTTTTAACTCAGTCAGTGTGTTTAATATTACTTCATTAAAGAACTGTCAGATTTTTAAATAGTTCAAATATTAGTTTCATTTAAGTAAAATTAATAGTTTTATAATATTTACTTTTATATAGTTTTAAATATAATAAACAGTTTCAAAAGAAAATAAAATTCTTTTATTAATTTTTAGAATTTTAAATTAGTTATAAAAAAATTAGTTTTAAAATAATTAGATTTTAATTAGAATTAAATAAATATTTTTTGTTTAGTTTAAAAGTAATAGTTAAATTTTAAATAGAATTAATAATTTTTTAAAATTAGTTTTAATTAAGTTTTAAATAGTGTAATAGTCATTTTAATTAGATAGATAAGTTTTAAATATATTTTTAAATAGTCTAAATTTTAAATAGTTTGAATTTTAAATAATTGCTTTTAGATTAAAATAATCCGGGTTTACGATTCATGCACTTTAGGACTTTAATTAAAAATTGTAGGAGTAATTTTAGAATAAAAACCGAAAACCAATTCAAATCGATTGTCCAAATCAAAACAAAACGTCTCAAATTTACTCGATATTCGTGTACAACGAACTTGGTTCACCATCGTGTTTAATTGAATCCGTCTTTGGTGAATTTAGTCTATTACTTTTTCCTAAAGGTAATTTTCTATTTTACCTTATAACGTATCTTAATTAATATACATCATCACGATCACATCAGTGAGTTACTGGACTACCGATGTTTGATACCGGTATTTCTATTTACGGTCATGAATGTTTAGACATTTACCTTGCATGTTTTGATGACACGCCATAATTTATTGTAGCATTCTATCCTAAAAAATGGGGTGTTACATAAATAGTTGAGTTTTGTAATTAGTTGCAAAATATTAGACTCTAATTCAATGCAAAATGGATTTTCTATGCTAATCCTGGTTATTAAGTTTTAAATTGTAATTAGCTTTGGATTAGTGAGTATTAGTATTTTGGGATCAATTACCTTTCCTTTATATGATAGATTATAATTAGTATATTGTATTTGATACTTGTACATAGATATTTTTTAGTTATATTGCTTGAAACATTGTATATGAAGGATTTCTAGGTGGTGATCTAGACTATTATGTACATTTATTTGTACTTGGCTTTGTATAGTTTGTTCTTACCATTCTTATGTATTATTATGTCTTCAAACTATAGTTTACAACTTGCTTATTATACATAATGACTTATTCCTATGTATTATCCATTCATAGTTCATCATTCTTGAGTCCACAACTCATTTAAAGGGATTTTAGGGTTTCGAAGGGAAGTTAACGCATCATAGTTATATTTGAGATGTTCTTATTCATAATATACTTATTAGATTACTTTTAGAACATAGACTTGATATATACATTATGTTTACAACATACAGGAATATGTTGTAGTGGCAGCTTAGGTTGGGAGAACACATTCCTCTTAGCAAGTAAGGTACAAAAGCAAAAATTTCTAGTCAAATTTTCATATTAATATAATCATAACACATGACACATAAGTGAAATTTGAGGATTGTCACAGTCTCTCCCACTTAAAGAAATCTCGTCCCGAGATTTAGATAAAGAGTGTTGTCCCTAATAATATGATGATAGATTAAAGAAATGAGATGGAAAAGATATGAATTTTAGAGAGAGAAAGTAGTGAGAGAAAGTAGAGAGAGAGATGATTAACTTGTGAAATTAGATTAAGAGAATATTATGAGATCATCCACCCTCCTAAAATGCTAGGAGGGTGCTTATATAGTCCACCCACATGCGGGCTCTCTAATAGACTATATTGTTTTTTGGCCGGGCTTGAATAAATGCTTAGTACCTTAAATGAGGCCTTTTAAGCTAACCATCAAGCCCATAATGTCACGACTATTTTAACTAACTATTACAACGTTCTAATAAATATTACAATATAAAACTATGACCGAACATTCTTGTTTGACTCAATATTTTGAGGCTAACAATCTCCCCCAATGTGAGGTCATTCCTCTTCGATATTTGGAGTCCAATGGAGATTTATGAATTTCGTCATAAATGAGTCTTGAACGTGTAATAGTAGTGTTGTTCCTTCATGCTGTGATCTTTGATCCTTTGTCGTTGTCTTTCGAGTTTGTCTTTTATCTTGAGATATTCAAATTATCCTTGACCTGTCTTTGCCATCTTGCGATCTTGTGTCTTTATCCTCATACTCATACTCTGCACAATCTTGAAATCTTGCTAACAATCTCCTTTCAAGAGATGTCATTAATCATCAGAGTTGCGGAAGTCTTTAGCTTTCTTGATTGTTGAATGTCTTTGGGCATGAGTATGTGGTTTTGAATCTTTGACTTTGCTGAGTACACCGTAACATCACCTTCTTGAGACAAAACATAGACACGGACTGAATGGCTTTGACATTCGTCCTAAATCGGTAACGTTTTACCTCCGGTCGGTGAAGACCGTTACACGATATTAAATATCGTACCTGTGATTAGGTAGATTTAATTAAAAATCTCCTTGACAGGGTTTCGCGGCTGTACTAGCCGTTCTCTTTATTCGACCGTCTCAAAGCAAGACTGCAAACATAAAGAGTGAATCAATTGGATAATATCCGCTTGATTAAAGTCATCAATTCAAATTCCTGGAACAAGTTTGATTCATTAAGAATCTTACCATTGTTGCTTTCCAGTTGACACAAGCTTGATTCATAAGAATCTCTCAAGTTACCTACCATAGCGCTGTTTGATGTTGACGCTAGAAGGATTTCCATTCATCACCGTGAATATTAATAAATATCACTCTGAATGTTCTGGCAAGACCATAAAGATATTGCGTAGAAACCTGAAACGAGTTTGAATCGATTAAGAAACAAACCACTATTGCTTTTCAGTTTTACATATGTTTAATTCATAAAGAATCTTACACATGACCTACCGCAGCGCTGTTTGATGTTAACATTGGAAGGATTTCCACTCTTCATTGTGAATACTAAGTAGTATCACTCTGAGTGTTCTACTAATATCACAAGGATATAGCATAGGACTCTCTTGATCTTCATCCGTGAGTCCTAACGAGATTTGATTGATCTCTTGGCTCTAGACTCGATTTGTGCACTTTTAGTAGTCGGAGGCTGGAGCAGATGCCACTTTTCCAATATCAACTATCTCGGAGTGAGAAAGTCAATAGAAATCGTGTTGTCTCCGTGACTATAAAACAAACTTCTTTTAAGAGAAGCTTGAGTTAGCTGGGGATGGGTTGTGCATAACATCGCTGGGTCCATGATGCGTTGTCTTCATGATGTGCTGACCCGGTTTCTGCCTAAGTTGTGACAATCCGTCAATTTATGATTAATATTTTATTCTCAGATATTATTTAAAAACATTATTTTGAAGTTATAATATGAACTCACTTATTTTTGGGAAGTAATTTGGATTTACGTCTTGAAGTAGCGTCGACTACGTCTAAACCGGAGGATTCTACGTTACGTGCTCACGTTTACATACACCGTTTTTGGTGACAGTCCGACATTTCAGAAAATAAATTTGTCCGTGAATATTATTTTGGAATTTTAAATTTGTGTTGGTTCATAAACTCACAAATTTACGAGAAGAGATTAGGACTTACGATTTTATTTTAACGTCCTTTACGACTAAACCGAAAACCTTAGGATTACGTATTTATGTTTTTGAACTCCGTTTTTGATGAGACAATTTTTATTAGATTCGTTTTGTGCCGTTGATTCATAATTTATAAAAACGTATTTCGTAAAACGACCGGAGGGCACGCAAATCGAGGAAACTAGAATCGAGGAGTACCCGTAAATAATTGGGGATGAGACAAAACAAGTTTTGCCCCACCCCCAATATGGGACGGCTACATAAGCTACACCTCACCCCATTATATGTCAAGCTTAGCTAATAAGCTAAGACACATGTAACAAGCTTACAAAGTAAGCTAACATGCATCAAAACCACAAACCAAAAACATTTGCATCCATTTACAACATGCAAACTACTAAAAATCCTCTCATTTCTTCCATTAATGCTGTCCCACTCTCACCCCAAAAACACCACTTTTGATCAAAATCAACCATGAAATCCTATGTTATTCTTGCACATGTTGAAGCCCTTTTGAAACCCTATTGATTGGTGGTGATTATAACATCCAAGGAGGAGTTTCCATGAAGTCTTGGGGCTGATTTTCCACAAGGTTTTCATGAAGAATGGTGGTCTTGAAGATGGTCTTGGTTATTCATAAGTTTCTCCATCAAAATCCATGTCCAAATCACAACCTACATCAACTTGGTTGTATAAAGATTGTCCTCCTCATCTCCTTGTTATTTTTGATTATGTAATCTTGTATTTCTTTTACTTATGTATATATATATGATGATGAATGATGATTAAAAATATTGTGTGGGGATTTGATGTTAATAAACATGCTTAAAAAGATGAAAAACTATAAGAAACAAGGTTAAAATCTTGCTTAATTTAGATGGCTGTATAAAACAGTAAAGAATCATATGGTAAACTGGTAAAATGACTTGAATAAATTAATATACAGTAAGCTATGGGTCTTGTACACATGTGAGAGTTGGCCATGCAATGGAATTATTGTAATGAGTGAGATATGATAAAAACAAGTTTAAAGTACAAATCTGAGTTCACTGTTTTGGACGATTTTTAGAAAATACTTAGAAGATGATTCAACAGTATCTATAGAAGAGTTAAATGGAGCACATATCATGTAGTTTATGTGATAAAAATTGAGCTTCTATCTCCATATAGAACTCTAGATATGGCAGTTTTGGTGAACATGAAAATAAAAATCAGATTTTGGAAATTAAAGTATAATACTATTATATAAGCACTCAAAATTATATAGTATAAAATGTGAATAAAAACCCACTAACTCATATAATACATTTATATAAATATGTACAATGGTAAATAAGTGGACATTTTATAAAAATGGTAACTTGTTAAGTTTTGTAAGTTATAAAAACTATAAACATGATTTTTACGACTTTTTCGGCTATTACCGTAAAATTAACGTTTTTGCTAAATAAAACTTAGACGGTTGGACCCGTCTAATGTGAACTTTATAAAACTTATATACTGATATATAAACATGTATAACAAGTAAAAACCGATAAAACCCGAACTATATAACATACAAACATTAACGGGCTAAATTAACGTTATTGGACTAATAAAACAACAAAATGGACTAAAACACTTATAAACTTATTTATTGGGCTTAACCCATTTGGGCCCAACTTGTAAAGTGTAGATACTGATAATATAAGTATAACATGGATTAATATAAGTTAAAGAACTTATAATAAGTTTATTGGACTTAAAACACATAAATAGCTAAACTAGTAAACTAGTAAGAAGATACTAATACGTAAACACTAAAATGAGTAAAAGGGAGTATGTAAACCCACTTGATCATCATATATACATAATCATCATATGTATACATAATTGTTATTTTTATAAAGTCATTGGACATGAGTCTAAGACCGATTATTATTTATATAGGTTTCCGTGATTGAAGCACGTACCGTACGTCCGAATTGCCGATAACCCGCCTTCCCACATCAACGTGAGTTCATAGACTTGCACTCTTTTAAATGTTTTTATAAATGTTTTATAAACCCGCAAGGGAGATAAGATGTTAGTTTTATTAAATAGGACACCATTTGTCTCGAATGTTTGTTTATTGATTTGGACCCGAATGATTGTATGACCCGATTGTATGACCCGATAAATGATTAAAGGACCCGATAGATGAAATTAAATGGATTATTAAAGTTAGGTTATGTCACTAAAAGTCCCATTAGCATGAATTGTGAACTACTGGGATTTGGTAGACGCTTATGCATTTAATAGTACTATTTGGGGACGATCACCCCAGTTCGCGTCTTGACGGTTGATCCCCGTCGTGCCACATTGATTGGTAAGCGAATTTATGTATGAGAAGATTTCCATAGCGTGACCTTTGTGACGACACGCTACTCTAGATGGGCAAATTGAGTATCGGGTTAGCTACCCGTTGTTGGTTTAGTAAGGTAACAATGTCATGCGGCTTATAATAATCCAAACTAACGAAATACTACTAGACGCACCGAATTACGATGTATTGCCTGACTAGCAATACGGGGTCATACTATTGATATTATGTTCGTGTTTTGGTTTTCATAACCATATTCATATAACGGTTTTTATTTTCATACAACGTCATAAGACGTATTGTATGATGTTTTTACGACATTGGCTCGTATAATGATTTTAAGGCAAATGCCTATATGATGATTTTCGACAAGAATTTGTATAAAAATGACTTTGGCTATTTTATGGCCTATTAAAATGATTTGTACAAAATGATTTTCAGTAATAATTTTATACTGATATTATATTGATGGATTTTATTAAACTCTATGAATTCACTCGGCGTTATCGCTGACCTTTTCTTTTAACATGTTTTATCTCAGGTACTTGGAGGTAATTCTCGGAAAGACGACAAGAATTCATGGCCCGCACTTAAACAATATTTTCCATTCAAATACTTTGTAAAACTTTGTATGAAATAATATGACTTGGGACCTATGTAACTTTGATATTTATGAATGGAAATGCTTTATTAATAAACGACGCGATTTTTATGCGTTGTCTATGATGTGAGTAATGTGCTATCCCGCAACACCAACTAGTCTTCCACTGTATTGAGTTGTATAAATTTGGGGGTGTTACAGTTTGGTACCAGAGCTCTCGTTATAGAGAACGAAAGATTTTTTAAAATCAAGGTTTTGAATAAAACATTTCAAAATCTTTTAACTATAAACATTTTTCTAAAAATGTCTAAAAATCTTTTGACTATAACGGTGCCGAAGAATTCCCGAGTTACCGACAAGGCCAGACTGAGAAGTGTTATTTTAATATATATATATAACTTGGATTATATATACATATGATGTAATTTTATTACATGATTGTTAGATGATTATTTTGATATTTATACGAGGTATTTATACGACGAAGATTGTCACAAGGAACCCTAAATCCCCTAGTAAATTAATCGAAGTTATTCTCGTAGGAATTCTAGCTATCGTAGATCTAAACCAAGTTGTGGATATTTATGATCCTAACAAATGGTTGATATTCGTAGAAATGTAGATATTAGTTGATTGTGAAATTGAAGAAGAATTGGCGAGATTAAATCTGATATCGATGTTATGACGATCTTTCCTTATAGAGTGTAGTTTGACAAAACTTTACCACCTAGAAAGATGTCACCTGATTTGTTGTCATCCAATTCTTAAACTGAAATCGAAAGGGTGAATGTTGCACTTGAGGCTGTCATTGGAACCATTACCCAAAAGCCTCATGCCACTAGTACCTTTCCGAGAAGTCTAGTTGAATGATCAAGTCATTTCATACTAGTAACTCATTTGATAATTATTGATAAAGGAGCTATAGGATTGGAAATTAAGTGTTATTCATATCGAATTTTATTACCCTTTTAAGATTGAGAATATGGTTGAAAATATTGGAAGAATGAGGTAGGATATCGAATTGAGCATAAAAATTGGTTGAAACTTGAATAAAGTAAAATTTAACCCGTATGGAATATGAGATTGATAAGAGGAAGTCGTTAAGTTCTGTGATTAGATTATAAGGTTTTAATTGATTGTTAGTTCGTGTTAAGGGTTGTTCCTAGGCCATTGTCCACTAATGAGGATGCCCAGTGTCCAAGAAATAAATTGAAGAAATCTTCTTCTGAATTGGGACCGATGGATCTTTTGGGACATGTGGAACACCTAATGACTCTTGTAGATTAGTATTCATTGTGGTATCTTTTAAAAATCCCTAACTTAACTGAGATATCAGTTGGTAGGATGAGTTCTGAGAATTGTATGACATAGTGACACGTACTGTGTTACGGTACAATTTTGACTTGTTTGTGATTAATGAAAAAGACTACCTTTGATTACTAAATTCTACATGTATCGATGTTATCTATCTTTTATTGCTTCATCCTAATGTTCACATTAGTGATGCAACCATTGAACAAGTACTCATCTTGATTTGAGTTACGTTGTGGATTATTCTTTTTGAGCGCCATCAAGGTCATGAACCTCATGATTATGTGGCTAAAGCTCATTTCCTATCATATTGTAGTTAGTTCTTGGTGAACAAGCTTTCATCACTCTTCTGAAGATCACTCATTGTTTTATAAGATAAAACCGTATCCATTGAGAAAAATTGAATTTTCATCACTATAAGGATTATTCAAAGTAAGATTTATAAGTGATTGTTATCAAAATGAGGTTGTTTATAAAACACCTTGGAAAACTTATCTGTTTTCATAACAAAAAAAATCTTTGAAAATTTATTTTTGATTCTTATTTAAGAATTAAGCATGAAAATGTTTTTATTATAAACATGATGATAAGATTTTGACGAACTGAGTATTGCATCGTTAATCTTGAAATTGTATATAGTTGCGCGCCTACATACAATTTGGAATGGACCATGCAAGACTGATTAGTAGTCACCATAAAACTAATGAATAAACACTACATTTTCTTTGAAGATTGTGAAAGATTAAATTTTATGAGATCTGCAAGAAGTGAAAAATAAGGACATAGTGTTAGGGACACCTACATATGTGCCCGTACTATCTATTCTTCTGAGTCGAATTTACTCATCTGTGGAAATTGTCTTATTTGACAATTGACATTTCTTTCTTGACCAATTCTCCCGTAGTGAGATTCTTAGGAAAAGTATCTGATTACCGAGTGTTGATACCCGACTGGATGTATCGACGTTCCTATCATCTCTTTTGATTTAATTTCATTTGAATGACCTGGGTAACGATCCGAGGAGCTTTCGAATGCGTACTCAAACTATGAAAACATGGGATATATTCATATTCGTTAAATGTTTTCGTCTGTGTCTAATTTGAAATTCTCTCTCGTAGATTATGCGTTGACCTTACTCTTTTAAGGTTAGTTATGTCTCCAGATATCCTTGAATTTGCGAAGGATTATGAGTTATTATTAGACTTTTGAGAAGCTCACATCTTATCGACGACAATGAAACTGAAAAGTTGATAGTGCCAGTAGAATGGATTGATTGATTATGACATGACGACATTGTCTTAATTGATGGGAACTCGAATTGAATTCCCCTAAATGATAAGATGCTGATTATCAAAAGTGATCTAAATAATTCTTGATGGATGACCATATCCTGCATTTAGACTTGAAATTATACCGCGAATGGTTTTGAACTAGTTATAGATATTGTAATCTAGAAGAACCTAATATGAATTTATTAAAAGATGTTTCTGTTATCTAAAACTTTAGGAAGTATTTGTTGATGACTTACCTAGACTTTCGCCATTAAGGAAAGTTGAAATTGGTATTGATTATATTCCTGGTGCTGCACCTGTGGCCTGTGCACTGTACGTCAGCACCATCTGAATTAAAGAATTACCGTACAACTGAGAGAGAGTTGTCGGAGAAGGCTTTTATTCTACCAAGCTCGTCATTATGAAGAGCTATGGTGTTATTATTTCTTATATTTATAGATTACTGTGAATTGAGTAAATTGACAATCGAAAACGATATCCATAACTCGAAATGGAAGATTTGTTCGATCATTTACAAGGTTTTTGATCCTCAGCATGGTTATCATCAATTTCGCATCTGCGAAAAGGATTATCTATTCCAATCACTACATCCAGAACTTGTAATGAACATTATAAGTTTCACGTGATGTCGTTTGGATTGACTAATACACATGTAGCATCCAAAAATTTGGTGAATCACGTGTGTAGGCTGTAAATTGATAAATTCATGTTTGAGATCATTAAGGACCAATTGTTTGTATATAAGAACAATAATGAGTTAATAATTAATTATAGATTTCCCTGAATTGGCCGAACAATAAAAACATGTACCTTGAATAATTAACCTGAGATTAAAAACTTAATCCTTTACATGATTTAACCTTGTGATTAAAAGATAATGGAATCTATATTGACTCTTCAAAAATTAAGAGCCCTTTTAAGACTTTGAGTATTACTAAAAAGAAAGTGGAAATATGTTTTAACAAAGGATTTTAAGGGATTATTCCCTTATACACAAACCATTTAACTAAACTTCTGTTTAGGGGTAAATGTTTGTGTATACCTCAAGATAACCTAAGAGGGATTGTGGAAACCATTTAAACCATAACTTGAAATTTGAAACGACAATTTTTGCTTTTCAACTAAGAAATTTTGACCAAAGTATAAACAAAGATTTCTCAAACATTTTCGGATCTTATTAATTATTTTAATTATTTTCAAAAATCAACAAAAATCTTGTTAATTAAATTCAAATTTATTTTTAAACATTTTATATAATTGGTCGAACTAAGAAATTTAGAATTATTACGTTTACGCTTCATAAAAATTAATTAATTATTATTTAATTACTTGTAGTAAATATCGACGCTTTAAACATCGGATTGAGTAAAACAGATAAAAATAATAGTTGAGACGAAACTAAAACAGAGAAAATGTGAAGAAATAATTTTTGAATAAATACGGACATGATAACTATTCCATCTAGGAAAGTGAATGTAGATACTGACACATAATATAGAAAGGATAAAGAACCAATTAGGACATGTTCCTTAATAATGAAGGTGCAAAATAAATTGCCGAACAATATAAAAATAAATGATGTTTGTAAAAAGGATAATATAGATTAAAAAAAAAGGGATTCGCGGCTAATGTGAACCATTAAAAATTGAGAAGCCAATAGCGTTAAATGTTTTAAAGACCACTTGTGGTTGCCTAAATATGGAGATTGTGAGACGTAGTTATATCGGAATCGTGTAAGTATAAGTATTCTATTTATGTCATTTATGATTTAATGTATCCCTATCTGAAGAAGTTGTACTGATGGCAAATTATGAAGGCAGACATCGCCTCATACATTAGTAAACGTCTAGCTATTGCAAAGGTCGTCATCTGAATTCTGATTCGATTTGGGTCATCGTCGACAGACTGACCAAATCTGCTAATATCATTCCCGTTAATGATAAATGCAAAAGAGTTATGTAAACATAGTGTGCCTATATCGAACATCTTTATCAAGATCCTCGCTTCGCAACGAATTTCTAGAGATTTGCTCAGAAATCATTGAGAACGAACCTTGATGAGAGTACTATGTACCACCCCAATCGAAGGGACGAGGTAAAGTAACGATATAAAGTAATATAAGTGCTGTTTTATGTTTGAATGATTGACCTTTGGTAATAAACCGTATAATCACTTTCCTTTGTAGAGATTATCATTGATAACTATCGTATTAGGATCGAGATCAAATCTTGTGAGGATATATATTAGAGCATCTGTAAGCAGGAGTTGAGATGAAGACACCCGACATACACCCATTGTGAGTTGGACATGTCTTTTAGGTTTAAGGTTTCCTATGATGGCGAACCTAACATTATAAAATACTCGACCCGCGAGATCTGAAATGATTGTTGAAATTAGGATCTGATTATTGACTGCCGGTAGTGGGCAAGAAGTTATGTGAATATGAAATGTAGATCTTGAAGTGCCAGATAGGTAGAGAAGTTATGCCAAAATTTTTAACCTTGGAGAAAAGAATTAATGATCTGACAAATCATGGGATATAAGTCCCCGTTGTATGGGACCATTGAGGTGATGTAAAAGATTTGGTTTGAAAGGGATATAAGCTGGATCTACCCAAGGACTTCAAGAGATGTGTGAGTTATGTTTCGTATATCAAACTTGATGGAATATCTATCAAGTGAAAATCTGAATTCTTCTTAATAAAGCTTAGATCGGCGAAAAGTTGCATTCATCAGAAACCCGTGAACATCATGGATAGAGAAAGTAAGTCAACATTTAGCCTGATCTTGTTCCCGTAGTTATGTTTGATGAAACTCGCGTATTGTAATGAATTACACTTGAGAGAAAAGACCGAATGTGGAGGAAATACCCACATGGCTTTAACTCTATAAGAAGCGAGTAGTAAGATGATCTTTGAGGACAAAGATCCTGTTTAGGGGTAAATGCTGTGACAATCCGTCAATTTATGATTAATATTTTATTCTTAGATATTATTTAAAAACAATATTTTGAAGTTATAATTTGAACTCACTTATTTTTGGGAAGTAATTTGGATTTACGTCTTGAAGTAGCGTCGACTACGTCTAAACCGGAGGATTCTACGTTACGTGCTCACGTTTACATACACCGTTTTTGGTGACAGTCCGACATTTCAGAAAATAAATTTGTCCGTGAATATTATTTTGAAATTTTAAATTTGTGTTGGTTCATAAAATCACAAATTTACGAGAAGAGATTAGGACTTACGATTTTATTTTAACGTCCTTTACGACTAAACCGGAAACCTTAGGATTACGTATCTACGTTTTTGAACTCTGTTTTTTATGAGACAACTTTTATTAGATTCGTTTTGTGCCGTTGATTCATAATTTATAAAAACGTATTTCGTAAAACGACCGGAGGGCACGCAAATCAAGGAAACTAGAATCGAGGAGTACCCGTAAATAATTGGGGATGAGACAAAACAAGTTTTGCCCCACCCCCAATATGGGACGGCTAGATAAGCTACACCTCACCCCATTATATGTCAAGCTTAGCTAATAAGCTAAGACACATGTAACAAGCTTACAAAGTAAGCTAACATGCATCAAAACCACAAACCAAAACCATTGGCATCCATTTACAACATGCAAACTACTAAAAATCCTCTCATTTCTTCCATTAATGCCGTCCCACTCTCACCCCAAAAATACCACTTTTGATCAAAATCAACCATGAAATCCTATGTTATTCTTGCACATGTTGAAGCCCTTTTGAAACCCTATTGATTGGTGGTGACTATAACATCCAAAGAGGAGTTTCCATGAAATCTTGGGGCTGATTTTCCAGAAGGTGTTCATGAAGAATGATGGTCTTGAAGATGGTCTTGGTTATTCATAAGTTTCTCCATCAAAATCCATGTCCAAATCACAACCTACATCAACTTGGTGGTATAAAGATTGTCCTCCTCATCTCCTTGTTATTTTTGATTATGTAATATTGTATTTCTTTTACTTATGTATATGTATATGATGATGAATGATGATTAAAAATATTGTGTGGGGATTTGGTGTTGATAAACATGCTTAAAAAGATGAAAAACTATAAGAAACAAGGTTAAAATCTTGCTTAATTTAGATGGCTGTATAAAACAGAAAAGAATCATATGGTAAACTAGTAAAATGACTTGAATAAATTGATATACAGTAAGCTATGGGTCTTGTACACATGTGAGAGTTAGCCATGCAATGGAATCATTGTAATGAGTGAGATATGATCAAAACAAGTTTAAAGTACAAATCTGAGTTCACTGTTTTGGATGATTTTTAGAAAATACTTAGAGGATGATTCAACAGTAGCTATAGCAGAGTTAAATGGATCATATATCATGTAGTTTATGTGATAAAAATTTGAGCTTCTATCTCCATATAGAACTCTAGATATGGCAGTTTTGGTGAACATGAAAATAAAAATCAGATTTTGGAAATTAAAGTATAATACTATTATATAAGCACTCAAAATTATATAGTATAAAATGTGATAAAAACCCAATAACTTATATAATACATTTATATAAATATGTACAATGGTAAATAAGTGGACATTTTATAAAAATGGTAACTTGTTAAGTTTTATAAGTTATAAAAACTATAAACATGATTTTTACGACTTTTTCGGCTATTACCGTAAAATTAACGTTTTTGCTAAATAAAACTTAGACGGTTGGACCCGTCTACTGTGAACTTTATAAAACTTATATACTGATATATAAACATGTATAACAAGTAAAAACCGATAAAACCCGAACTATATAACATACGGACATTAACGGGCTAAATTAACGTTATTGGACTAATAAAACAACAAAATGGACTAAAACACTTATAAACTTATTTATTGGGCTTAACCCATTTGGGCCCAACTTGTAAAGTGTAGATACTGATAATATAATTATAACATGGATTAATACAAGTTAAAGAACTTATAATAAGTTTATTGGACTTAAAACACGTAAATAGCTAAACTAGTAAACTAGTAAGAAGATACTAATACGTAAACAATAAAATGAGTAAAAGGGAGTATGTAAACCCAATTGATCATCATATATACATAATCATCATATGTATACATAATTGTTATTTTTATAAAGTCATTGGACATGAGTCTAAGACCGATTATTATTTATATAGGTTTCCGTGATTGAAGCACGTACCGTACGTCCGAATTGCCGATAACCCGCCTTCCCACATCAACGTGAGTTCATAGCCTCGCACTCTTTTAAATGTTTTTATAAATGTTTTATAAACCCGCAAGGGAGATAACATGTTAGTTTTTATAAAATAGGACACCATTTGTCCCGAATGTTTGTTTATTGATTTGGACCCGAATGATTGTATGACCCGATTGTATGACCCGATAAATGATTAAAGGACCCGATAGATGAAGTTAAATGGATTATTAAAGTTAGGTTATGTCACTAAAAGTCCCATTAGCATGAATTGTGAACTACCGGGATTTAGTAGACGCTTATGCATTTAATAGTACTATTTGGGGACGATCACCCCAGTTCCCGTCTTGACGGTTGATCCCCGTCATGCCACATTGATTGGTAAGCGAATTTATGTATGAGAAGATTTCCATAGCGTGACCTTTGTGACGACACGCTACTCTAGATGGGCAAATTGAGTATCGGGTTAGCTACCCGTTGTTGGTTTAGTAAGGTAACAATGTCATGCGGCTTATAATAATCCAAACTAACGAAATACTACTAGACGCACCGAATTACGATGTATTGCCTGACTAGCAATACGAGGTCATACTATTGATATTATGTTCGTGTTTTGGTTTTCATAACCATATTCATATAACGGTTTTCATTTTCATACAACGTCATAAGACGTATTGTATGATGTTTTTACGACATTGGCTCGTATAATGATTTTAAGGCAAATGCCTATATGATGATTTTCGACAAGGATTTGTATAAAAATGACTTTGGCTATTTTATGGCCTATTAAAATGATTTGTACAAAATGATTTCAGTAATAATTTTATACTGATATTATATTGATGGATTTTATTAAACTCTATGAATTCACTCGGCGTTATCGGTGACCTTTTCTTTTAACATGTTTTATCTCAGGTTCTTGGAGGTAATTCTTGGGAAGATGACAAGAATTCATGGCCCGCACTTAAACAATATTTTCCATTCAAATACTTTGTAAAACTTTGTATGAAATAATATGACTTGGGACCTATGTAACTTTGATATTTATGAATGGAAATGCTTTATTAATAAACGACGCGATTTTTATGCGTTTTCTATGATGTGAGTAATGTGCTATCCCGTAACACCAACTAGTCTTCCGCTGTATTGAGTTGTATAAATTTGGGGGTGTTACATAAGTTGTATGGAGGGCTTCTTTCTTTACACCCTTTATCCTTACATTTCTTTTTCATTCTTCAACCCCTTCAATGCTTACCAAGACATCATTAATAGCACCTTGTTGTGATTGTTCCAGTGCTATCATCAGTACTTAGTCGGCATTCAGCTTTGTTCACATTCTACTCCATCTTTCCTAAGGACTTCTAATAATCTATTGGATTGTTCTTGGGAAGATCCTTCCAGTTCTGGTTGGATCATAGGACTTAAACCTAACCACCCTTTTGACACCAATACCGTCGTGAATTAAAGATGTTGTGGGTATTTGATCGTAACCATGAGTGCTTGAGTCTTTAGATCAAATTTTATTCACATTTTCCCCCTATCTCTAATATATAAAATCTTTTGATATTAGAGATACCAAATTTGATTAAAATATATTTTGAAAAATAGTCTTGAAAATCTTCGGGAGAAGAATGTGTCAAACTAGCATGAATTTGGAATGCTCTCCCTCAAAAGTTGATCCAATGGAATTGTCATTACAAGGATATAATCCACATTTATCTTTTGAGGATAGGAGTTGTTGAACATACAATTTTGAAAGAATTTGAATATCATTGAGAAATTCTTGGAAAAATTGTGTTCAACGCTTTTTGAAAAATCAATACTTTTTGGTGAAAAGGTTTTTCTAAAGCATAAACTTGAGTTCATAGACGTTGAATGTCTTGACGAATCCACTCAAGTGTAAGAAGATTTCTCTTCTTTTGCTGAGGGTAAGGGCACTAAAGCGTATACTCCCCCGTGAATATAGAACGGGGTTGCAGTCTGAAAAGTGATTACAAACCATTGTGTTGAGCTCAAAACGTTGAATGTTTTGTGACAAGCTCAACCCAAGATAGATTGCTCTACCCATTGTTGGAAATATTGTCCAAAAGAGACAATTTCCTTTATAAAAGATAGAAATGACATGTTTTGAAAAATATTTACAACTTTCATTCGAGCTTTATGTACACACCCGTGTCGTCATTGAGCGACATTTCTAGGGACGTCCATATTATCGATACTGAAAGACACGCCGAGAAGAATTTTTTTGGATTATGATTTTTTAATTTTACATTTTACTTTTTCATTAATATTTACATGTAGATGTTTGATAGATGAATCAAGCAGGCTTCTTTGCAAGAATCTCCAGTTCTGATGGAGTCAAACATCTCATACCAATTTGCCTAACTAGATACGCAAACCTCTCTTTCGAAAGAGCTTTTGTAAACAAGTCATCTAATTTGTAATCAGTTCCAAAAAAGTATAATTCAACAATAACCTTTTCAACTTGTTCCTTAATGAAGTGATATCTGACATTAATGTGCTCCGTGTGGGAATGCTGTACCGGATTGCAGGAGATGGCTATGGCGGACTTTGAGTCACAGTACATAGGTACTTTATCAAAGTGGAAGCCATAATCCGTGAGTTGTGTTCTCATCCAAAGAACTTGAGCACAACACGCAGATAGAGACACATACTCCGCTTCGGCTGATGACAATGACGTACAATCCATCTTATTTGAAGACCATCCCACAAGCTTATCTTGACCTAGAAATTGTGCACCACCAGAAGTACTTTTACGTGTATCAAGACACCCTGCATGATCAGAATCTGAATAGGCCGTTAGAAAGAACCGGTTTCCCTCGGATACCAGAGTCCCATTTGAATGGTATTCTTAAGGTACCGAAAGATCCGTTTAACCTCCTTGAGGTGCTTTTCAGTGGATCGTGTTTGATATCGTGCTCAATAACACGTAGCATGTGATATATCTGGTCGGCTTGCTGTTAAGTACATGAGGGAGCTGATCATGGAACGATTTCGCGTTTGACCTATGTCATCACCCTCCAAATCAGCATCTAGGGACGTGGTTGATAATGGTGTCCCAACGGGGTCACATGATGTCATACCATGCTTTTAGATTATCTCTTGACAATACTTAGCTTGGTTAATAAAGATACCACTTGGGGATTGGTGAACTTGAATTCCTAGAAAGAATTTTAGTTCGTCCATCACAGACATTTCAAATTTGTTGTGCATTACTTTTTCAAACCATTTTGAAAGTTTTGGGTTTGTAGACCCGAAAATAATGTCATCAACATGAATCTGCACAAGCAAAATGTCATCCCCATATTTATAAGTGAACAAAGTTAGATCAATGGAACCTTTTGAGAAACCTTTGGAGACCATAAATTTTGAGAGTTCGTCGTACCACGCCCTTGGAACTTGCTTGAGTCCATAAAGTGCTTTGTGGAGACGATACACCTTGTCAGGATAATGAGGATTTACAAATCCTTCCGACTGCGTGACATAGACTTCTTCCTTCAAAGGACCGTTAAGAAACGTCGTCTTTACGTCCATTTGATAAACAATGAATCCTTTATGTGCAGCATAAGCAAGGAAAATCCTGACTGCTTCCATACGAGCTACTGGGTGCAAATGATTCTTCAAAATCAATACCCTCTTTTTATCCATACCCTTTACCCACTAGCCTAGATTTATTATTGATGATCGTGTTCTCTTCATCCATCTTGTTTTTCCAGATCCATCGAAGATTTAATGGTATTACATCGTATGGTCTGTCAACAAGTTCCCAGGCTTTAAGTCTTTCAAATTGTTGAAGTTCATTCGTCATCGATTCAATCCAAGCATGATCAGCCAAGGCTTCTTTGATGTTTTTCGGTTCAGCTGAACTCACGGCGAGTGCGAACATACAAACATCGCCATCGGTGTTAAGCTATCGTCTTGTACGAACGGGCTATGAAGGGTTTCCAATTACTTGAACCAAAGGGTGATCTCGGGTCCAATGATGTGTTGAAGGATGTCGTTGATAGAACGTATGCATATTTGACGAATCAACATGGCAAGTAGAACACTCTCTAGTTTCGTGTACCGGTATACTGAATGGGTTGATAAATTCGTCTTCGTCAGATAATGCATTGTCTACTTGATTTGTGTTCTTTGGAGCAATGACAGTAGTTATGGATGTTGTAGGAGCGATTGTTGACGTGATATTCCGAGGAGGTAAATCTGCAGCAACCCATGTTGAAGTAGATAAAGTTGTATCCTTTTGTTGATGATGATCGGTATCATCATTCTTATCAAGAGTGACAGCAGAAGACCTCGATACAACATGTTTCTCCCCCGTGAAATATTCATCATACATTGGTTCATATAACATTTCCAACTCTTCAATTGTCGTGTTGACTGTCATATATGCTCTTGGAACATTTTCTTGAACCAGCTTTGAACTTGACGGTTCATCGCCGTGGTCTTGAGTTCCGAGTTCCGTGCGGTTGTAAACGGAAGTCGTTTGTTGTTGTGGATCGGGACTTAAACTGTTTTGTTCAAGTGCCATTTCTTGTAATTCATCAAATCGGATTTGAATAGTCTCGACTATCATTTGTCTTCTCTTGTTGTAGACTCTATACCCTTTAGACTGAGTTGCATATCCCACAAGAATACATGCATCACCTTTCTCTTTCATTTTATCAAAATTTTCACCATCTCGTATTATGTAACAAGTACATCCAAAAATGTGAAGGGGTTTGAGTGAAGGTTTTTGATCATGAATTATGTGACATGGTGTCTTTTCGTGTCTTGGGATAATTAAGGATCGGTTTTATGTGTAGCATGCAGTTGACACGGCTTCGGCCCAAAAGTATAGTGGAAGTTTTGAAGCATATAATAATGTTCGAGCAGCCTCAACTAAAGTACGGTTTCGTCTTTCAACAACGCTGTTCTGTTCAAGGGTTCGAGCAATAGATGTTTCATGTTCGATTCGTTCGGCTTCAAAATAGTTTCTTAGATTTGAATTCAAAAATTATGTACCTCTGTCAGTACGAACCACTTTAACTTGAGCTTGAAGACCACGTTGTATCAGTTTAAGAAAGCTGATGAGAACTTCGGGTGTTTCATCCTTGGACCTCAAGAAGTGAGTCCATGTGTACCTTGAGTAATCATCGACAATTACCAGAATATATTTCTTTCCATTGATACTATGAACACGTATGGGACCACACAGATCCATATGAAGAAGATCTAACCGTCCTTTTGAGCTTGGTGTAGTTTTTGTCTTGAAACTACTTCGTTTAGCTTTACAAAGCTTACAAGAAGAACAAAGATGATCTTTGATGAATTTTAAGCTTTGGATGCCTCTCACAATATCTTTCTTGGAAAGCAAGTTGATGGTATCAAAATTAAGATGAGATAAACGTTGATGCCATAACCATGCCTGAGTCGTTGAAGCTTTAGCCATGAAGCAAATTGGAGTTGATGAAGTTGTATCTTGAAGTGAAATAGTGTAGAGATCAGTACCCCGTGTACCGGTAAGTAAATCATTCCCATTATAATCACGAACAAAACATGTCTTCTTCCTGAAAGCGACCTCCAAATCTGCATCACAGAATTGACCAACCGAGAAAAGATTGTGATTGAGCCCTTTGACGTAATATACCCTTTTTATCGTTATATTTCCCTGAACCAAATCTCCATATCCTAGGATCGGTGCAAATTGATCATTTCCGAATCGGACAGTTCCCAGGAACTTCTCCACGAAGTTAATTAGAAGCTTGAGATTCCTCGTCATGTGCTTCGTGCATCCGGAGTCCAGTATGAAGAGAATTATTGTATCACCTACAGAAGAGTTAGAACACGATGGAGCAATTGCTAAATTGGATACCACAATAGTTGTGATTATAGAATCATTAGTGTCCTTAGCAACATTTAAAGGCATACTAACACTCGTGGTCACATTTTCTGTCCTAACTTTAGGCATCCATTTATATCCTGGAGGATATTGATTAGCAAACCACCATTTCCAAGACTTGCTAGCAGACTCATATAATTCTGTAATTCTGCTTCTATGGTTCTTAGTGGTGGAGTCTGCTGCATTACTTTTCTTAGTGGGGGTCGCACCAGAATGGTTCACTATGCGTTTGGGTTTACTAGCACTAATAGGCATCGTAGCTTGCTTCTTAGTTCTAGTATCTACGCCTTTGACATTATTCATAGCACACATAGAATGGTTAGCATTAGCACACTTTCCACATTTGACACAAACAAATTTCACATTCATTGCATTTAAATCATTCAAAACATTCAAAACATCATTACACGCGATTACAAACTTTTTATTCTTAAAAACATTTCAATTCCTAAGGTGTGCTTCTACTTCCTTCATCTTTCCTTGACTCTTATGTTTCTAGACCTTATCATTCACTTGAGTGCTCTTAAGCTGAGGCCGGCTAACACTAGCAGTGGAAACTATTCCTGTAGTAGAAGACACACGAATATTAGTGTTTCTAGAAGTCTGAGGTGAGTGACTAACTTTGTTTGTGGGTTTAGTGGTCATTCTATACATCCCTGGTTTAATCACATTATTGTGCTTAACACTTGGTGCTATAGCATTCCTTATGGGTTGAGTATTTGGTAACCTTTCCTTTCCATCCATCTTGGGGGCAAACACAGGTTTTGCAAACGAAGAATTTGAGAAAGCAGATGGTTTTCCCAAGATAGAGGATCTATTCACTCTAGAGGCATTGGGTTGTCTAACAGCAGGTTGCCTAACGCTAGCTTCCATAACTTCCCACCCATCTTAGCAACAAGTTTCTTCAACTCTGCTATTGCAATGTCTTTTTCTTGTAAATGAGCTTTCAAATCCAAAATATCAAGGCTTTTTTCGTTTAATAATCGACATGACTCAGATAATTTTACTTCTAAAGATGTATCATTTGAAAAGCTGCCAACTTTCTTTTGCAAAGAAAGTTCAAGTGAGTGACAATGTTTTTGAAGATAATCATATATATGTTGAAGTAACGAAAACTCTTTGTTGTCACCTTTATTTGAAAGCTCAGTTTCAAGATGTTCACATTCTTTAACTTGATCAAGATATTTGCATGCAACATCAGAATATCCATCAATATCACCACAGGATGTAACATAAGAACCCATAATATCTTTTGAGAGACATTCATGTAAGAGTAGATCATAAGCTGTAGAAAACTCGTCTCTTTCAGGTTAATGGTCGTTAACTTCTTGTTCAAGAGATTCCACGTATTTCAAGTCATCGAATATTTCTTGCTTAATTAATGTTTCAAATTCCAAAATATGTTTTTGCGTTCTTTCCGCAAGCGGAATCAAAATACTTTTCACAAGCACAGTTATATCGTGAGGAATTTCTTTGTCTCCTTTCGAAAGTTCACGTTTTTTCCAGTCATCATCAACAACCTTTTTGAAATTTTCAATGTTACTCTTGAGAATACTAAGTGATTGCTTACTCTTGCTCACAGAAGCTTTAAATGGCAAATAGTCAATGAATTTTGAAACATTAGTTTTCTTAGTGGCAAAAGCTTGTCTCCATTTAATTCTTACTTGTTCACATTTGAAAAATATTTTCTCACGAGTTTTCTGTGTTTGCGGTGTGAAAATACCACAACGAATGTTTTCATAAGCATAATTATATGGTTTAGCAAATTCTTTATTAACTTTTGGTCTACTCTCTTCTTCCATATCGTTTGTCTCTTCACTATCGGGCCTAACAATAAGACAATCGAGATCGGTCCATTGGGACACATCAAGATATAAATGCGGATTCTCAGATTGAGCATGCTCAAGGTACTTAGGATTGGCAAAACTAGGTCTATCCTTGAAGAACGAACGAGGTGCCAACATTCTCATGGTTTGAATTGATTGATTAGTTTTGTAAACAATTTTCTTGTAAAAATCAAGTTGAGTTTCAATTTCCACCATTTTGTCGATGTCCTTCGCTTGTTCAGTTTTGAAATCCTTTTCCATCTTTTCAACAACAACTTTCTTTTCATTCATAAGTTTAGTTTTATCCTCTTGAAGAAAACCATTTACTTGAGTTAGCTCATTGACTTTGGTTGTAGCAAGATACGTTTTGTGACGTTCAGTACTCAAAGAGGTGTTATAATTACGTTTCTCTTGTTCAAGAAGCTTAAGAGTTCCGTTATATTTCTCTTGAAAATCGTCCTTTTTAACATTAATTAAACACCCTTTGTATCCCTCAACCTCATTGGTCTTTTGAAGAAGCTGAGCTCTATAGCTATCAATGGTCTCACTAGATTTAATTAGAGCAGCTTTTCATTCTTCAAAATTTTGAGTGAGCGTAGCGTTTGCTTTCTTTAATTGCTTTTGAATTTTTCTAGTTTCTTTGACATCTTTTTGTAAAGAAGCAATTAAGTTAGCAAGCGCAATACGCTCCTCGTCATCATCATACTCATTTGCATGTTGATCATCCTCAGACTCATTATTGCACATGTTTGATGAATCGGGTGTGGTATTACTATCAACCGTTTCCATCATACATGTGTCATTAATGGCTTTGGGTAGCTTACAATGCTCATGAGTATTACCAAACACATTATATTCCTCTTTAGTGTGTACCTTATCGATTGGCTCTGTGACAAAGATAGGACCATTGTCATCCTCAGTGACGTGGAGAACTTCTTCAACATTTTCCATGTACGAGTAATGTGCTTCAAGTTTTTGATCGGAGGCTTCATCATCAGTATCATCAAGCATTGCTCCTTCTTCAGCCAACAGTTTAACCCCAGCTTCCATCTTCTTGCAAAGCAGCATCTTTTCCTTATGATAGCCAGAGTCTCTAACCCGTTTCGGTTTCCTACATTCCTTTGTCATATGCACATAGCCTTGAAAATTAAAGCATTGAATCCCACTTTGCTGAACCACTTGAGTACCAACAGTCTCCCTATTTCCAGCAGCAGTAGGTATCCTCTGAGCATCATACTTAGCTGTTTGTCGGTCATACCGTGCAGAACCCTCAACATGTGTTGGATTACGTCGATCATACCTTGGAGGACTTTCATCACGTTGGCGTGTGTCATACCTTCGAGGACTCTCAACATATTGGTTCCTTGTATTTCATGATGTTCGAAGATTGTTGTTGGTGGGTTTGAAGATTTTCTTGTAGGTCTTCATAATGAAAGCAATTTGTTGCTTCATCTCCCTATCCTTCTGAGCTAGTTCTTCATCACTGTCCTCTTCAGATGATGGCTCAGGTGATGGTGATGGTGCTCTTGGTTCTTTGTCTCGTGATCGTGTGGGAGCAGAATACTTAGGTTAAGTAGAGTATCTTGGTGAGGAGGAGGTAGTGGAGTACCTTGGTGAGGATGATGTTGCGGAGTATGACTTTGGAGCACGAGAGCGATGATCTTTAGTGTGTTGAGTGGTAGACACCAAAGCAAGTGGATTAGCAGTCTTTGCTATCCTTTCAGCACGAAGTTCATTTGCCTCATTCTGAATCTGTTTCAAAATGTCAAAAAGCGTGTGATAGTTGACCTCGTCTAACTTACTTTGCTGTTTCACCAAAGTTACAAATCGTGTCCACTTAGGTTGAAGTTGCTATAGAAATTGCACATTGACTTGCATGGTGGAGACTTGCAAATTGTTTCTTGTCATGTCATTCATCATCTTGTAGAACCTTGAGTAATATGAATCAATTGATTCCCCATCCAATGAATTAAATTTACCAAAGTTCCAGAACAAGTTAGTTTTGAAATCTTGCTTGTTAAGTGATTCACCTTGTTGTAAGCGTTCAATGGAAAAGAACATCTCTTTAGCAGTAGAGCAAGCATCAACCGTTGAGTAAATATCATCCCCAATCCCACTTAGAATCAAATAGATTGCTTCTTTCTCTACATCAATCCAAGCATGTTTCTCTTTCGAAGTGTTCTCATATGTTTCCTTAATTGTTTGCTCATCAGAACCGGTCGTCGAGTCGGTTGCTGGAATTGCAGGAATGGTTATGGTTGTGAGAGTATATGGTCCTTCTTTGATGCATTGTCGAAGAACATCACCATTAGGTTTGGTGTCAAGATATCGAAGGAATCGTGATTGCCATTGTGCATATCTACCAGTCACAAGCATTGGTGGTCTCTCTTTGTTACCCGACACCATGATGTTCTTATTAGTAACACGATATTCAGTGGTAGAATCCATCTCAAGAATGAAGTGAAGTGAATGGGATCTTAAGTAGATTTGTTGTGAGTAGATTGTGGTTGAAACTTCCAGAAATGGTGTGAAAACCCTAAACAATGTCTTCGTAAGAAACCAAAAAATCGTAGGCAAAAAATCACATGAACACCTCTATCCGGAATAACAAAATAAACCTTATCCGTAATAATTGTCCTGAACCTAATCCGGAATATAACTTGTTGGGCTTATCCGGAATCCACCTACTATGTCTAATCCGGAATATCAAAATTGTGCTTATCCGGAATCTTCAAAAACGTTCTTATCCGGAATCCTGAAACCTTGCTTATCCGGAATAATCGTCCAAGATGTTATCCGGAATAATACTTATCCGGAATCAGTTATGATGGTTATCCGGAATCCTGTGGGAGTTGCTATCTGGAATCCTATGGGAATTGCTATCCGGAATGCTGTTTAAGTTGCTATCCGGAATGTATACAAGCTTACCCGAAATTTTATCCGAGTGCGTATCCGGAATATCACAAAAATATCCTTATCCGGATTCTTGCAAGTTTTCTTATCCGGAATTGTTGAAAACTTACGCTTATCCGGAATATTGTAGTGAAGACCCTTATCCGGAATGAAGAAATTTCCCTTATCCGGGATCCTTTTTGAGCTCTTATCAGGAATATCCTTCCACTGCTTTTCCTGAATGATGAAACCCTCTTATTCCGAATATTGAAACTCTTATAACCCGGATAACAACAAAAAAAAAATTCCGAACCTATTAGATTTGTAAAACCTCTGATTTTACCTTATTGACTTTGTCAACTGTTGTACTATTCATTTTTGGAATTTATGTAATTTCACTTTTATATGACTTATTAATTATCATATACCTTTTGTCATACTACCTTTCATATTTATTTTACATTTATATGAACCTTTAGTCATTTATTGACTACTCTGGCAACTGACTGGCCACTTGATTGAATAATAAACTCATCACCTCAATACATATTTTGAGATAAACTGTAACCTTACTTAATTTATTTATTAAGTACTTGGATTATTTTTATATGTACATATTTACATATATTACCTAAAAGGAATAAATACCTAAACACTTTAAAAACAATGTACATTATTTTACATTGTCACTTATTTACTTTATGTAAGTAAAATAATTTTAGTGATGTATTTGATATACACTTTCACTAAATTACCTAAAAGCTTCAAAAAAATACCTACAACTCAACAAACACCTACAATAATATACAAGGACTATTATTATCATACAACACTTGGCAAAATTCTATCAAAAACCCTTTTCCCATGCATATATAAAACGTGTATATGTATGCATGCACATACTACCATCATTTGATTAACTAGCTTATAAGTAATCTAGTGTAATCATACCACTCCACTAACACCCTATACTAATGCATGCACAACCATACTTTACTTACACTATTACTTACACAATTACATGCCTAAGCATACTTTTCTTACATAAACCACTTACACACTCAAACCCTCATGCATCTTACTATACCATGTAACTTTTTTGTCCCCCTTTGACTTGTGAAACCCACGGTTACAAACCAAAATGGGGAGGAAAGTAACTTGCTACTTTTGCCACATGTGGAAATCAACCAACCAAATCACAACTAGATATGACATATCTTAGGTAGATATTTGTACAAGGTACATGGATTTTCTATGGATCTCTCTCTCTCTTTATTATTAGCCGAAATCCACACATCTCACAACATAATTCACTTGCCAACATTTCACTCAATCACCTTCACTCTCTTTCTCTCACTACCTACGGCTAAACACCACCTTTCCACCATTTTTGAACTTTCAAATTTATCTACTACTCCTATACTATGTCTCCTACTATCTAAAGGTTAATCCTAAGCTCATCCTACAAGAAACCTTGATCCTTGAAGCAAGAACAAGAACCCTAGAAGCCTAGTGAAGCCCACGGCTTGTTTTTGGTCTCCAAGACCTCCATTGTTGAAAGCTTGTCACTTGTTTCTACTCATCCTCATATCACTCTTAAACCTATCTAAACAAGTAAGTCCAAGTTAAAACCTATCTTTCTAATACAATACTTTCATACATATTAATGTGTACATGGTTATTCTTGGTAAAGTTAACATTTAAACAAATAATGAAACCCTAAACACCTAAGGTGCCTCGCGGCTTGATTTTTGATATAACATAAAATGATGTAAAAACTTGTCAACCATGAAGAACACATCACCATGATCTTGTTAAATTTGAAAAACCATAAAAACCTAACCATGCATGAATTTTGGACGTGAGTTATAAGCTCATAATATTAGTTTGGGTAATCTTGTAATGTTTAGATATAACTAGAAACATTAGATTTATGTTTTTAGGTGCCCTAAAATGTTAAGATCACTACTATGCCTCATAAGATTAGTTTTAAGCTCACTATAATAAGTTTCCTTATTAAATAATCATTTTCACTAAATAAATGTTTTTATAAAACTTTTAGTGTCAAAAATATGATTTTATAAAGTTTCATGTTGAAAGTATAAATCTATAAGAGTTTTGGATTAAAATAATAAAACTAAGAAGTTTTGGATCAAACTAATAGATCTACTAAAATTTTGGATTAAATATAACAAGTATAGAACTTTCGTGTTGGATTTATAAATTTATAAAGTAAAGGGATCTAAATAAAAAAGTGTAGAAAGTTATATTTCAAAAACATAAACTTTTGGACCACTTGTAAATATTGCCGAGAGTTTAGGGGTGTGTTTTGAACATATCCGAAACATAAAGGTGTTAAAAAGGACTAAAAAGGGATTAATATAATGTTAGGGTAAGTTGTGTAAAATTTAGAAAACCTAAGGATCATTTTGGACTCTAGCCGAGACTTAATATAAACCTTAGGGATCAAATATGCCAAAATAGCAAACTTAATTATGCCCTAAGTAACCCTAGGGACTATTCCTGCCACTTGCCGAAACATATACAAGCCCTAGGGGGCAATAGTGTAACTTGTAATTAAACTTAAATGTAGCCGAAGGTTGGAGGACTAAAACTGCCAAGTTGTGAAACTTTAATAAGCCCTAATTTGAGTCGTATACTTTAGGGACTATTTTTGCCATTTATTAAAACTTAAAGAAACCCTAGTTACACGTGTAACTAGGGAGGGACCAAAACTGTAATTACTTGAAAGATTTAGAAACCCTAGGGGTATAAAAGTAATTTAACCGCGGGTATTCATTCAATTAAAAGGACTAAAGCATATTTTGTACAGAGTATTACGAACCTTAAAATCCTATATATTTAAACCGTTATATAAAACGTAAACAATTGTTATTTTTCCAAACTCATAATTTAATAATTATAAACTTTACGTAAACATGGATTTTAAATAAAATGTTATACGTTTATAAACCTTATTTATATATTAAATATAAATTAAAAATGATTAACTTATAAAGCAAATATATTAATTATATTTATTTTCTATCACTTTAAATGTATATAAAACTATCCTATATAAATATTTAAAGTGTTTTATAAACAACATAAGTACAAAATATTAATTAAATGAATTAGTTTATTTAACCTTATTATTTATTTTATACTTAAAATAAATACTATTAGAACTTGTACAACGATGAACAAAATACAAATATTGTAATAAAATGCTTAGAACCAGTTTAAGAATGTACAGATTTATTCTGGAACTTTTATGCATTATTATATGCATTTACTGAGACCTTATAATTATTTAGGTCATTGATTGTATCGTGAGCATCCTTATCAGATTTATCCACTGACTTATTGCTGTACTACTGAGGTGAGTTCATGGCCCCACTTTATATATTGACAAACTTTTAAACCTTTTTATGGGGAAGAATACATGCAACATATTTTATTTTATGGACATGGATCGAACTGTGAAACTTTTGATTACATTGCCTATTGTAGATGAACCCGCATGACCCGTGCATCCGAAACTGTTAGAATTATTGAATTACCTGAATATTATAAATAGATCTATTTGAGATTGACCGTCCCCATCTGGGTGAGTCACGCTCACTGTGCCTAGGCCAGGACAACAGATGTTTCACATGTCAACACATATTTTGTTATGGGTGCCTTGATAATGATAAGGCGATGGGTCCTTATTTGTTAAGGACTTAACTGTCAAGTTTTAGTTTTGGGCAATATGGAAATGTAATTACTTTTAACTATTGATACTTTGTGCATTACTACTTCAGTGAATATTTAATGTCCAAACTAATTTTAATTAAACCTGTGAATTCACCAACTTTATGTTGACTCTCTAAGCATGTTTTCTCAGGAAACTGAAGCATGTTGATCCCAAACTTAGATCGATTAGCTTTGTGTATACGAGATTACATCAAGTATAGCACGTAGAGAAACCTTTGTATATGCTTTGTGAATCTAAGTGTTATGCGGAATTTAACACTTAAACAAGAACACAAGATGTAAACAAAACTTTCACTTTGATTATGAATGTCGAACTTGCTTACAATGAAAGATGTTTACGAATGAAAACTTATATAAAACTTGATATTGAACATTAACCTAAAGGCCTTCTTTTATAGATTAAGAAGCCTTGTACAATAAGCTACGTATCAACTATTCTAGGTAAAGATAAACATAGAAAATACATTGTCGTTTCTATCCTTACTAGAAGTATTCTAGAATATAATAAACGTGTAGCTTATATCTTCCATCAGTGCTTGTCTTCAATGTGTCAACGCTTGACTTTAATCTGTCAACGCTTGAGCTGTCAGCGCTTGCTTTGTTCCTGTCAACGCTTGTTTTGTTCTTGTCAGCGCTCAAGTGATCTGGCCTTAATTTATTCCCAACAATCCTCCCCTAAACTTGATATCCACTCTTATGATCAAGTTTCTGAATAAGCATTAAGAACTTGGAGGAGTCTGACAAACCTTCTCATATTGGTAATGAATAAATCGGATCAAATTCTTTTCCACGTCACTTGAATAATCTATCTCCAGTTGAGTGTCCTTCATCTTTTCCAAAACAGCCTTGGATATGAAATACTGAGCATCCACAAGTAGATACTCAGCAAACTTTATAGAACTCAAATGGTATACACCAGCAGCTGAATATAACCTCCATTGAAGACCACTGAGGTCATCTTCAAGATCCTTCCATATTTCAGGATCTTCCTCATTTGTCCCACACATTCTTTTGAAAATACTCAACGCTCAAATTTGTCTTGTCAGCGTCCAAATTTGTCTTGTCAACGCTCAAATATTTTCCCTCAGCGCCTTGTGTAACCTCTCTCAACATAGCTGTAAATGATAATTTTAGATTGGTTGGAGAGATTAAGGACGTATCAAAACCTGTTTGTTCCTTCAAAGTTGTAAGGGCTTCAGCAACATCCATTGATTGACCATCTTGGCTGCCCTTATCACTCAGATTTCTTTGATCTTCCTCCCCTTTGGAAGACTCCTCCATATCCCTCCTAGCATGATCACTTTCCAAAACAGCAATCCTCTCCCTCAATTTGTTGAGTTCAAGGCCTTGTGAGCTGACAATTTGTACTAAGTCTGCATTTTGCTTTTGCAAGCTAATGCAGACTGCCGTCAATTCCAAAAGAGTCATTGGTTCCAGTCTGCCCTCTTCTAAAATGGGGATTTGACCTCCCAAGTCAGGTTCATTGGGCAAGGATGAGGACTTAATGATGGTGGGACTGCCTTGGCCAGCAGCTAAGCCAGAACCAATAGTCCCAGCCTCATCCAGGTCACCAGCCACACTTGTGGTGGTGGTTCTCTCTGCTTCATGGCTAGGACCACCAGAGGAGAACAATCCAGTAGTCCTTTGGCGTTTCATCAACCTATATTCAGGTGGTGTGGAAGATGGTGTGGAAGAAGTGGTAGATGTGGGTTGGTTAAGGGGTGTTTGGGATTGTGATGGTTGTGTGTCAGCGTTGGAAATAGGCACATCAACGCCAACATTTGATGTGTCAGCGTCAAAGGGTTCTTGGTCAAGTTGCATTTGTTCAGATGAGGGTAAAGGTTCAGGAATGGGTTCAAGTTGTGGTTGAGGGTCAATTTGAGGTTGGGGGTCAGGTTGGGGTTGTGCTGCTGCAATAACAGCAAGCATGGCTGGGGTTAAAGGTAAGTCTCTATGAGGTGGTGAATCCATCTTCGTAAAAATAGCTTTCTTTTGTTCAGGGATCTTATTAAAATCATTGTGATCCCTTGAACAATAACCTTGATCATCAAAAATCATTTGCAGAAAACGGGGATAAGCTAAAGTCATTTTTGTCCCCTTGTTTTTACACATCCCTTCAAAAATCATTTTAGAATAGTTATATTTTTGCCATGTTGCAATGCACACAATAGTACTTGCAATGGATCTATTGATCTCATTGTGTGCAGTACATTTGGGACTCAAACATTGAAGGAGGATGTGAATGAGGTACTTCCAGGCTGGGGGAAATTCCTGCTTATGATACTTATTGAGAGTACCTTCATCAGGAAAAGGATACCCCAAAGCCCTAAGCCCTTGTTCTATTTCATTTATGGGAAGGATGGCTACACCATCAGCATCATCAAGATGCAAGGCCTGGCGTACCAAGGCCTCAGTAACCACCCAAGATCTCCTATGAACAATAGAAGTCAATGTGGTCACTCCATTAACTGTTGAGGAACTGACAGTGTTCCAAAACTGCTTAATGTGTGTGACTGGAATGAGTGGTGCATGAGAAAGAGCATACCTTAATGGGGATGCGTTCAAATACGCCACCATTTGTGTGTATTGAGGAAACAAATCATTATCAGCAACAAGATAAGCAATCATGTTGTGTTGAGACTTGAACCCCAAATCCAATTCTGTTGAGTTAAACTTTGGTGCCATTGATGAAAGCTGTTAATTTGAAGTGTAGAAGATGAAGTTGATAAGAGAAAAGTGTTAGACAAGAATTATAGATACCTTGTTTAAAAAATAGGAGCCAAATTTATAGGAGATAAAGAATGCATGTGATTGGCCCAAAAATAGGAAAAGATTTTCAAAAACTAATCATGAAAATATTGAAAAAGTTATAAGTTATCTCATGCATTTAATGAAAGTAACAACTCCTAAAATTACGGCTTGAAAATATGTCAAAAAGTAACAACTGGGTAGGTCCCATTGAGTGTCAACGGTAAAAAATAACCTATCAACGCCCAACGGCTATAATCTTGTCAACGTTCGCCTAAAGCCATGTCAGCGTCCAATTTGGTCACAACAACGCTTGGAAAAATCTTGTCAGCGTCCAAAAATAAAATTGTTTTTAAAAAGTGAAAAATGACCTTAACAAGTAATTTATCCTAGAGAAGATAACCAAAAGCTGATAAATATTATAGGGCGGCAAGCACTGTCCAGTTATGCACACTTGCATAAGCAAGATAGACATAACAGTCCTCTAGTGTCCCTTGTTAACCAAAACTCTTAACAACAAAGTTACCTTATAAAATCCTTGTTACTCCCAGGTAAATCCCATATCAAAATCATTTCCAAGTCTCCCAATAGACCACAACCAATTCTAGGCCAAAAATGTCTTGGCAGCATGCAAAGTTGATATACTATGCATGCTACAGTGCCTCATGGTTTAGTAAAACTAACCCATACTCACATGTGGACACAATCTAGAATTGTGATAAGAGTATCATATGGATACCCAAACATCCTAAAGGTTCCTAAAACCTCCCCTTAAACTATGATACAAAAAGTTTGCTAAAATCATGCATGAACATAAAAAAATTATGTCAAGATAGGAATGAAACATTCCAACCATCATCCATAAATAAAAACTTGTCCAAATGCTACTCCATTGATCCATAAGCAACTCTGTATCCAATGGTATACTGCTAACACCATCTGCACATTTAGATTAAAAACCACAAAACTAACATTGTTGCTGACAACGCCCCGATAACACACAACAGCGTTGAAGGAAGCTTTGTCAGCGTTAGACAATTATATTGCTGACAACGTTGCAAAAACACTTATCAGTGTTCAAACAACCTTTGTCAGTGTTAGAAAAATATAGTGGAAAATCTAAATCATTAATAAGACCAATAATAATAATGCATCATCCTGTACATACTTTTACAAAAAGAATCCAAAACACATATTAAGTGAGATTAACCATTCCAATACTTGTTACCAAGTATTGAAATCTTCCAGTATCAAAAGGTTTAGTTAATAAATCTGACACATTTTCCTCAGTGTCAACCCTATCTGGTTGTATTAAACCTTTCTCAAAGCAATCTCTTATAAAATGGTGTCTAATTTCTATGTGTTTAGTTTTAGAATGATGTACAGGATTCTTAATGATGCATAATGTACTATTATTGTCAACAAATATCTTAGTATGCATGAAATTATACCCATAGTCCAACAGCTGGTTCTGAATCCACAACACTTGACCACAACATGCTGCTGCAGCCACATACTTTGCTTTAGTTGTAGAGTTAGCCACCTCTGTTTGTTTCTTGCATTGCCAAGATATTAATCTGCTCCCAAGAAACTGACATCCACCAGTTGTGGATTTCCTATCAAACTTATCACCTCCATAATCACTATCTGAATATGCAATCAGCTCTAATGGTGAATCCTTTGGGTACCACAAACCAAGACTGGGAAAGCATCTTAGGTACCTAAAGATCCTCTTTACAGCATAAAGGTGACATTCTTTGGGAGTCACTTGATGGCGTGCACAAGCACACACAGCAAACATGATATCAGGTCTGGAAGCAGTAAGATACATCAAGGATCCAATCATAGATCTATAATGCCTGACATCAACATCTTTCCCATCTCCAATCTTTCCCCAAGGGTGTTCTCTATCCATAGGAGTAGTAGCCATCTTTTCATGTGGAGAAAAGCCAAACTTCTTCAAGATTTCAGCAACATATTTGTCTTGGGAGATGAAGATACCATCCTCTTTCTGCTGAACTTGTAAACCAAGAAAGAAGTTCATCTCCCCCATAGCACTCATCTTGAATTTGTCTGTCATAAGCTTGGAGAAATCCTCACTCATCTTTGGATCAGTAGACCCAAAAATGATATCATCAACATAGACCTGCACAAGCAACACATCTTTTCCTTTCTTCTTTGTAAATAGTGTCTGATCTATGGTGCCCCTCTTGAATCCATTGTCCACTAAATATGTAGACAAAGTACCATACCATGCTCTAGGGGCTTGATGAAGGCCATACATAGCCTTTTTGACTCTATACACTTTATCTGGATGCTCTGGATCCTCAAAACCAGGAGGTTGCATGACATAAACTTCCTCAACAATGGTGCCATACAAGAAAGCACTCTTGACATCCATTTGATAGACTGTGAAACCCATGCAAGAAGCATAGGCTAGAAAAATCCTAATAGCTTCAATCCTTGCAACTGGTGCAAAGACCTCCTCATAGTCTATCCCCTCCTCTTGTGTATAACCTTGAGCCACTAACCTTGCCTTGTTTCTGACCACAATACCTCTTTCATCTCTTTTGTTCCTGAGAACCCATCTTGTCCCAATAGGTCTGACATATCTAGGACAATCAACCAGCTCCCAAACATCCTGAATTGCAAATTGGTGAAGCTCATCCTGCATTGCTTCCACCCAACTTGGTTCTTTGAGAGCATCAAATATCTTCTTGGGTTCTTCTTGTGACAGAAAACATGCAAACAAACATGCTTGCACAAGAGGGGTATCAACCTTCTTGTGTATATTGGCAATAAATCCACCAAGACCTTGATGGGATCTTCTTGTCTGAACTGGAGTCATAATATCACCAATGATCTGAGATGTGGGGTGATTTTTCATTGTGGAGGTGAGAACCCCTCCTTCAAAAAGTCTGGTGTCCTCAACCTCATGCTCCATGTTGCCAATATCTTCTTCATCTGACTCTCTTTGAGCAACAGGAATCTCTTCATGAACATTGGAAGGTCCACCTTGTTCAAAACTGGAAGAGAAAAGATGCCCATAAGTGTTGTCAACGTTTGAATCTTGGTTGTCAGCGTCTGGGCTAACAGCGCTTGAAATGTTGTTGTCAACGTCTGAATTGGTCTTGTCAGCGCTAGATTTGCCTTTGTCAGCGCCTGAAGAACCATGCATGTTTGTATCTGGTGGTATTTGGAAACCACCATTTTCTTGTCCAGCAGCAGCAGCAGCAAAAACATCTGTCCAAATGGGAATTGTGACATATTCAAATGTAGGAGATGCCTTTTCTGCTTGTGATCCAACCTTCTCATGAACCTGTGTACCTGAAACATTAACAACTTGTTCCTCCACAACATTTGAAGTTACCTTCACAATGTCTAGATTAGTGACAGGCATATAATTTAAAGTTCTAGATAAGGGTTCCAAATCAAACAACCAATTAGGACCACTCTCAGGATCACTAGGTTTATTTTCTAAGAACCTAACATGTACTCTCTCAACTATACGTTTGTCCTCCTTGAGATAAACCCTATAACCCTTGCTCTGGACTGAATACCCTATGAAATAGCCCTCATCACCTTTTGCACTAAATTTCCCTAAGGCATCACTGGTATTTAATACTACTACATGACAACCAAAAGGTCTGAGAAAACCAATATTAGGTTTTCTACCCCAAAGTAATTCATAAGGTGTTTTGTTCTGAATTTTGTTAACCAATGCTCTATTTTGCACATAGCATGCTGTATTAACAGCCTCAACCCAAAAGGCTATTGGAAAGTGAGCATCAGCCAACATTGTTCTGGCTGCTTCAATTAGGGTTCTATTTTTCCTTTCAGCAACCCCATTTTGTTATGGGGTTCTAGCAATGCTAAATTGCCTAGTAATTCCTTTCCTGGCACAAAAATCATCTAGCTTCTTGTTCCTAAATTCTCCACCATTATCACTCCTAAGCATTTTAACCTCATTTCCAGACCTTTTCTCAATCTGAGTGATAAAATCAATAAGAACATCAGCTGTGTCACTCTTCATAGCTAGAAAGAATGTCCAAGTAAACCTAGAAAAGTCATCTGTGACAACAAAACAATATGACTTGCCATTCAAACTTTCTATATTTGTTGGACCAAAGAGGTCCATGTGAAGCATATGAAGAGGTCTGGAACTAGTATGCACATGCTTGGACTTGAATGAGACCTTGTGCTGCTTGCCTTTAAGACATGCAACACAAGAGTGGTCATTGTGGAAGGCCTTCTCAGGCAAACCATCAACTAAGCCAAGCCTCACAAGTCTATTTATATTTTTAAAGTTTATGTGCCCTAGTCTCCTGTGCCACAAATTACTTTCATCTACTGAGGCCTTAGCATAAAAACAAGACATATTTGCATTCATTTTAATCCCATTTAAGTTCACATTATATATGTCCTTATGCCTAGGTGTTCTATACTCAATATATTTCTCATCAGGGATCTTAAAATCCTTGCTTAACACCAAGCACTCAGTATCAGTGAAAAGAACCTTATTTTTGTTATCACAAACTTGTGATACACTAAACAGATTATAATCAAGTTCTTTTACTAGGAAGACGTTTTCAAAACGCAGATTATTGGTGAGAAGGGTTCCTTTGCCTGTAATGTTGCCGTAGCCACCTCCAAAGTATACCTTATCACCATCTTTAATAGGAGTGAAGTTCGTCAGATAGTCTTCCTTTCCTGTCATGTGCCTTGAGCATCCACTATCCCAATATCCATAATCATTGATCTGTCTTTGAATGCCCTGCACATAGAGAAAACAAATTAGTTTTCTTTGGGAACCCAAGTCTCAGAAGACTTGGATTCATCTGGTTGTTCAATAGGAACAGACTTAGTTCTCACAACAACCCCATTCTCATCCTTTTTAGGATGAAAAACCCAGTTAACCCCAATAGGTTTTGTAATGACTTTTGAAATGTAATTAAATCTATTGCAATTCATTGAAATCCCATTATCATTAGGGTTTTGATCTTTCTTGGGTCTCCAGGTTAAGCTTGAAGAAGCTTTAGACCTCTTACCTTGTGGCTGCAAATATTTAGGTCTGGTCACGTTTCTGTCAGCGTTGGAATTTGTCCTGTCAACGCTGAAATTACCCTTGTCAGCGTTGAACCTAGGGTTTGCTACAGGAACCCATTGCCTATTTGACCAGGTGTTTGTCTTTTGAAAAGGTCTTTGTCCATGAGTGTTAGACCTTCTAGAAAAGAATGGGGCAGGTCTAATCACTTGTGGACTTTGCTGCACACAAAATTTGGGTCTGACAACGTTTGACTTCCTAACAACGTTGACTTTCTTCCTATCAGCGCTGAAATTGTTCCTATCAGCGCTGGCTTTGGGAGCGTTGACACACTTGTATGCCAAATGTGAAAAGCTACCACAAGTATAACAGGCTTTCTTAGACACAACCTTAGGTCTAGTAGAGAAGAAATCTGTTCCATGATTGCTAACTTGGCTCTTGGGTGACCTATTATTTCTATACATCTCTGCATATTTAATGGTAGGTCTTCTAACAGTGTTGGAGCCTAGGTCAACAGCTTTACCAGTAACTGGGTGAGTAACCTTAATGGGTGGTGATTCATTAGGACTTTCACATAGCAAACCCCCTTTAACAAATAAGGTAGGGTTAGCTTTCTTCCACTCATTTAGGTCAGTCAGTTTTTGTTGATACTCTTCCACTGGAGTGACAACTCTTGGTGGAGGAATGAATTCCTCTTCTTGGCATTCTGGTATACCAGTCCAAGATAAATCCTTTCTAAGGACACCATAGAAGTCACCAGCTGGTGGTGGAACCAGAGAGTAATCATTCATCCCAATCCCAGTCATGTCCTTAGGATCCCTTTGTTTAGCTACACAGTCTCCTAGGGTTTGGGTGGCTCTATCAAATCTTTGAATCTTGAGGTCAACATTATCTTTATTCTTAATGGCCTCATCTAACTTAGCCTGTAGGTCTCTATTGACCTTTGTCATGATATTTCTAATATCCATACTACCCTCTAGCTCATGTTTTAAGATATTAATATTATCTTTTAAATCAAATTCCATTTTCTTGTATTCAGAAACGGTTTTCTCAGTTTCAATAAGAGCTAGTTGGTAATTGGACAATTTACACCTTTCAGTGCTCATATCATCTTTTAGTTTTAACACCTCTTTGTTAAGTCTATCAGTGTTTAACCTACAACCTTTGCTACAAAAAGCATCATCATATACCTCATTATCAGATGAAGAGGAGGAGTGTGCCATGAGAGCATATTCAACATGCTCTTCTTCTTCAATATTAGCAACCAAAGCTTTGTCCTCTTCAGCATTCTTAGCCAGATAGCTCCAATCCCATCCAGTACCATCAATTCCTTGAACTGCAACCATGGCTTTGGAATCTTGAGCTTTAACAACCTGACTTGAGGGTTTACCAGCATCAGATCTTCTAGGAGATCTGCATTCCCTCATGAAGTGCCCCATACGATGACAGTTGTAGCATTCAACTTTGGATTTATCAAATCCAGCTGTGTCTTTAGCATTGAAGGTCATCTTCTTCTTGAACCTTCTATTCCACCTATTTGCTCTTATACTAGCAAGATCCATGTTCCACTTGATGTCCATCTCTTCCAAGTGCTCATCACTTATCTGCTCAAGGTCCTCATATGTAATCACTGAACCATTGGGCAAAGAAGCAATGTAAGCACACACAGTATCCAAATCCAAACCAACAGGTTTAACTCTTGGGGAGTCATTCATGAATGTGTCAGCGTCTGAAAAGGAGACGTTGACAGGACTTGTTCCAGCGCTGACATATGATGATCCAGTAACTGGATGCATATATAAGTCCTTCTGATTGAATTGACCTTCACTATGAGAGAAGAAGGCCATGTTGCTGGTGGAAGATTTGCTTCCATGATCTGAAAGAATTTCATCTTCCAACAGTCTTAGTTTGTTGTAGATGTCATCAAACGAGGAGCTCTTGTAAGTATTATTGGCAAGAATAGATCTTGCCTCAATCTTCCATGCCTCACCAAGACTTTTAAGAAAATTAGCATTGGTGTCAACATCACCAACTTGTGTCCCCATGAAGGACAACTTGCTTGTGATGTCAAGCAATCTGCTTCTCACACTACTCAGTTTCTCATTGGGTTGAGCTTTGAAGACAACATAATCATGCAGAAGTTGCTTTTTCTTTTCTTCCTTAGTATCTGCATTGCCACCATATGCAACTTCAAGTGCTTCCCAAAGATCCTTAGTGGATTCATAGCCTCTATATTTGTGTTGGTTTTCTTGTCCCAAAGAGACTTTCAGAATATTTAGGGCTTTCATGTCAACCCTTTTCTTTGCAATATCTTCAGCACCTACAGCTCTACCATCTCCAGGTTTTTCTTTCTTATCTTCATCAGGGCATCCTTCAACAGCTGATCTTTGAGTAATGGCATCCTGAATCTTTTGAGCCTTATTGAATGAGTTTCCATATTCAATAATCTCCCAGAGTGTGTAGTCATAGATCCCCAGATATTGTTCAAAGTTGAACTTCCATAAGTCAAAGTGGGTTGCATCAAGCATGGGAATCTTGATGTTTGGTAAGGCTGAGGAGGAGGAGGTTATTGCTTCAGACATGATGTTGTTAGGGTTTTTGTGTTTTTAGGGTTTCTGAGAAAATTAGGGTTTTGGTGTTCGTGTATGGTTCTGGTGTTCTTCAAAGATCAAAAGTTCCTCAACAAGCTCTGATACCACTTGTTGATCCCAAACTTAGATCGATTAGCTTTGTGTATACGAGATTAGATCAAGTATAGCACGTAGAGAAACCTTTGTATATGCTTTGTGAATCTAAGTGTTATGCGGAATTTAACACTTAAACAAGAACACAAGATGTAAACAAAACTTTCACTTTGATTATGAATGTCGAACTTGCTTACAATGAAAGATGTTTACGAATGAAAACTTATATAAAACTTGATATTGAACATTAACCTAAAGGCCTTCTTTTATAGATTAAGAAGCCTTGTAATAAGCTACGTATCAACTATTCTAGGTAAAGATAAACATAGAAAATACATTGTCGTTTCTATCCTTACTAGAAGTATTCTAGAATATAATAAACGTGTAGCTTATATCTTCCATCAGTGCTTGTCTTCAATGTGTCAACGCTTGACTTTAACCTGTCAACGCTTGAGCTGTCAGCGCTTGCTTTGTTCCTGTCAACGCTTGTTTTATTCTTGTCAGCGCTCAAGTGATCTGGCCTTAATTTATTCCCAACAAAGTAGGTATTGGTGTGCATTGAGTCAAGCATCATGATAGGCTGCATTTATAGAGCTCATCTAGGGTTTTATAAATTGGGAATAATTCAAACTATTGAACAATGTTAAAGACTATTTTAATACCATTTGCACTTTCAATCATGTAATAAATGTAAGGATAATCTTTTATCTGTTGCTCTATATTCTGTCTGCTGTTGATCCACCTACGTGACACCCAAATATTATTCCCGCTGCGTTTGACTCAATTTGGGGGTGTCACAGAATGGTATCAGAGCGATAGTTATAGAGAATCAGAGCAAAATTAAAATAAATATAAAAATAAAATTTTTATATAATCTGAACTATAACTGCTTTAAAAATCTTTTGGGATTTTCGGGACTAGAATAGTTAAGCATATAGACTGTAGAGCATACATCGATTGTGTGATTGCCTGTGCATTGATTATTAACATTCGGTTGATTAATATTATAAGTATTAACGTAACCTTTAGCATGGCGAGTGTTAAACGGCACTATTATATAATTTTAAATTATATTTCCCAAAACTTTTAACTTGAGTAAGTTTATACTTATATCAATTAAAACTATATTACTTTCAGATTTATCATGACATCACCTACCGATACACCTGCTGCCATATCTCCGACGACCGTCTTATGTGGATGGTTATCTGCTAGTGACTCTGGTGATAGTCACGCTTCTGCCGACGCCGCATCCATTGAGGCACTTATTTCTACTCCACCTATTTCCCCCGCTGGGGAAGAGGTCCAGCCTCCTGCTGCTATACCACTTGTACCACTTGTGACTTCACTGCGAGAGCATACACCCGAGTCTCTGCCACCTCGTAAGAGGGGTATGAGGCACCTCTCGATTCCACTTATGAGATCGGTGAGGGTTCACGGGCCAGACATGCTGACCCTGTCCAGGCCCAGATCACGACACTGGCCGCACGCCAGGCCCAGGATGTAGCAGACATTCTTGCTCTGCTAGCGGCCGGACAGACTGAGCGCGCTGTTCTACAGCAGCGCCAGGACCTTCTATCATGGACTGTGAGTTCGGAGGCGCACGCTGCCCGAGGGGCGTGGTCGACTACTTACCATTCTCTCCAGTGGTTGCTGGATGAGAATGAGTTCCTACGTGAGCAGATCTACCTGCTCTAGAGCCAGCAGACGGACACTCATACTGCTCTCTTGACCATGGAGGAGACTCTTATTATTTTCTTTGACCTCCAGGAGGTCCGTCATCAGGGGTTGACGTCAGAGACCGCTCATCTCCAGGGAGTTCAGCAGACTCTCAGAGACCAGTTCCTTGAGGCACTTCGACTGCTCAAGGAGACTAGGACTGCCATGATCGCGATGCAGGTTGCCATGCATGCACCGGCTGTCTCATCTCCGCCCGTGGCGCCAGCCATATCCGAGGAGTCAGTTAGGCATCAGTAGATTAGATGTACTAGACTTTTGTACATCATGATAAGCTATTAGGGTTGCATCCCGGCTATCATGATATAGGATCTCTTGTATTTATACTTTTCTTTAGTCAGTTGTATCTTTGTACTGTACTATTTAGATTAGGGATTCATAGATGATGTACTTTAGATTTCATGTACCACCATCCCAGACAGGCGGGCTGTGCTCTGTCTTGGATCAGGTTGTGCATTTTGTACTGTATTCCTATTCTAGACTTATGGCATGTACTCATTAGCTTTTGTTATATCATGTACTGTGTTATATTATGAACTTTAAACAGGTTATCCAATTTGTTGCAAAGTCTATGCATGAAATTCCTTTTCGTGTAATTATATAAAACTGTGCTAACACCTTGAACTAATGATTTCATTTTTGTGTATAATTATAGAAAAATGGTAATCACTAGAATGAACCCAACAATGCCGACACTACCCAAAACGTCACTGCTGCCCAACTAAGGGAAATGATTGATCAAGGCATCGCATCTGCGATGGCTGCCAGCAGAAACGTAGACGACAGTCAAAATTCCAACAACCGCTGGAATAATCAGACCACCAGGGGTTGCTCTTACCCCGACTTCTTGAAATGTAAACCTTCCTATTAAAAGGGCAAAAAAGGAGTGGTGGAGCTGATGCAGTGGTTTGAGAGGTTGGAAACGGTCTTTCGCATCAACGACTGTGCAAAAGAGAACAAAGTGAAGTTTTCTGCCTGCACCCTACTTGAGAGTGCTCTTACGTGGTGGAACTCTGTTATTGATACTCCTCGACACGATGCTGTCTATGCTCTCAACTGGACTGAGTTGAAGGAGAGGATGACAGAGAAATACTGTCCACAGGGAGAAATGAAGAAACTGGAGATCGAGTTGTGGGATCTCAGATGCAGGAACAATGACATCACTGCGTACAACCAAAGGTTCCAAGAGTTGACCCTAATGTGCACCAGAATGTTTGTGGAGGAGGAAGATAAGATTGAGAAGTATGTGGGTGGACTCCCAGACGCCATTCACGACAGTGTGCTCGCATCTCGACCTACTACCGTCGAGAGTGCCATTGAGTTCGCTACTGAGTTGATAAGCAAAAGAGTATGTACCATATCCGAGAGGCATACTAACAACAAGCGAAAGGCAGACGAGTATTTCCGCAGTCAGCACCAGCAGCATCCTAAGAAGCAGAATGATGGGCAAGTTTATAGTGCTACCTCTGTAGGAGCTAACTCATACGTGGGCGCCAAACCTTTGTGCTCAAAGTGCAACTATCATCATACTGTTGATAGCCTATGTAAGACCTGCTACAAATGTGGACAAGTAGGTCATTTTGCTAAAACCTGTCGAGTTAATGCTGTCACTCAGGCCCGACCCACTCAAAACACTGGGAACTACAACAACAGGGGTGGATACAATGCCCGTGGGAACGGGAATGGACATCAGGGGAACCACAACACTACTGGAGGAAACAACAATGGACCCAAGAAGGGAGTTGTGTGCTATGAGTGTGGAGCACCAGTACATGTGAGACCGAGTTTCCCTAAGCGGGTCAACCAGAACAAGAATAGTGGAGGAGCTTCATCCAGAGTGAGTGGTCGGCAATGTAAAAGCCAACCCCAATTCAAATGTCGTTACTGGTACGTTTCTATTAAACAATCGTTATGCATCTGTTTTGTTTGATACTGGAGCAGACCGAAGTTTTATATCCACTGAATTTAGTCAAGTACTAGAAGTTATTCCTACAAGCTTAGATCACCATTACTCCGTAGAATTAGCTGACGGTAAAACTGTAGATGCTGACACTATCATTAGAGGTTGCACCTTAAATCTTTCCAAACATCCGTTCAACATTGACCTTATCCCCGTAAACCTTGGTAGTTTTGATGTTATTATTGGCATGGTCTGGTTAGCGAGATACCGCGCAGTCATTGTTTGTGACGAAAAGCTACTCCGTATTCCGTGGGGAAACGAAACTCTAATCATTCGAGGCGACGGTAACACCGACCTCGCTGACACTAGACTTAGTGTTATCTCTTGTACAAAAGTTCAGAAATATTTGTTGAGAGGATGTCCCATCTTCTTGGCCCATATTTCTCAAACAAATGAAGAAGACAAGCCCAAGAAGAAGCAAATCAAGGACGTACCCATCGTCCGAGATTTTCCAGAGGTCTTTCCTGATGAGTTGCCAGGCTTACCACCGACCCGACAAGTGGAATTTCAAATTGATTTGGTTCCCGGAGCGGCACCTGTAGCTAAAGCTCCATACCGGTTGGCACCATCAGAAATGAAAGAATTAGTTGAACAACTTCAAAAACTGTCTGACAAAGGATTCATTCGACCCAGTTCCTCACCATGGGGAACTCCTGTGTTATTTGTCAAAAAGAAAGATGGTTCATTTCGAATGTGCATCGATTACAGAGAGCTGAACAAGTTAACTGTGAAGCATCGTTATCCGCTTCCTCGCATTGACGACCTATTTGACCAACTGCAAGGGTCAAGTGTGTATTCCAAGATTGACTTGAGATCTGGATACCATCAGCTACAAGTCAGGGAGAAAGATATTCCAAAAATAGCTTTTGGAACCCGTTACGGTCATTACGAATTCCAGGTTATGCCATTTGGGTTGACCAATGCACCAGCTATTTTCATGGACCTTATGAACCGTGTGTGCAGACCCTACCTGGATAAATTCGTGATAGTCTTCATTGACGACATACTCATTTATTCCAAGAACGAATAGGAACATGGGGAACATCTTACACAAGTACTAAAGGTACTCAAGGGGAGCAACTATATGCAAAGTTCTCCAAATGTGAATTTTGGATTCCTAGATTGCAATTCCTTGGTCATGTCATCGATTGTGACGGTATTCACGTGGATCCAGCAAAGGTCGAATCTGTCAAGGATTGGGTATTTCCTAAATCACCGACGGAGATCCGCCAATTTCTAGGCCTTGTCGGATACTACCGCAGATTCATTGAAATTTTTTCCAAAATAGCCAAACCGATGACCAAACTCACACAGAAAGGAATAAAGTTCGACTGGGGAGAGAAGGAAGAATCAGCTTTCCAACTGATCAAGGAGAAGTTATGTAGTGCACCCATATTGGCCTTGCCTGAAGGCAACGATGATTTTGTTGTATACTGTGATGCCTCACACAAGGGCTTAGGTGCAGTATTGATGCAGAGGATGGAAGTGATTGCCTACGCTTCAAGACAATTGAAGAAGCATGAGAAGAATTACACCACTCACGATCTAGAACTTGGATCCGTAGTTTTTGCTCTCAAAATCTGGAGACATTACCTATACAGAACAAAGTGCACAGTGCATACTGACCATAAAAGTTTGCAACACATATTGGATCAGAAGAAGTTGAACATGAGACAACGCCGTTGGATTGAGTTACTGAGTGACTACGACTGCGAGATCTAATACCACCCGGGTAAAGCAAACGTGGTTGTTGATGCTTTAAGTCATAAGGAAACGGACCCCCCTATGAGAGTTCGGGCATTGGTTATGACAATCAGTTTGGATCTACCCAAACAGATTTTGGAAGCTCAGACTCAAGCCCAATTGCCTTAAAACCTCGTGAAGGAAGATGTCGGGGGAATGCTCAGAACCGATCTTAGCAAGGAGAAGTTAGAACCTAGAGCAGACGGAACCTTATGCCTTCACGGACGAAGTTGGTTAACTTGTTATGGAGATTTGAGGAACGTGATCATGCACGAATCTCATAAGTCTAAATATTATATACATACCGGATCTGAAAAGATGTATCAGGATATGAAGAAGTTATATTGGTGGTCGAATATGAAAGCCAACATTGCCACCTACGTTCAGAAATGTTTGAACTGTGCTCGTGTCAAGACTGAACACCAGAGACCATCGGGTTTACTTGTACAACCCAAGATACTGGAATGGAAGTAGGACAACATCACTATGGACTTTGTTACCAAACTCCCAAAGTCATCTCACGGTTACGATACTATCTGGGTAATCGTCGATCGACTCACCAAGTCCGCTCATTTCTTGCCAATTAGGGAGAACGATTCCCTTGCAAAACTAGCAAAGACGTACCTGAAGGAGATTGTGACCAAACATGGAATACCAGTATCGATAATCTGTGATCGAGATGGTAGGTTCACGTCAAACTTTTGGAATGCTTTCCAACGAGCCTTAGGTACCAATTTAGATATGAGCACTGCTTATCATCCGCAGACTGATGATCAAAGTGAACGAACCATCCAGACTCTAGAGGACATGCTACGAGCATGTGTGACTGATTTTGGAAATGGATGGGTTGACCACATTCCTTTAGTGGAATTCTTCTACAACAACAGTTATCATGCCAGTATTAAGGCTGCTCCTTTTGAAGCACTGTACGGTCGTAAATGCCGTTCGCCTGTGTGCTGGGCAGAAGTAGGTAAATTTCAGCTCACTGGACCAGAGTTAATCCAGGAGACTACATACAAGATCGTTCTCATCAAGCACAGAATTCAAGCTGCTCGCGATCGATAAAAGAGCTATGCGGACCTGAAACGCAAACCTATGCAATTTGAAGTAGGTGACCGTGTTATGCTCAAGGTATCACCTTGGAGGTATGTTGTACGTTTTGGCAAACGTGGAAAACTGAATCCACGTTATGTTGGCCCTTTCAAAGTTATAGCCAGGATCGGGGAAGTAGCTTATCGTTTAGAGTTGCCCCAGCAACTGAGTCGGGTACACTCTACCTTTCATGTTTCTAACCTGAAGAAGTGCTATGCTGAAGAACCACTGGCTATGCCATTGGAGGGAGTTCAATTTGACGACAAACTCCAGTTCGTAGAAGAACCAGTAGAAATCATGGAGAGGACAGTTAAGAAATTGAAACGCAGTCGCATCCCGTTGGTCAAAGTACGTTGGAACTCTAGGAGAGGCCCTGAGTTCACCTGGGAACGAGATGACTCGTTCAAGACCAAGTAACCACACTTGTTCACCTGACCAATAGCTTCATCTTAAGCTTTGAGGACAAAGCTAAAATAATGGGATGATGTTGTAAAACCTCTAATTTTACCTTATTGACTTTGTCAACTGTTGTACTATTCATTTTTGGAATTTATGTAATTTCACTTTTATATGACTTATTAATTATCATATACCTTTTGTCATACTACCTTTCATATTTATTTTACATTTATATGAACCTTTAGTCATTTACTGACTACTCTGGCAACTGACTGGCCACTTGATTGAATAATAAACTCATCACCTCAGTACATATTTTGAGATAAACTGTAACCTTACTTAATTTATTTATTAAGTACTTGGATTATTTTTATATGTACATATTTACATATATTACCTAAAAGGAATAAATACCTAAACACTTTAAAAATAATGTACATTATTTTACATTGTCACTTATTTACTTTATTTAAGTAAAATAATTTTAGTGATGTATTTGATATACACTTTCACTAAATTACCTAAAAGCTTCAACAAAATACCTACAACTCAAAAAATACCTACAATAATATACAAGGACTATTATTATCATACAACACTTGGCAAAATTCTATCAAAAACCCTTTTCCCATGCATATATAAAACGTGTATATGTATGCAGGCACACACTACCATCATTTGATTAACTAGCTTATAAGTAATCTAGTGTAATCATACCACTCCACTAACACCCTATACTAATGCATGCACAACCATACTTTACTTACACCATTACTTACACAATTACATGCCTAAGCATACTTTTCTTACATAAACCACTTACACACTCAAACCCTCATGCATCTTACTATACCATGTAAGTTTTTGTCCCCCTTTGACTTGTGAAACCCACGGTTACAAACCAAAATGGGGAGGAAAGTAACTTGCTAGTTTTGCCACATGTGGAAATCAACCAACCAAATCACAACTAGATATGACATATCTTAGGTAGATATTTGTAAAAGGTACATGGATTTGCTATGGATCTCTCTCTTTTTGTTATTAGCCGAAACCAACACATCTCACAACATAATTCACTTGCCAACATTTCACTCCATCACCTTCACTCTCTTTCTCTCACTACCTACGGCTAAACACCACCTTTCCACCATTTTTGAACTTTCAAATTTAACTACTACTCCTATAATATGTCTCCTACTATCTAAAGGTTAATCCTAAGCTCATCTTACAAGAAACCTTGATTCTTGAAGCAAGAACAAGAACCCTAGAAGCCTAGTGAAGCCCACGGCTTGTTTTTGGTCTCCAAGACCTCCATTGTTGAAATCTTGTCACTTGTTTCTACTCATTCTCATATCACTCTTAAACCTATCTAAACAAGTAAGTCCAAGTTAAAACCTATCTTTCTAATACATTACTTTCATACATATTAATGTGTACATGGTTATTCTTGGTAAAGTTAACATTTAAACAAATAATGAAACCCTAAAAACCTAAGGTGACTCACGGCTTGATTTTTGATATAACATAAAATGATGTAAAAACTTGTCAACCATGAAGAACACATCACCATGATCTTGTTAAACTTGAAAAACCATGAAAACCTAACCATGCATGAATTTTGGACGTGAGTTATAAGATCATAATATTATTTTGGGTAATCTTGTAATATTTAGATATAACTAAAAACATTAGATTTATGTTTTTAGGTGCCCTAAAATGTTAAGATCACTACTATGCCTCATAAGATTAGTTTTAAGCTCACTATAATAAGTTGCCTTAATAAATAATCATTTTCACTAAATAAATGTTTTTATAAAACTTTTAGTGTCAAAAATATAATTTTATAAAGTTTCATGTTGAAAGTATAAATCTATAAGAGTTTTGGATTAAAATAATAAAACTAAGAAGTTTTGGATCAAACTAATAGATCTACTAAAATTTTGGATTAAATATAACAAGTATAGAACTTTCGGGTTGGATTTATAAATTTATAAAGTAAAAGGGATCTAAATAAACAAGTGTAGAAACTTATATTTCAAAAACATAAACTTTTGGATCACTTGTAAATATTGCCGAGAGTTTAGGGGTGTGTTTTGAACATATCCGAAACTTAAAGGTGTTAAAAAGGACTAAAAAGGGATTAATATAATGTTAGGGTAAGTTGTGTAAAATTTAGAAAACCTAAGGATCATTTTGGACTCTAGCCGAGACTTAATATAAACCTTAGGGATCAAATATGCCAAGATAGCAAACTTAATTAAGCCCTAAGTAACCCTAGGGACTATTCCTGCCACTTGCCGAAACATATACAAGCCCTAGGGGGCAATAGTGTAACTTGTAATTAAACTTAAATGTAGCCGAAGGTTGGAGGACTAAAACTGCCAAGTTGTGAAACTTTAATAAGCCCTAATTTGAGTCGTATACTTTAGGGACTATTTTTTCGATTTATTGAAACTTAAAGAAACCGTAGTTACACGTGTAACTAGGGAGGGACCAAAACTGTAATTACTTGAAAGATTTAGAAACCCTTGGGGTATAAAAGTAATTTAACCGCGGGTATTTATTCAATTAAAAGGACTAAAACATATTTTTGTACAAAGTATTACGAACCTTAAAATCCTATATATTTAAACCGTTATATAAAACGTAAAACTTAAATAAACGTAACAATTGTTATTTTTCCAAACTTATAATTTAATAATTATAAACTTTACGTAAACATGGATTTTAAATAAAATGTTATACGTTTATAAACCTTATTTATATATTAAATATAAATTAAAAATGATTAACTTATAAAGCAAATATATTAATTATATTTATTTCCTATCACTTTAAATGTATATAAAACTATCCTATATAAATATTTAAAGTGTTTTATAAACAACGTAAGTACAAAATATTAATTAAATGAATTAATTTATGTAACCTTATTATTTATTTTATACTTAAAATAAATACTATTAGAACTTGTACAACGATGAAAAAAATACAAATATTGTAATAAAATGCTTCGAACCAGTTTAAGCATGTACAGATTTATTCTGGAACATTTACGCATTATGATATGCATTTATTGAGACCTTATAATTATTTAGGTCGTTGATTGTATCGTGAGCATCCTTATCAGATTTATCCACTAACCTATTGCTGTACTACTTAGGTGAGTTCATGGCCCCACTTTATATATTGACAAACTTTTAAACCTTTTTATGGGGAAGAATACATGCAACATATTTTATTTTATGGACATGGATCGAACTGTGAAACTTTTGATTACATTGCCTATTGTAGATGAACCCGCATGACCCGTGCATCCGAAACTGTTAGAATTATTGAATTACCTGAATGTTATAAATAGATCTATTTGGGATTGACCGTCCCCATCTGGGTGAGTCATGCTCACTGTGCCTAGGCCAGGACAACAGATGTTTCACATGTCAGCACATATTTTGTTATGGGTGCCTTGATAATGATAAGGCGAAGGGTCCTTATTTGTTAAGGACTTAACTGTCAAGTTTCAGTTTCGGGCAATATGGAAATGTAATTACTTTTAAGTATTGATGCTTTGTGCATTACTACTTCAGTGAATATTTAATGTCCAAACCTATTTTAATTAAACCTGTGAATTCACCAACTTTATGTTGACTCTCTAAGCATGTTTTCTCAGGAAACTGAAGCAGGTATTGGTGTGCATGGAGTCAAGCATCATGATAGGCTGCATTTATAGAGCTCATCTGGGGTTTTATAAATTGGGAATAATTCAAACTATTGAACAATGTTAAAGACTATTTTAATACCATTTGCACTTTCAATCATGTAATAAATGTAAGGATAATCTTTTTTCTGTTGCTCTATATTCTGTCTGCTGTTGATCCACCTACGTGACACCTAAATATTATTTCCGCTGCGTTTGACTCAATTTGGGGGTGTCACAAGATTTACCCAATAATCAACCCAAAATTACCAACTTTTTCATGAAAATCAAGAGAATGACAAACATAAATTCCTACCACAACTTTGTAGGCAATTTGTATATAGATTTTGAGCTCCAAAACGCAAAACTTTTTAGACGAGATGATTTGTAGAAGAAAATCACACGAATCAAAAAACGATAACCACAAACTAAACACGAATCTACCCCATAGCGATTGATACCAATTGTTGTCCCTAATAATATGTTGATACATTAAAGAAATGAGATGGAAAAGATATGAATTATAGAGAGAGAAAGTAGTGAGAGAAAGTAGAGAGAGAGATGATTAACTTGTGAAATTATATTAAGAGAAAATTATGAGATCATCCACCCTCCTAACATGCTATGAGGGTGCTTATATAGTCCACCCACATGCGGGCTCTGTAATGGACTATATTGTTTTTGGGCCGGGCTTGAATAAATGCTTAGTACCTTAAATGAGGCCTTTTAAGCTAACCATCAAGCCCGTAATGTCACGACTATTTTAACTAACTATTACAACGTTCTAATAAATATTACAATATAAACCTATGACCGAACATTCTTGTTTGACTCAATATTTTGAGGCTAACAAAGAGTAATGTAATAAAACAAAGACGAGCAAAATCCTCGCGTTTCCAAGTAGATTAAGTCTATAATTGTCTTATATCGAATATTCTTAAGTCCGTTTATAAATTCTTACTAACATAAAGATGAGTCCAACATTATGCAAGGAAGAAATCATAAATTTGGTGATTTTGATTTATTCATTTGATTGAAGAAGCGTCCTAATTCAATCAAATAAATAGGATGTAAATCACTAACTTAGAAATTTATGACATAACACGAATATTTGACATATTTATTATACTCTTGAGTTTCCTTCTTATGTCGACGTATGCAAGATGTCCTGTATATAGTATCTAAGAATACGATTTCTAGAGTTGAATGACGTTAAAATAGAAGACGATATTTTATTCCTTTCAACATGTATATAAGATACATGATAATTCTAACGAACATATAGCTTATAATTCCATTTTCCTTTAGAATTCCCAATCCAATGACCTACTATGTTGAAAATCTGACACCGGATGGTGCAAAGTTCTGTGTGATGCAGAGTGCATTTCTTACACAGAAGAAGGATTCCATCATATTCACCGTAGATTGCATTCTAGTTTACTTAAATTTTACAGACGTTATTTTATTGTTGAATTTACGCTTAAGATTTTTCCGATTTTAGCACATGATTATACTTAATTACCTTGTTCATTATCTCTTTGGGTAGAGGTAAAGGACTTTTTCCAATGTATTGGGATTTTGGAAGAGGTAATCTCTCTTCAAAACCTTCGATAAAATTCCTTGATAAACTTTTCTAACAAAATCTTCTAATAGAGTCTTGTTAATAGAATTTCAGATGAAATTCCATGATAAAATCTTCTGATGAAGGCTTTTATCATTCTACAGAATAGGATCTAATTCTACTAACTCTTGAAATTTCCTCATGTATGTCTCGAGGTTATTTCCTTTTATCATTAGATAGCGGAGTTCTTCTTTCATCTTCTTGATCATGTTTCTAAGAAATATTTGAAATTTAATCAAGCGATCTTATTTTCTTCTTTTATCTCAATGGGTTGAGAATAAAGAATTTTCCAAGATAACTGACAAAGTGTTATCTTCTTCTTGCAGGCTTCACTTTACAACTCCAAACACGATTAATACGACAGAAAATTGAATTGGCTTTATCAATCCAACGTGTGATACTAATAGCATATTTTCTTCCTTGGATATTAAAAACTAACTTAGTCATCGAGTTTTAACAATTTGTACTTGCAGGATTGCAGCCACATCATCGTCAATTCTTCGTTAAATACTTTTAGGGTTTAGAATGAAAGGAAAGAATATAAATAATTAAGAATCCAATGTATACTCATATCAGAAAACATCTGTCACATATGTATATGGATACATATAAATGCTTATCGAACACAAGATATATCTTTTAGGTTTATATAAGAAACTTACTATGTTGATTATCATTCATATCCGAGGATAATAAATCCAAGTATAAAATAGGATTTCAAAGTTTAAAATGGATTTATAAAGATATGACTCATACATAATCGTAAAATATTTATCCACGATATGGAATGGAGGAATATAACAGAAAATGTAAAAACTCGTCTTATAAAACAAGCTTCTCTTTTACATATCATATATTCTATAAAGAACCTTTTGATAGATAAAAAGCCGAGAATAGAATATTTCTATAAAACTTGAGAAGTTTCCTTTTTTATTAAAACTTGCGAGTTATATTAAATTGATAATACATTTTATCAAAGAAGATAACATAAATTCCATAAATATATACTTTATCAAGCATATGCTTTTCCAGAATTAATGCAATTTCTTTCATAATCATTTGTGAGAAAACCAAGAAATAGGGATATCTTACTTCTCATAAATAAGTATGAAATAACAATATTTGATGGAAAACACAACTTTTATTTATTAACAACTTGTCTGTTTATACTTACAAGACAAGCCTCACTGTTAACATAAAAGTAAATACATAAAGTTGAAAGTATTTACAACTTAATAGTCCAATGTTTACATCTTAAGTTCTTTGATGGCATTAAAAAGACTTCGTATGTTGGCTCGATGTCTAATTTGAATGTCCTCCATGATTAACTCTAGAGTATAAATCTTCAGTCGAGCTTGAACAATTTCTTCATCGTGTATCATTTGTCTTCTCTGTAACTTAGCCTTAACTTCTTGAAAATCTTCTTCTAACTTCTCAAAATCTCATTGTATAATTCTTCGGCGTTTCCTAAGTCCTTCAACTTTATCTTCAAGATCTTCAATATGCTTGGGAGGAAATTCTTTCAAATAGGGTAGGGTATCTTTAATTTGTTGTTCATAGGTTTTTTGGGTAAGTTTTCAAATATAGGTGGTGGTACATTAATAAGGTAAGGTGATGGATAATTTTGGTGTCGAGGTGTATAATTTATTTCTTCATTATAAGCTCGTATAACTTGCATATAGGGGTCGTCATCAGAGGGTAAAACAGCTTTTGGGATTTTCTAATCTTTGGGTGTATTTTATCAATTATCATCAGGATTATTCATCGGAAGATTGGAAATATACTTTGGGGAATCATCAGAAATACTTGCAGAACGTTTATCTTGAGAATCCGATAAGATGATAATAGGAGGAACATAGGAATACATATTTATGGAGACGTCGATAAATCCTAACTTATTATATATATATATATATATATATATATAGAGAGAGAGTGGATTTATTCTAAAACAAAACTTATAATAAAATAAATGAGGTGAAATCTCAACCCTTGGATCAAAATCACCTAATTTGATAAAAAAAATGGTGTCTTTTTTGTAAACTCTCAAACTTTAAGGGTAATTGTTGAAAATAGTTAAAATTAAAACGTACCAATTAGGCCGATCAAAAACACACACTTTACACCTACCAAAAAACACACAGTACACTAAATCCACCAAATCAAACCTACTGAATCCTCTCGAATCAAACAAATTCAACAACGCATCGAGATGGTTCGTACGTTTACATCATCTCATCAATGGTATATTGATCTTCGTTACTTTAAAAGTAAGCTTTTTTATGTTCTATTTATTTATCGTTGATGAATACGGTATATTGATCTTCGTTTTTACTACTTTCGTAATGAATTTTGAGAGAAAAATAGTTGAAAGAGTATATATGAAACCTTCATACCAGGTGTTTGATAAAATGTCTATATGATTTTCTATAACTGTGATGCGTTAGTTCTAACTGTGATGTTTTAATTCACAATGTGATGCAGTAAGATATGTAGTAATGTAGTAGATCGTAACTGCAATGCGGTAGAAACATATATATGACACAATAGGATATAAAGTAATGTAGTAGAACGTAACAGTAATGCAGTAAAAGTTATTTGTAAAAGTGATAAAGTATGCCTGTAATTGGGTAGAAATTGCACTGTGATGTGGTAGGATATTTGCTATTGGTCATATGAATGAGTTACGATTTATTAGTGTTTTTTATTACGGTAATGTTGTAGAATATACGGTAATGTTGTAAAACACTAATGTTGTAAAACACTAATGTTGTAGAATATACGGTAACGTTGTAGAATATACGGTAATATTGTAGAATATACGGTAATGTTGTAAAACACTAATGTTGTAAAACACTAATGTTGTAGAATATACGGTAATGTTGTAGAATATACGGTAATGTTGTAGAATATACGGTAATGTTGTAAAACACTAATGTTGTAGAATATACGGTAATGTTGTAGAATATACGGTAATGTTGTAAAACACTAATGTTGTAAAACACTAATGTTGTAGAATATACGGTAATGTTGTAGAATATACGGTATGTTGTAGAATATACGGTAATGTTGTAGAATATACGGTAATGTTGTAGAATATATGGTAATGTTGTAAAACACTAATGTTGTAGACTATACGCTAATGTTGTAGAATATACGGTAATGTTGTAGAATATACGGTAATGTTGTAGAATATACGGTAATGTTGTAGAACCTAATAAGAGATCGATTACGCGCATCATTGCTGAATCTATTTTCTTGGAAGGAATTAGCTAACTAGCCTAGCTGACAAGGCATTACGGTAATGTTGTAGAATATACGGTAATGTTGTAAAACACTAATGTTATAAAACACTAATGTTGTAGAATATACGGTAATGTTGTAGAATATACGGTAATGTTGTAGAATATACGGTAATGTTGTAAAACACTAATGTTGTAAAACACTAATGTTGTAAAACACTAATGTTGTAAAACACTAATGTTGTAGAATATACGGTAATGTTGTAGAATATACGGTAATGTTGTAAAACACTAATGTTGTAAAACACTAATGTTGTAGAATATACGGTAATGTTGTAGAATATACGGTAATGTTGTAGAATATACGGTAATGTTGTAAAACACTAACGTTGTAAAACACTAATGTTGTAGAATATACGGTAATGTTGTAGAATAGACGGTAATGTTGTAGAATATACGGTAATGTTGTAGAATATACGGTAATGTTGTAGAATATACGGTAATGTTGTAAAACACTAATGGGTAAGTGTGTGGGTATGATTTATGCATACAATGTGTTTGATATAATGTCTCAATAAGACATCATAATTGTGATGCAATACTTTAACATTCTAATGTACTAGGAATGAGACCGTAATGCAGTAAGTTACTTACGGGTTTGATGTGGTAGAAATTATAGTGTAATGAAGTTGGTTACTTTCATTGTTCATAGGTAGAAAATGTGTTAAAAATGCACTATAATGCTCTAGAATGCAATAGGATATCAAACATATATAAGGTTTTGTGAAAGTGTGTGTTTATGATTGATGTATAAAATGTGTTTGATATAATGTCTCAATGGGAATTATAAAGTTCTCTTTGATATAGAAGTGATTTGGTAAAATCATAACTGTGATGTAGTAGGATTAACACTATAATTGAGTAGAATTAATATTACGATGGAGTAAAACTAATACTATGCATGTGATTTGGTAAATTAGAACTGTAATGGAGTACAATTATTTTTATTCTACTGCATTACAGTTAATGTTTAATGCACTATAATGCAGTAGGTCACTTGCATTGTTCTTTCTACTACATTACTGTTTAATTTTAATGCACTATAATGTAGTACGATACTTGCATTTTTCTTTCTACTGCATTACAGCTTAAATTTTAATGCACTGTAATGCAGTAGGTTACTTGCATTGTTCTTTCTACTGCATTACAGCTTAATTTTAATACATTGTAATGCAGTATGTTACTTCCATTGTTCATATGCATGATTTACTGCATTAAAAACTTTATTTCTACTACATTAAGGTTTAAGTTTTAATGCATCGTAATGCAGTATGTTACATGGGTTGTTCATATGCATGATTTACTGCATTACAGTCTTATTTCTACTGCATTATAGTTTAAATTTAATGCATTGTAATGCAATAGGTTACTTACAATGTTCTATCTACTAGATTACAGTTTAATTTTAATGCATTGTAATGGAGTAGGTTACTTACATTTTTCATATGCATGATTTACTGCATTAAAACTTTATTTCTACTACATTAAGGTTTAAATTCTAATGCATTTAATACAGTAGGTTACTCGTGTTGTTCATATGCATGATTTACTACATTGCAGCTTTATTTCTACTACATTACAACTTTATTTGAACTGCATGCTAGTTTTAAATCCTAATGCATCACATAATATATATTGATACTTATATATATAATTCTTGAACTATTCTACAGGTAAAAAGGCACAGGAAAAAAACCCAGGGGACAAAAGAAGATGCATTTAACAAGCTGCAAAACAGTATATAGCTTCCTCTAATACCAAATGATATACTCTAATTGAAAGATGAAATGGTACAAGGATGCATTGGGCGCGCAACATGATTCTTGGAAGATACTTGTGCATCATTTAAAATAATGTTTAAATTTTATTATATGTAATACTTTGGAATATTGAATGTCTAATACGATGTAGTGTATATTTTAATGATGACATTGTTTGTTTGTAATCATATTTTATATTCTACTACATTATTATCGTTTATTTTATTGCATTACCATATTTCATTCTACTACATGATAGTTATATTCTAAGACATTACAATTATATTTTACCGCATTGTAGTCTTATAATTTACATATAACTGAGATGCAGTATAATATAAATTGAATGAGTAAAAATAAATACTAATGTAGTAGGATATGATCCTATAATGCAGTAAAATAAAATTTGCTTATTTAATGCATTATAGCTATATGCTACTGCATTGCTGTTATTTTATATTCTACTACATTACATTTACTTGTTACAGTTATTTTATTATAAAAAAGGAATGATACACTAACAAAATAACTGTTGTAGGATATAAAATAACAAAAATGCATTAGAACATAACCGTAATGAGACAAAATCCTGAAATGCAATAGATTTAACGTTGTGATGCAATAAAACACATTCAAATCAATAACTATAACGTACTCATGTTTACATTGAAGTTGTAACATAAAATCATAATTTTATTTGTAAAAAAATGACAAAAAAATTGAAAAACTATTCATTTTCGATGTACAGATTTTCTTAAACTAGCCTTCTTCGACATATCTTGTGTCTTTGCTTTCTTCGATACAAACAATAATTTATTCAACTCGTAGAACTGGAATTGTGGCCTCATTTATCTCCATATGTCGAACAACCCCTTCTCTTGGTTAGTCCTTCAACAGTTACTATCTGTTATAAAATGAAAGTATCGTACTGCATTACAGTGCATTAAAATTAAACAGTAATGTAGTAGAAAGAACAATACAAGTGACCTACTGCATTATAATGCATTAAAACTTAACTATAATGCAGTAGAATAAAAATAATTCTACTTCATTACAGTTCTAATTTACCAAATCACATGTATAGTATTAGTTTTACTTCATCATAATATAAATTCTACTCAATCATAGTGTTAATCCTGCTCCATCACAGTTATGATTTTACCAAATCACTTCTATATCAAAGAGAACTTTATAATTCTCATTGAGACATTATATCAAACACATTTTATACATTAATCATAAACACACACTTGCACAAAACCTTATATATGTTTGATATCCTATTGCATTCTAGAGCATTATAGTGCATTTTTAACACATTTTCTACCTATGAACAATGAAAGTAACCAACTTCATTACACTATAATTTCTACCACATCAAACGCGTAAGTAACTTACTGCATTACGGTCTCATTCCTAGTACATTAGAATGTTAAAGTAGTGTATCACAATTATGATGTCTTATTGAGACATTATATGAAACACATTGTATGCATAAATCATAACCACACACTTACCCATTAGTGTTTTACAACATTACCGTATATTCTACAACATTACCGTATATTCTACAACATTACCGTATATTCTACAACATTACCGTATATTCTACAACATTAGTGTTTTACAACATTAGTGTTTTACAACATTACCGTATATTCTACAACATTACCGTATATTCTACAACATTACCGTATATTCTACAACATTAGTGTTTTACAACATTAGTGTTTTACAACATTACCGTATATTCTACAACATTACCGTATATTCTACAACATTAGTGTTTTACAACATTAGTGTTTTACAACATTACCGTATATTCTACAACATTACCGTATATTCTACAACATTACCGTATATTCTACAACATTAGTGTTTTACAACATTAGTGTTTTACAACATTACCGTATATTCTACAACATTACCGTATATTCTACAACATTACCGTATATTCTACAACATTAGTGTTTTACAACATTAGTGTTTTACAACATTACCGTATATTCTACAACATTACCGTAATGCCTTGTCAGCTAGGCTAGTTAGCTAATTCCTTCTAAGAAAATAAATTCAGCAATGATGCGCGTAATCGATCTCTTATTAGGTTCTACAACATTACCGTATATTCTACAACATTACCGTATATTCTACAACATTACCGTATATTCTACAACATTACCGTATATTCTACAACATTAGCGTATAGTCTACAACATTAGTGTTTTACAACATTACCGTATATTCTACAACATTACCGTATATTCTATAACATTACCGTATATTCTACAACATTAGTGTTTTACAACATTAGTGTTTTACAACATTAGTGTTTTACAACATTACCGTATATTCTACAACATTACAGTATATTCTACAACATTACCGTATATTCTACAACATTAGTGTTTTACAACATTAGTGTTTTACAACATTACCGTATATTCTACAACATTAGTGTATATCATAATGCATTATTTTATACCCAACTGCATTACTATATATTCTACAACATTACCGTATATTCTACAACATTACAGTATAATTCAGTAAAAAAGTTATGAAACTGATCTTCAACAAAACATAATACTTTAACAACCATCTAACTTAATACCGCATCACTACTATATCTAGCGCATTACATCTATAAACTTTCATGTAGGAATTTTAACAAACATCTGGTGTGCATGTTTTATATAATTTCGTTTCATCTTGTTTCCTTTTAAAACACAGCCAAATGAATGCTCTAAATCATGTACGTACCAACTATATCACGATTACAACAAAAAACACCAGAAGATGCTGATGATGATGATGATGCACCACTACTAACTGAAGATTCAGTAAACATAATGAATCAATAACCAGTGGTTAGAGTTACGGTGGTTACAGTTATGGTGATGACGGTAGTCGGTTACGGTGGTTGGTGACGGAGGTTGTCGACGATGGTCTCGAATACGGTGGTTGGGGACGTTGGGGTTTATCAGTTACGAGAACAAATAAAAAAACGAGATGAAAAAAAAGTATATATAGTTAGGATAAAAATTATAAAAATACCCCTGAAGTTTCTAAAATTACAAAAGTACACCATTTTTTTTTAAAAAGAGGGGGGGACACATGGCAGCATGTGGTTCCACCTCATTTATTTTATTATAAAATTTGTTTTATTTTACCTCAACTCTCTATATATATATATATATATATATATATATATATATATATATATATATATATATATATATATATATATATATATATATATATAAACATAATATTACTTACTCATAAGTATAATCTTTATACTTACACATAATCATGGTATTACACATTGTTCTATAGGGTAGCAGTGTTAGTATTGGTGTAATATTACCTCATTCTTGTAGCAGCACTTGCATTGGCACACAGGACTTTATTGAAATTATTTTAAAAGTATTATAGTCAAGGTTTTAATTCTTGTTCTCTATAACCATGGCCCTGAGTACCAATCTGTAACACCCAATTTTTACCTTGTAGCAGCCGAAGCTAATTTTATGGTATTACTTCATAGAAAACAAGTCAGAATGATAGAAAACAACTCAAAGAGTGATTAAATCAAATTTCTTAATATATCATTGAAAATCAGAGTTTTATAATATGAGGTTCCCAAAATCGAAGATAATAATTTCAAGCTTGTGCCTCTTCATGCCATCCTTATGCTGCTCCATGCTATCAGTCACAGTTTTCCTAAAATATATGCTTACAAGTCAACACAAATGTTGAGTGAATTGATAGGTATTTAATAACAATTTTGAATACATGTCTACCACCTCGAGCTATTTGCTCATATAAAACATTCAATTCTTGTTACATTAAGCTCATGACATCAAAACCCATGGATTTCACCGAAGTGACCGTCATGACATGAACTCATGACAAGTAACCTACATGTCTTAGGTTACCCATTAGTTCTAATAAAGTATGCTCGATTACCCCATGTATAGGTAACACAAACATGATTCGTTAAACCCAATAGATGTATTTACCCTATTAGCGCACACAGATGTGTTTAATGATTCATGAAATTTAGGAAACAAGTAATAGTTTGGGCAATCGTATGATAATATATTTCAGTAAAATCATATAGTTCAAAAACACATGTATTCCAGTTTTAGCATATATCCCCCTCACGGGTTTTCAAATTATCTACAAAACTTTAAAAGAGAGGCTATGAACTCACGATATTATAAAAATCATCATAGTCAAAACAATTTATATTTCTTTATTACGTAGAATATATCCCCTCTCACAGGGTTTAGAAAACATTATAAAACAGTAAAAGTGAGACTATGAATTAACCTTATGTCCATAGAATCCGAGCTTTAATCAGATATATTTCATTCACAGATAACAACTTGGTCATACAAACCACAACTTGGTCTCACACAAACCTGGATTAACACATTGCGTATATTATAAAGTCTTTGATCTTTAGTTCAATATTATTAATTATGTATTCTTTAATTAATATTTGGTCGTAATTCTAGTACCATTATTCGGGCCATCATACTCGGAAGCCATTCTATAAACGTTTGAGGAGCGAGGGCACTTTAAATCGTAAACCCAACCACTCAGTCAGAACGTAATATCAAGTTTGAACATCTTTGTACAAAGCTCCCTACTAACATGATACCTTCATTACTTCCTCATATTTACAATTTAATTTCCTTACTTTCAAAATTGCCAAAAATATCCCTTTTGTTATTGATGAGACCGCAAATATACATGGTCTCATCGTGCATATCGGGCTTAAAACGTGTAAATATGTCATAAAATGCCATAAAATGTGCTCGTATTCGTTTTTTGTATGTTTTAGGTATGGATATCGAGAAAAAGACAAAAGATCACAAGAAATAATGCAAAAATGAACACGAGAAACTAAGCGGCACAATTAACCGGACCCGAGTGTTGAATTTCTAAGAAAGTACCTTAACTTTGAAGAAATGACAAGATTGGTCCCTCATCTTTTGAATACTTATCACTTTTTGGACCTTGTAAACCTCAAAAATTACCAAGAATTCTTTAAGGTTTAAAGAATATACGATAATGGTCCTTGATGATTTGAAGATGTGCACAAGATAGAAGTTGAATTGTACTTAATGAAGCAAAAATGGATATTTTCGAATCGACTCGACAACATTTGAAGTTTTTACAATTCAAAGTTAATCCCAAGGCCCGACAATGAATTGATCATGAAAAACTGATCTCAAGACTCTAATTATTATTTTATAGGCCAACCCGTTCCCGATTAACGGGTCGGATCAACAAGTATTATTCATAATTGCAAATTAAAATCAAACCCATTTATTTTTGTGTTTGTTTACACGTATATCCCAAGAAACCAATTTTTTTATAACAAAACCACCAATCGGGCCTTATTTGTCTACCCTAAGCCCACTATTCTTTATTTGTAACAATTGGGCCAGCAATATTTACAACCTAAGCCCGTTTCCCCCAAACCCAACACAAGTCCACCCGTTTGTTACTTTTTGGTTACCAATGTTACAAAAGAAAAAAAGAGATTGCTAGGGTTGTGTGTTATATCAAACACAACCATTAACCACCAAATCCCTAAAAATCAAAATCCAAACCCTAATCGAATCTTTGAAGATCACTTTCATCTATAGACACACCCATGTGATTTGGCTGAAGATCAAGACCCTAAAACATGTGATCTCTGTCAAGTGTGAAGACCAATCAACGGTTTAAATTAAAACCTTTGGGACCAAGATGAGATAAAGGGTTGAGGATCAAGATTCGTGAAGCTTCCAGCATCAAGACAAAAATGATGCATTATGGTTTTTATATTTTTATTTTTTTCTTCTAGATTAATCTTGTTGCCATTATATAAGGCCTAGGTGTTTTTTATTTTAAGTTGTTCCAGATTTGAGAGAAATATTGTAATTCCTTTTTATTAATATAAAATTGGTATTATTTCATAAAATTAGAGTTCCATTGAATTTAATTGTGCAAGTTTGTTTGTGAGAAGAGTTTACACTTTGTTATTCCTTTTTCAAAGTCTTTTTGAAAAGTTGGTAAAAGTTAACTTGTTTTCTAAAATCCTTTTTAATTTGTTTGTAAACGTTTTACTGTTTTGATTCGAATAAAAAGAAGTTGGTTCCTGTTTTTAAATTTTGTTTAATTAAGATGTTTGGAAATTTAAAGGTTTTAATTAATTGTTGATACAAAATATTAAAGATGGCCTTTACTGCTATTGTGTGATTAGAAAAAGGGGTGTCCATTCTTTTCTTGCTACTGTTCTTCGTTCCAAAAAAAAGAGAGTATCTTTTGTTTTTCCTGTTAATCAGACAAAAAAGGAAAGAAATGAAAGGTGTATTTGTGTTGCTGCTGCCATTGTCGAAGCAAAAGAAAAAAAAAGTGGACAAAAGATTGGGTTTAGTCTAATTTGTGGATTCTTGGTGTTTGTTGTTGGGTTCACTAGAGTGGTTTAAGTTTTTGGTTTGTTTTATCCATGAAATCCTATCAACTCATAAGCTCGATCAGTTGTAAGTTTCTTTTAGATCTTGTCTCCAAAATTGTTTATGTCTTGTGAGATTGGTTATGTTATGTTATTGATGTTATTCACTTGTAGTATACATTATGATGCTATTATTGTTCACAAAATAGGAAGGGTACTCATCTAGTTGTTATGTTTGTGTGGTTTAAATATTGCTAGTACAACAAAGAAGAAAAAACAAATATTTGCAATCTCTTAAGGTTTCATGTTGCACAATTAGCTTTGGTGGTCTGTGAAGCCCATTATTCACGATAAAAATTGGTTAAAAAATGCTGCAGTAGTTAAAATGTATTTCTGTCTTGTTTTAAGTTTTATATATAAAAAAATTCTGTTTCAAAAAAATAAATTAACGTCTCATGGGAGACTCGAACTACCGTCCTTTAAGATTCTATACCAACGTCTCAAAATCACTCATTGTAACCAGTTGTGCTATGCTAGATTTTTATTATAGTATTGAAAATGATCATATTTATACTCTTTTTAGCTTATAACATTAATAACATAGTTTAATTACCACCTTATTAGTGCTTAGTTTTTAGGCATTTTATTTTTCTCATTACCTACTTTTTTTAAACATTTAACTATTTTAAAATCGTTTTTAATTCACAAAAAAATATTTAAAAGTAAAAAAAATATGATTCTTTTTTCTAAAATTGTATTTTGTCATTTAGGATGTAGGAAAATTAAATTTTATTTGGTAAGACTTAAAATTTTATTATTTGCTTAAATGTCGCGTTTTTACGTTTTATGGTGAAATAATTCTTGCCTTTGCTTTGTTCCCGTAGACGTTTTAGGTTTTTCAATGCATTTTTATGATTTCCCGTAGTTTAGGTCTTATTTATTTTTATTACTTATCAACATAATTTTTAATTTAGTCGAATTTTCCGTCGCGTCTTATGTTTTACGTTTTCGCGTCGTAATTTAAATTTAGTTTAATCCGTCTTCCGTTTTATTTTATTCTCTCTTTCCAAAAGTGTAATAACTCAATAAATAACGTCTATATTTATCGGCTTAAACAACAAACCTCCTCGAGAACAAACTCAAACGATCGATTTTTACGTTTCCTAACGTATTAACTTAATATTACCATTGTGTTTGTCTTGTTTTTCCTAAAATAAGATATATACAAAAACAATACATCAAAAAATGGTGCCCCGCTGCTGGGTAGGTGTGTTTAACCATATTTATTTATCGTGTTTGTTTGAGTGTTTACGTTTTTATCGTAAATACTTCTTTTATAGCCATAAAAGTAAATATGTGTTAAATAGAAATTTATTAACACAAAATTGTTATCTCGTTTTTATTGTGCATAATATATCGTATTTACGTAGAACAATCAATACAAAATAATTATCCAAATACGCGAGAAATCGCACCTTAATAGTGGGCGTTCCAGTCACTATTAAGCGTATCGAAATCAAACGGAATCAAGGACAAAATAGATAAATACTCTTAATTGATTCAATCTCGGTAAATACAAACTATATGGTAGGTATAAGGCGGTTGTATTTCATGACCTAAAGAAAAAAGGCTCTTAAGTGCTTCGCACCGCCTCGTTTTCTTCGCTCGCTTGTGCGTATTTTGAAAGTGACGAATAATTAGGGGTTTGCCAAATCAAGTATTATTAATCTATTTTTGTGAGTATACATTATTGAACCCTCGAAATGTTTTGGCGTTCCACCAACGTTTCAAAATCGAACGAAGGTTTTTACTTCAGGTAATTGCCTTCATTCCCTTTTGATTCATTAATAGAGACCTTTGATTAGTGGATAATTTTTGTAGATTAATTTCTACGTAATACACAAAAATCCCCAAAAAATTGAAAAACCAAAAACAACAAAAAGAATCATCTACTTTCCCTTCTATTTTCATAATACTTTTCTTTGACCCTCTAAACCGTTTAATTCTAGAAACGACGTTCTCGTTACATCATGTCAGATAATGGTGGTTATTACTCGTGTCATATTGTGGAGGCCCGCCCGATGGTGCCGATTGTTTTAATTGTGAGGTTTATGAAGGTAGAGAGAGCTATATCTATAACTCCCCTCCACGTGATCAGGGTAACGAATTTCAATTATATGACCAAGATCACCAATCACCTTCATCTTATTCGCCGTATGATTCGTCTTATAATCGTGATGACAATCAAAAAGATGAAATGAATCAAGACGACTTTTGTGATTTATTGAGACGTAAGGATGAAATTATAACAATGCTTCAACAAAAAATGAAGACTCAATTTGAACCTCATAATAAACAAATGGAAACTATCATGGAGCAAGCGCGTTTATTAAACACCGAGTTAAAAAATGAAGTTGATGTCGCTTTTAGAGAACAAGATCGTTTAATTGACCTAACTCAAGAGAAATGGGAATAATATGTAGAAACAATTGAGGAAGGTCACACCAATTAGCGAAATACAATTCTTTTAGTCGTTGAGACCTTAGTGAAAAAATTAGCTTTGTACGAGTCGAGTTCTTCATCGAACGTTACCGATCCTAATTCCGAAGGAAAGGTTTAAGCCATATCGACTCCTAAGACTCGTACATATTATATTGATCCCTATCTCTCGAATTTTAGAGTCGTTCAACCATCATCATCTAGTAACAACGTAGAGTAAAGGAAACGCCTACTAACAAGGTTTTTAAAAATGTTGTTAAAAAAAACCACAAGAAAAACTCGTAGGATACCTAGGAATGTTGAATGTTATATCTTTTGAACCTAATTTTTCTAATGAGGATGAAATTATTGAGGATTTTCTAAATCAATATACACCATTTTTGAATGAAATCGTTGACCCCTCGTTTTTAAATGATGAACGAAAATTAATTCCAAAGGGACGTGTTAGAAATTTTGCTAAAATGTTCGAGAACCCACGTTCGATCCCTTCGAAGGACAATATTGAAACCGTCAAGGAAAAATCGTAACGTGACGAGCCTTTTACTCCTAATCCCACACCGAGTGAGATTGTGGATTTATCATTTGAGAAGCCCGCCGATGGCCTTGCTCACACTGATATGTTTTTCAATGTCGAGGTAGAAACGACAAAGGAAAAATATTCAATCAAGAGCCTTCTATTCCTAGTTTCACGCCGGTTGAAGCTAGCGACTCGACAATCGATAATTTGATTTCCCAACCTCTTCTACGAGGAAGCGAATACGTTTTTGATCCCGATGGGGATTTTTCCGAGATCAAACATATTCTTGACGATACGCCTTCGATTTTCGAGTTTGATGAGGACCGTTACGGTAGCCCGGAGTGGGATATTTTATTAATCGACTCACGTTTTAAAAATCCAAATCCTCCTCCCGCCTTCAAGATAAATGTGAAAATTTTAAGTGTGCCTATAATTGTTTTGGAACACCAAATATTTTCAATTTAATAAACTTGTGTTTTCGTAACAAAGAGTTAAAAAAATGAAAAAAGGAATGATTTTAAAATTAATTATAAAAGTTTTCCAAAGTTAACTCCGTCATCACGTCGTTACGCGCCTACTCCTTTTGACGACGTTTTGTGTGGATCTAGTGTGGGGGAAGCCCCATTTGTTTCCTCACACTTCTCCACCGAGGACGAGATTTTTGACCCCGGTATCACGTTTAAGATAACATCTCGGTCTTTCACCGCAGTAGTCACTAGAAGATCCTTCTACAGTTACGGTGCGAGTTTACCTCGAGTAACTCGATTTGTTTGCCCACCCAATGTCCCACCCTTCTCTTATCATTCTATTTTCTTGTGTCCCGTTGGGACGATGATGCTCAAAGTCGTGTTGTTTCGTTTATCATCCGAAAACGAAGACACGATCTTTGATCCTAGTATGAATGTGAAACCACATCTTTATCGTGTCTCTAATTCGAGGACGAATTATTGTTTAGAGGGGAAGAGTTGTAAAACCCGCTTTAAAAGTCCTCGAACATCAATTACGGACAATCACATATTTAATTTAAAGTTACATAATTATTCATTCAGATAATAAATAACAGTGTTAAATCAAGTATTAAGAAAGTATTATTTATTCAGGAAATAAATAATTCACGATAGAATATATTTACGAGAATTAATTTACGAACACAGAGGCAATGTTTAAAATCCACAAATATTAATATCACGCAGTTTCAGTTTTAATTAATGTCGTGACGTAATTTAATTATTCAGAAAATAATTATTACTAGTTAATAAGTGACTACTAAATATTCAGTATTACGTAGTATTTATTTTCAGAAAATAAATAAGTACAATTCCGAGATTTAAAACGCAAACACGTACATAAATATTTTACGTGGCACGAAAATATAGAAGAGTATGCGTAATTGTGTTTGGCTGCGTTTTTCAACCAATTAAACAAGAAAAGATTTTGGGCCTTGGAGCCCAGCCCACCCCCAAAGAATACACGGGAGTTTTATTTTTCCTTTTCTCTCTAACAGTAACAAAAAAAATGACAGAATTAGGGTTGTGTGAAAAAGGCGCCAACAGAAAGAAGAAAAAAAAGACAATAAGATCGGGGCTTGTTTTGTCCTTGATTCGAGAGTTTTCTGTGTTAATCCACAATCATTTAACGGTAATCGTTCCTTCTTTTCTCTCTTTTATATCACGAATTTTTCCCATGTTTTAAATTCAAGAACTGATAGTAAATTATAAGGAAATCATGAAAACTAATGAAATCACGAGTTTGGGTGTGTTGTTTGCACGAGAACCGAGACATAAAATAACTCGGTGTATGTCTGTGTTGGCCCAGCCGAGACCACAAGGGTCTCGGTGGTGAATTGCTATGACCAGCAGCAGCCAAAACACAAACAAGGGGTATTTGGCTTATAAAACAGTGGGGAAAAGGTACAGTAAGGGTGCGTTTGGGTCTGCATCATTAGCAGGGGGTGTTTGGTTTGCAAACAGAGGGAATTATAACATAAACAATGGGAATCGAACACAGAACGGTGGGAACATAGACATGCAGTGGGAACTAAATAACTAGCAGTGGGAACTCAGGAGTAGCGGTGGTTGCTGAGTGAGGGACGACAAAAGGGACCACAGCCTTTGGGCTGTGGTGGATTTCATTGTGTGCTCGGTTTGGTTAACCCGAGACATGGGTGTCTCAGGAAAGTTTTAGCACGGGTTTTCGGGATAATTAATAATTATAAGCACGCAGAAATTAATTATATCAATTAAATCCTTTTATAAGGCATTTCATAAATAGATTTATTAAATGGTTGATTTTATTAATTAATTAGTAAAATTTAATTAATATTATTTTATCTTGTTAACTATTTTTTAAAACGTGTGATTTAATTAATATTTTTGAAGAAATGAATTTATAAGACTTTCTTATGTTAGCAACTTTCTTATTATAGTGTGTTACTATTTATAGTAATGCTAGATTATACTTTACACAGTAATTAGGAAATTCAGAAAATACGTTAATCAGTAATATTATCGAATAGTCAAATATTATCAGTTTATACACAAACAGTAATCCTAGAATAAATAAATTAAACTAAGAACAATTAAAATCAGTAAACTAAACAGATATCAGTCAACTCGTTCGCATCCATTAATTATGTAGCTTCTGTGAAATCAGAGTAGGAGTCTCATCAGCTTTCCCCTTGTAGTCAGTTACTGGACACAAGGTATGGTTTTCCTGTCCTTCCGTAAGGACTTCCTTTCTACGCATGATTAGGAGTCCCCGTCTGCAACCAAATGTTTTCCCTAGTATATGTTCTAAGTTTTATCAGTAATCATTCAAATAACTAAGTTAATTTGTCTGAAATTTATATACAAGCATGAACAGTTATGTACTAGTTACGGAGGTACCGTAACCATGACACTTGAGGCACCGGTGTCATGACTCCTCTACGGGGGAGTGATTTCTCGCAGCATCCCATTTATTTCATCTTGGCCATTTTATCAGTATTATCAGCGGGGCGTATGGATGTATCTTAGGTTATTAGTTTATATCTTATCAAGTGAATGTGGTGTGTGCTCTACATCCTTCACATTGGAGTTGATCCCTCCACCCAACACATTATTTAGAGGTCACCCCTCTATTTATTCATGCATCAGTTGTTACAGCACATGACCAATATAAGCTCTTGGCAATTAAAATACAGTAAAAGTATGTTTTTCAGACTTAACAGTTATAGTTCAGCATTACTATTTATAAATTAGACTTTTCAGATTATACACAGTCTTCCGCTGTAATTTTACATATCAGTCTTATAGCTTCAGTATTTGTATCTGTCTCATTTCAATACATTCTTATCATGCTTTATATTCGTTCACTAGGTGTTATGCTCAGCCGTAGTCCCTTTCATGTTCTAATGGCAGGTACACCGGGACGCTCTTAGGATTCTGAGAGCATGTGCATTTGGAGGGAAGCTATCCGGACTTCTTACTTTATGCCCTTCTTACATTACTTTGCTTATTTGGACAATGTTTAGTCTTTTCCTTCAGTATTTACTTTTTATGTTTTGAGCTTATGTTTGGATTATCGATGTTTAATTCTGGTATTTCCGTTATGGTCAGTTAATGTTTTAGGACATTTACCTTATGCTTTGATGACAGGCCATAAATACACATAATCATCCACTTATCCAAGTGGGGTGTTACAATTATGGTATCAGAGCGCGCAAGGTTCGACCTGTAGGCTCTAAAACTTGACTTGTGACTAGTGGGTAGTCACTAGGAACTTCCCAGATTTTGGCGTTGTTATCTTTCATGTTTCTCATGCATTTATCAGTCGGTTTTCTTCATTTATCAGTTAGTTTTCTTAAAATTTTTACTAAGTAAAAGGTTGGTACAGGACTTGCCATATTTAGTCGCATGTGCTTTTCTACGATTTTGTATTGATGAACCGACCCATAACGTTCATCCTTACTCATGTCAGATTCATATTATCAGTTATATATTACTTGGTGAGCCAACCATAGACGTTCACCATTATTCATGTCAAATTTCATGTTTTTAGACGATAGTTGTTTTGTAAACCGACCCAAAAGCATTAACCTTTGTTCATATCACGATGTTTCATTTAAGTTTGACTAGTGTGAATTGGACAACAACCATCCCCGTTTATCCTTACTCATGTCAGATTCATATTATCAGTTATATATTACTTGGTGAGCCAACCATAGACGTTCACCATTATTCATGTCAAATTTCATGTTTTTAGACGATAGTTGTTTTGTAAACCGACCCAAAAGCATTCACCTTTGTTCATATCACAATGTTTCATTTAAGTTTGACTAGTGTGAATTGGACAACAACCATCCCCGTTTATCCTTACTCATGTCAGATTCATATTATCAGTTATATATTACTTGGTGAGCCAACCATAGACGTTCACCATTATTCATGTCAAATTTCATGTTTTTAGACGATAGTTGTTTTGTAAACCGACCCAAAAGCATTCACCTTTGTTCATATCACGATGTTTCATTTAAGTTTGACTAGTGTGAATTGGACAACAACCATAGACGTTCACCATTATTCATGTCAAATTTCATGTTTTTAGACGATAGTTGTTTTGTAAACCGACCCAAAAGCATTCACCTTTGTTCATATCACGATGTTTCATTTAAGTTTGACTAGTGTGAATTGGACAACAACCATCCCCGTTCATCCTTACTCATGTCAGATTCATATTATCAGTTATATATTACTTGGTGAGCCAACCATAGACGTTCACCATTATTCATGTCAAATTTCATGTTTTTAGACGATAGTTGTTTTGTAAACCGACCCAAAAGCATTCACCTTTGTTCATATCACGATGTTTCATTTAAGTTTGACTAGTGTGAATTGGACAACAACCATCCCCGTTTATTCCAGATTGTAAATTCCTATACATGACAGTTCTCATAAAATTTAGACAAGTATGGATTGAACTAGAATCGCCCATACTTAATCACATGTTTTATCCTTTGAATTCTATGGATTGAACCATAGCCATCCACATCAGTTGACGTTAAACCTTAGTTGATTATACTATTATGTTCTTTGTAACAGACAAGTTTTCATGCTATCACATTGATGTCGTTTTCATGATGATTCAGTTCCATGTCTCCTTATGAGGATTATGTTTCAGTAAGGTGATGATGCTTTAATTATAAAATACAGAAGAATTACATAAAAATAATGCTTTCATGATAAATCATGATTGGCCTTCATTAATCATGTTTCATGCTGACCATTGTTGGAACTTCGATTAAATCATACTTTCGAGCTCTCTATACGACCATCATTAAGTCTACGCAAAAACTGTCAGCCTATCATGTTACTCATTTCAGTTCAGTTTGCTAACCGGTTAAATCAGTTTATCCTTTCTTTGATCATGTTAGGCGACTGACACCAGTATCGATCATATCAACAAACTTTCAACGGTACTACATGTACAATATTCATCGTGTACTTCACGTACAGTATTCAGGTGTACTCCATATACCTTACTCCATGGGTACTATTAATCGATCCTTAATCATCTCAGGAGTTTCCACTTGTCGATATTCTACCAGATGTTGATGCTGCTTGTGAGTTGAAGATTTTACTAGATACTGATGCTGCTAACACTTTGAAGACCTCACGAATGCTGATGCTGCTGATACGTTGGAGATTCCACAAGATGCTGATGTTGTTTATACTATGAAGACTCTTTAGATAAAGGATGAAAACTGTAAATTTGAAATTTCTGACAAGATTAAACTTCAACCATCAGACACTACCATCTAATTCCATGCTTTCACCTTCTCAGCTAGATGTCACACTTCACTCAGCTAACCTTTCATGCAGAAGCGTGGGAACCGGTACCCAGACGGCCACTCAACAAATTAGTTACAGAAATCACGGTCATTATAATGACCGTCATGAAACTGACCGACAAAGCGGTAATGACAACCATCGTGCTTATATTAACCATTTAGTAGCCATCGGAACTCTGGAACGGACTTGACCAGAGATACAGAGTTCAACAGTCTAACCGGTCCGCCAACCCTAGCAGTTACCAAAATTTTCTGCCTTGTTCAGATTCACCTACTAAAATACATGTCAAGACATCAATCAAGACACAGACCTCAGGTAGCCTTTCTGAAGACATTTGTCAGGACACTAGTCACCGCACATGTCATAAGAGTGTCGTCTCTAGGTACGAGTCAAGACTCATAATTTCAGTATATCTTCTAAACCAGACCCTCAGAAATTCAGGGTACCCTCCATGGGGGTATACCCGTTTTGTCATGCCACGCATAAATCAAACCATAAAAGATTCAGCCACCACCACTGGAGTATTATTCAGATTAGACACGCAGTATTCATTCTGTGAGGCTACATATGAACACATTAAGCGTAAGTCGCCACGTTTACTTCACGTATTCCTATGTCAGCTTTATCTTAAATTAGATATTTACCTACCTCCCAACCAGAAAAGACTCCACAGTATCACCCATATTTATAAGGTTTTTCCTTCCAGTTGAAGACAAGATCCGTCTTACTAACTCCCAAATATAGTAATTTTATTTTCTGCCATAAAATCAGTACAAGTTGTTATGCTTTACAGCAAGTGACTTATCATTCCAAAGCTACACAGACCTTTATAGCTGTCAGATATAAATCCACTTCTGAAGTTCTTTAATTTCATGATTAGCAGATTATTCCAGAGTTCCCAGATGTAACTTCAAGAAGTTTTCAAGAAATTCCTTCCTAACCACGAGACATAATATAACATCGAGCTAGTCTCAAGAACATAACTTGTTTTCAAAACTCTTTATTGCAGGGCCTTAGCTAAGTTAAAAGAGTTGCAGTATTTGCTACAAGAGTTAACGGAACGAGGCTTTATTCTCCCTAGCGCACCACCAGGAGGTGCACCGTTTCTATCTATCAGGAAAAGTCGGTAACATGAGATCACGTACCGACCACCAAAAAATTTACAAGATCACCATACATAATCAATGTTCATTCCACGTATAGAAGGTCTATCTGATCTACTACGATGTCTTAAACACTTTTTCTAGAATGATTCACGATCATGCCACCATCAGTGGTGAGAGAAAGAACATGATGTTTTCTAGACTGTTGTTGCACACGTTATAGTCTCTCTAAAATTTTGATTTATACTTATGAGCTCCTAAATGCTCCAGCTATATTACGGTATTTATGCATCAAAATTTTTCCACGGATTCTTAAACAATTTCGCCAGCATATTTATCGATAACACCCTGATCTTCTAATTTCTAGATGAGAACAAGAGGATTATATATTTTTACGATTCTGTAGATTCTCCGATAGGAGAAAATCAAATACGCAGCTTTCCAGATGTGAGTTCCACTTGAACAAGGTGGCATTTCTGAGCCACCCTATTTCAGTAGAAAGAAATTTCAGAAGTACTACGAAGGTAGGGGCCATCACCAGATGGTCAAGACCGACGTCTGTGACTGAAGTACGAAATTTTCTAAGATTCAGTGACTACTACCGTAGAAATTGTTGACAGTTATCACGATTAGCTTTCCATGAATAAGCTTACGCATAAAGGAGATGGCCTACACTAAAATTTTGTATCCCATAAGATCCTACGCTAGGAGATATCTAATTTACCAAGACTCAAAATTCTTTCACTACTGTTCACCCAGATTTCACCAGAATGTATCATAATCCCAGACAGAATTTTAATAGAAATAGTATAAAACGTAGACGCAGCTATGTTCATATCTAAATGCCTGTCATTCAAGCATGTTTAAGATAGAACGCCTTCATGCTAGCGAGTTATTACTACCAGTAGAAATTCTGGCAGGAAGGAGACAAGATTCCATGAAGATTATTTTCAGTTTACCATAAAACTCAGAAAATATGATACTATCTAAGTCATTGTCAACCATTTAAACCAGCCTACACGGTTTCTCTCATTCGAAGAGATTTCGTAGTAGTAGTGTAACACCCCATTTGTTAAGATGGAATGCTACAGTAAAATATGGCGTGTCATCAAAGCATGCTAGGTAAATGTCATTCATGACCATAAATAGAAATACCGGAATCAAACACCGGTAGTCTAAGTAACTCACACACAACAATATTAAGTACTGCAAAAGAAAAAGACTAAACAATGTTGAAATGAAATAAAGTATGAAAAAGTAGGAATAAATGCATATGGTAAAAGAGGCTGGATAGCTTCCATCTGAACGCACATACTCTGTAGATCCTACTTGCGACCTTGGGGACCTGCCATTTGGGAACATGGAAATGGAAAACGGCTGAGCATAACGCTCAGTGCACGAATATATAGCACACATAAAGACGTAAAATAATGAAAGCATATAAAGCATATAAAGCATGAATTGCAGCGAAAATGAATAAGTCCTGGGAAACCTAGATGTATGTTATGTTTACTGGTTTTAGTTATGAAAACATAGCTTATGTTACATATGAAAATCAGTATTAGTTTAATATACCAAAATCCAATATAGGTCATGAGGCCAACAACATGCATGAATACTTTGAGGGGTGACCTCGTCATGCAAATTAGAGGGGATGCCTCTAATTAATTGGTAATGGGTAGGAGGGATCAGATCCTGTGAAGGATGCAAGGAACACACCACATTTATAGGTGATTATCCATATAAACATGATATGAATAAATAATAAACGCAGCGGGAAGATCAATAATTAACGAATCCATAGAGCATATGATTAATCAATAAAAATACATATAAAATTATACCTTTGTTGCGTGATTCGGTAAGAACAACCGGAGATAACAAACGATGTAAGGAGACAATCATCACATGATCTAACCAAGAAACTAAATGATCAAAATAGATCACCTCTATGATGTATCCACACTACACGTCCTTGTATACCCCGTAGATGCTAGTCTATAACCCCGTAACTCTTGAAAACAAGTCTTGAATGAACAAGATTCAAGATTCATGATCAAAACCTCAAAACCCTCTAATTAGGGCTGTATAATTTCGTGGTTTTAGGTCAAGGAAAAGAAATATGGTGTTTTGGTAACTTGTTTATGGTAATGAATGAGTAATGAATGCCTAATCAATTCATACTTATTCAAAAAACAAACCTTCCTTTTCATTTGTGTGGTAGGCCACTATAGGGCCCAAATGGGCTTTCCATTTGTTTGTTCTGGTCCAATGGATTAAGTACTTTACTTAGTCATTAGAAGCCCAATAGCGATCCTGAGTTACGTAGGTTATATATATATCGTAAATACATTAGACACGATATATTAAGTGGTACCTCTGTGTATATGTGTGTGACCCCATAGGCTCACATGTCTCTAGCCGTGTAACTATTTATTATGACACGAGCATACTCCAACAGCTCCCACTTGCGCACGTCATAATAATCAGGTAATTATACAAGCAATGGTTAGCGTCTAGCAACACGTCAATGCCCCTAGAAACATATGAGGATAGTTTCTCAAACATCTCTTTTAAATGGTTTAGATATCAGTCATCCTTTTGTTTCAGATACTTTATTAAACTTCAGACATGGATCAAAAGTCATTCTTTAGTTTAAATATTATGTTTCTCGATATAGATATTGAACTAGATTACCAAATTAATCAAGAATCATCTTAATTACATTTGGGTGTAGCCACACACACATCTGTACAATTCATCGAGGGGCCCAGTAGTATCTTACTCCAATACAAGTGGAGGAACAAATCTTATTTTGACTGCAAGTGTCGTTCATGTGTTTCACATCGCACCTGAAAATGGTCTTTATAACAGCCTTGTTCAGGACAGCGTTTAACCATATCAAAGATTGACATTCCACACATACAAAACCTACTTGCATCTCAAGTCTAAGGATAAGATATTTAACCACTTACGAGATTCACTATTGACGACGATCCATGTAGTGAATTCTCGTAGGTTGGGTTAATCCAATGTTCATCCAATGAACACATATGAGTTTAGCGGCATCATCAGTTAATATTCTTTCCTAATGAATATGACCAACTCACATTTGTCTTAATTCGACAATACTCCCGTATCGTCAACTGACAATGGATAATTTAGAATAACTAAATTATTCATGGATTAAACATGCTAATATAGAACACAGTAGTACAAATGAAGACGATCTACCAAGTATATCAATTCATTATTTAGTAAAACTGCTTAACGTTCCATTATCCAAATACCAAAAAAAGATATACATGAGACTACTCTAAGGTCAAAGTCCAATGTTCCAAGCATGATGAACATGTTTGACTACAAGACATTGAATTTACACAAGGACCTGTTGAGTTGTCATCTGAGTGAACTTTGAGAATACTTTTTTTAGAAACTCACAAATAGTGAAGATTTTGAATAATACGACTATTTTCATTTTGTATATGTGCGCTCAAGTGCTAATACAGTAATACTAGCATCACCAAAGTACATTACATAGGTTGTTTGAAGCAATTAGAACACCTATTTAAGACAATCGTCTTAACAGCTTCCCAAACTGTAAAGTATTCTTATTTAACTAATGAGTAGTGCAACAATGCTTTTCATCAAGCACGTCTAGGTAGTAGTATTATCATTGAAGATGAAATCCTACTATCACTAGTATTGAGTACCATCTCAATCAAAGTAAGCATTAGTGTATAAACTCAACACTAATCTTCTTAGCTAAAATCCGTAAACGATGATCAAGTATATAGTATTCTAATGACTTCCACTTAGATACTTTGTGATCAGTTCATCTTGCATTCATGCAAGTATCAACATTAGTCTTAATACATCACATATCATATGTAATGAATCCACTAGGTAAACTAAAGGTTTCCATGTACATAATCAATCTTATCACGTCATATTAAACTTTGAGACATTCTCAATGATGTGTTATATTTAGACTTATTAACCGCCTATGTCTTATTATAATAAGCATATGTCCCAAGGTTATATGTTTTACTTCTTTATCTCTCAATAGAAATATATTCCAAGTCAAGGATTAAAAACTAGCTTTGATGGAATAATATTTCCAATATGTTAACAACATATGAGATTTAAAACAAACAAAATAATATGCTCCTACTAGCTTTAAGGGTACTCGAGAGTTATCTTTGTTTTAATCATGATCATATCCTTGATTCAAACATAAGATTCCAGCTCCTAGATGCATGCTCTAATCCACACTTGGATTTCTAGAGTTTGTACACCAATTACCATATTTCATATTCATGAAATCAAGTACGGTAATTAATATCTTTATTAATTTTACACTCGTAAAGAAAAGAAAGCCTTAAATCATGATCAATTGCTTGAGCATGCCTTAAACTCTATTCAAAGAGAGTGTCGATAAATGTGTACAATTGTGTCCATATCTATCTTCTCATAGAAGACCATTTATAACCTATCAGTCTTACTGATTAGTGAAAGCTAATCAAATTCTAAAATTGATTTTCTTTTATGGACTACATCTAACCATTCATAGTTTGAGTCATTCATTAGATTCTAAATTTAAAAATGAGTCTCGATAGTTATGAGGTTCAAAATGATCCTCTAACTAATATTCCTCAACATTGACATGACATTCATATCTTTAGGTGCTTGAGGTATCCTTGCGGATATGCGAATGGGAGTTACAACAATTTGTGGCTTTTGCATTTACATGCTCAGCCTCATAATGTCGTTCACTAGTGTATTTAGAAGGTTGTATTTTATTTCTTACTTTCTACAAAGATGCACAAAGGCTCCCACTTGCTTCTTGTAAGAGGATACTTTCTCCAAGTACACAACATGTCGAGCAACAATGAATTGTTCTCGTTTAGGATGTATAAAATAAACTGAAATTTCTTAATTCAAGTTTTGTTAGTAACACGTCTAACATGATTTTAACAAATTCAAGACTTCAACTAAGACTTACTGGGAGTCATCCCATTCCATAAATTGATGGTTTCTTAGTTACCTTCTTGTTTGGAACCATATTGAATAAGCACGGGCATATTTAAATTTGTGTTAACCTTAATAAGATACAAGAGAGAGAGTAGTTAATGTTATCAAGGATCAAATAATAACAATAGTATTTGATTTTACACATGAGACATAGTGTTGAAATTATGAGACAGTATCACAATTCCTTTGATAAAATAATACTCATTGGCTCACATATTTTATAATTTGGCCAAACCAAATTGCATAAACAATATATTCAAGCCGATTGCATGCTATAAAGTATGATTATTTTAGTAGTTCAAGAACTTCATGTTCATGTTTTAACAAGAAAACATAACATGTTGGTCGCTAAATATACTTTATAAGATATTGAACAATCCAATAACTTCATTGTATATGCCCTATCAGGAAGACAAAACAAGTCAAGTACTTACTTTATTTTATAAGTCTTTGAACAAGACATAAATATACTAGAAATAAAGTATTATTGAATGCCTACTTTTGGCTTCAATAGTATTTTCAAGTTAATTTACATACTTCATATTTATGTCTTTACAAGAAGACATATGCTTATTAGCTAAAACATTTAGGTAATGTGATGAAGTAATTTTTATTATTTCTTGACATTAGTTCTCTATTAGGCAACATACATCAATATGTATAAGTCCTAATAGAATATTATAAGCCATATTGTGTTGTACCTTGCGCACTCTAATAATTCTCCCACTTGAGCATGGCACAACATCATATATGAATAATATTAAAATATCACATATATAATAAGATTTAAGTCATACTTAAATCAAGCTTGTATAGAAGGGTTATGTAGAACTTCATCGTTTAATAAGCAATCATGCATAACTATTTTTAGATAACATTTCGGGAAGAGACATCAGAAAAGCGACTAGTTATCTTTTAAAGTAATATGCAATAAGGCTTAGAAAACTATGATGTTATTTCAAGACAATCTAGAAATTAAGTGGGTCACTTACAAGGTGATAAGCTCATAGCTCCCACTGAATAAGACAACTTTACAAGTGTGTCCTATGGTTAAAAAAATGCATTGCTCCCATTAGTTTAGACAACATTTTGAATGTATCTATACTAGTGAAAAAGTAAGTAGCAATTTGTATACTTTCTAGTTCTTTGAATGTCTACACATTATAGCCAATGTGAGTCTCGTAGACTAGTAAACATGTACATAGATATTCAAAGAAAAGTATCAAGTTCTACTATATTTGTGATGAGATTTCCATCGATGCCATTAACTTGAAAGTTTTTCATGCAATTCCTCTTTCTACTTTACCTCAAAGGTGTGTAGAATCTTATGGAACTTGTTTGTGTAAGGAAAATATACTATAAAAACATGCTAGTAATTTCCTTTCCTCTCACGGTTTAATGAGACTTCAATTTCTAATCAAGACTCATACAATATCTTAACACTTTAAGATATGCAACCCTACTTAATCATTTTGACTTACAAGACAATGTGATTTCTTGAGTAGGTGTGTATTAAGATTGATTAGAATTGAGAAGATTCAAGTGTTCCTATTACAGCTTTCTCATACAAGGAGAAAGGATGGGAACGAGTCTTATTCTTACAAGGAAAGAAGACTTAGTTTGTTTTCCTCTAACACAAAAGGAAACAAACTTTGTTTACGGTTTGTGTTGCACAAAATCATTAATAGAAAAACAAAGTTCATATTTAGTATTTTCGATAATTATCCTTTTAAAACTAACTACCCAAGTTTATAAAAACAATTAATTTTACGAAAAGGCTAAGATCCTCATTGAGTTTCCACCACCACATCAGTTGATCTGCTAGCAATGATAGATTCAACAAGTAGATGACGTTCATCAATTGCAAATCTTGTGCAATTCTTAGATCCTTATGGGACTCATGACACAAGCAAACATTTCACTAAATGTCAAACTGGCATGTTTAGTCCCATCCTTGCCTCGGTCAAGGTCTCACCGTTGTACCGATTAAGTCATCCAATTTGAGAACATGCGAGAATAAGTCTAGGTCTCACGCATAGATAATAATCACCTTGGGTTACAATTCACATCCGTCTCAGAAGATGCAAAAAGTAATTGCAAGTGATCTCAAACGATTGGACGGCATGACTTAAATTTGAGACGGGTATAAAAGTTTGATTTACAAATCAAAAGTGTGTACGAGGAAGCATGCATTCATCCATCGTAGCACAAGTTAAAAACATTTCTTAACTTAAGTCTACTCTTGTTTTAATTTATGCGTGTCAAGTTGTCCAAGTTAAAGACTAATATAAAACCTAAGTGGAAGTATTATTAGTTTAGACAATACATAAAATAAATAACATTCATAACATGTTATGAATTATTATGAAAACAAGATTTTTGTTTTAAATCATATTTAAACTTTAGACTAAATCAAAGATTTAGTTTTATAAATGGTTTGTGATTGGTATCAAGTTTTATAAAAACATTTGCAAGTTATAGCAAGATATCAAGCAAATAAGCAACCACACAACCACAAGTATGCAAAGCCTCGAACCGATGAAAAACCTATGCTTGATATCGTGAGCCATCAAGAGGACCAAGAAGTCAACTAAGGGTAAGTCAACGCAACCACAAAGTAGACTCCCACTTGCTCCAAGACCATCTAGAGCAAGTAGAACCCAAAGTGAACATGAGGCCCAAATATGTCATAAAATTTCAGTCGACTTCTAGGGCCCAAAACTCATAAAAGGAGTCCTCCCTAGCTTGAGCTCCAGTTGAGACTTTTGAAGGCCCATGAGTTGTGAATTAGCACACCAAAATTAGGCTTCTATCTCCTTATAGAACTCCGAGAAATCGCGTTTTAGTGCAGCTCACTCAGCAGCTCCGAATTTCATAATATGTCTTTAATTCTTTAGCCATTCCCATCCAAGCATCGGTTACAATTGATTTATGACTAAAAACATTTAACCTATCATTAAACTACTGTAAAGTGCCCAAACAATGGCTATAACCAACATCAAAAACATATTAATTAAGCCGAAACAATGGCAAACCCCAAAACTGAAATTAAATGCAAATCAACACACAACATGTCACATTTGGTCTAGGTTTTCATCGGCTTTGCATACGAAACATAATAATACCATAAGATTATGAATATAACAAGGTGTTGGCTAAGTCCATGGCCAAACATGCATCTATTTGCCATGAAAACATAATTAAACAACAAGAAACACTTGTTAGCCAATGAAATCGAAGAAATAATCAACAATTAATTAAACCCCCGATTGGTACGTGTAACTGATACAAGGCTTTTGGCCTGATAAGAAAATTAATGTTCGTTGTGTTGGTCTAATCGAATTGATCTAGGTTCTCTATGTGACTCTGCTGTCTTTGGTGAAACAATAAAGTTGTCGTTGTAGTATTTAAAATAAAAAGTGCGAAACTTTAAAGTAAAAATGCAATTAATTTAAATCTAAGTCTAATTAAAGTAAGTGCAAGTATTTAAAAACGTGACTGAAATTAAAGGGAACTAATGTAAATAACGCAAACTTAAATCTATCTAAGGCAATCTTAAAACGCAACTAAAACTTAAACTAAGGCAAGGCTAAAATAAAGCTAAGACAAGTAATCTTAAAGTGCAATTAAATAAAAAGGCGGGAAAAATAAAGCTTGAAAATGAAAGGCAGAAATTTAAAAACAGATACTAACAAAAACCTGAAAGAAACCCCTTGATTCGGAACTTTTAAGTTCCGAATGAACCTAGCTCATGAGTCGGAACTCCTTGATACGGAAGTCTTGATCCGAAACTTTCGTTCGGAAGACTTCCGGATGAACAAGCTTGAGTCGGAAGTTTGGTTCGGAAGTTTTGGCTGATTCGGAACTTGTCCTTCGTCCGGAATTTCTCGTCCAGAACTTTCCTTCGGAAGTTCTTTCGGAAGTTTTCGTCCGGAACTTTTCCGGATGAAGCTTGATTCGAAAGACAAATCTTGACTCGGAACTTTGCTGTTGATCCGGAACTTTTTCATTCGGAAGATTTCGTCTGGAACTTTGAATGTTCCGGATGAACAAGCTTGGTTCGGAAGTTTTTGCTGATCCGGAACTCTTCCGGATGAAGCCCTTGATCCTGAACTTTGAAGTTCCGAATGAAAGAACTCCTTCTCTTGAGTCGGAAGTTTACCTGGAAAGATCAGATACAGCAACAAACATCCCCGAAGAACAAGGGAATCACAATAATAACGATCTAAACACAAATTTAACCAAAATCAAACAAACGATTTAACAAAACTAATAACAAAACATTCAATAATCATAAACTAACAATTTAAATCAACAAAACAAACAAATTTAACCACAATAATCAAAAACCCACTTGATCAAAATAAGAACATGAACATGAACACAAACATAAACATAAAAATCAAAGATTAAGAAAGGTAGATAGGAGATTAACAAGATAAAATAAAGATTGACAAGAATTAAATGAAAACTTACTTGAAATTAAAGGAATTTAATGTGCAAGACAAGGTATTTAAATTGACAAGTATTTAAATGACATGAATTAAAGGTGCAAGGTAAGTAAATGATGGAATACTAATTGTCACACTTAGCCAACAACAAAAAATAATTATCTAGCCTAAACTATATATAGGGGAGGATTAGGAAGTTTCCTCCCCTCTTTCCTTTCCTCTTAATTACAAGATTAAGTCCTTCCTTCTTTAATCTTCATTAATTGTATGCTTAGTCCTTTTCTTCTTATGACTTTTGGCTCGGGATTTCTTTGAACTCGTTTTTTAATTCTTCGATAAAATAGACTTGAGTTCTTCGGCTTTAAGTAAACTTCCGTCTTTTGACTTTTTATTCGATAAATCTTCAGAATTGGTCTTGGACTTCCGTTCTTTTTGCACTCTTGACTTCTTGACTTCGTCTTTCATCGTTTTCTTCAATAAAAGCCCGTAAATGCCCGTGAATGCCCGTGTTTTCTCCACTTTTCACCTTTTCGTCCTAAATCACAACAAAACACAAACCACGCATAATTCCGACATAAAAGACATAAAATACATGTTTTGGCTCGGTTATTATTGTAATTAAGTGGTAAAAAGGATGGGTGTTTACACACCTATCAAATCCCCTACACTTGATCATTGCAATGTCCTCATGTAATGCATTAGTTACAAAGCACGTTTACATTTTTCATCATAATTAATCTACGTTGGCCTTTATTAAAAAGATAGAAAATTACAAACATACAAAGTAAAGAAATCAAAAGCATACCTTGGGTTTTGGAAATGTCATGAATAATCATCATCCTCAAGTTTTCACTTTCTCCAAACCAAGCTTAAAAACGAGATCATTGTTATTATAAGTTAGTAAAGTGACACGAACTCATGTGGGCCAATTATTCACTTAGACTCCCTTATTCCTAGGGGTATCTCTTATATTTTATTATTGTCTTGAATGATCACGAGGATGCATTGTTTGACTTATTTTGATAGTTATTTAGTCCAAAAATAAAGTGAACGATTTAATCAATAGTTAGATAAAGGACAAAATCTTTTAAAACTGCTTCTAGGGACCTCATAAAGTTCATATCTTGGCATAACTCGCTTCGCGATTTGAGACCTTTCTCGGACCGATATTTGGCAGCGACTTCATACTTCAAACCTTGAGAGACGTTCATGAAATAATGGTCTTCTCTTCATATAGGAATTTCTTCACTTGAAGTTTTGAGAGATTCATACTTGGACCACGACTTCTTCATTTTTCTCCAATCTTTATTTTGGATTTTGATATACAACGATCCGCCTCCTTTTTGACTTGGATCTATTTATCCTCATACCTTGTTAGGGTCTTTTCGGATACACTTCTCCATGACTTTTGGGAGTTTTTTGCTTTTCGTCGTGTGTCTCGATCCTTCATATTGATTTTCGATAAATGATTCTTCACATCACTTTGGATCTTTAGCAACAAAATATAGTCCTCATGCCTTGTTAGGGCCTTTTCGGACTCGCCAATTTTCGCATCCCGCTTCAATAAGTTATGCCTTGGCTATGAACTCTAATCCATACCGAGCAACTTTTAAACGATCTTGGGCTAGAAGCTAAGTAACTTTTCAAATCGTACAACCTTATTTATTAGCAGATAAATTATTAGCAAGCGATGGGAGAATAGGCTCATAATTAACTCACATAAATTCACGAAAGAATACCGAACTTATAATTGGCTCTATCATCTCCCGTTCTCCACAATTTAAAATCTCAAGGAATGAGACTCATGGATGCTTAGCCTATTAAATCAAAGTTTTGGGTGTTCGAGTCGCCTATAGGATCTTGCAAATTCTTAGACTCTTTCAAGTTTAGAAATCGCATTTTAAAGTTCCTTTGATAAACGACTCTCTAGGATCAATTATAGGAACTTGCGAAAAGTTCTTGTTCTTAACCCGTGAGAGTTAAGACTTGCGTGTTTTATAGCTCCCTATATAAAAGCCTAGAAAAACTTGACTTAAACACGTTAAGGATACTAGCTAGAGTAACTTAGATAAGTAAACTCGGGTTGAGTTAAAAGATTCACAACGTTTGAAAATTAAAACCACTTTATTAAACATTTATTCTAATAAGGAAAGAAAAATAACTATACAAAGGTAAAGACTAATAGGCCAAAATAGATCAAAAATTTTGAAAAATGTCGAAAAATTGATTTTCCGGTTAAAATGAAGACAAATACAAGGAAAAGACCACTTAACTTCGATAGAAGTCCCCCCTACACTTAAGATAAACATTGTCCTCAATGTTAAAGCATGTGGGAGTAAACTCCCCTACACTTAGGACATTGTGCACGTTGTTTAAATCTTGCTAAGGAAAGGTCAACTAACGAGATCCCTATTTTAATATTGAGAAAATATAAAACAGTGAATCGAAAAGAGTTTAGGATAGAACCGGGAAGAAGTGGACACGGAATCGCGGGGCGTCAAGAATTATCAAGAGTGGATCATTTAAGCTCGAATCCCTGATTAAGAAGAAGAGAGGAGAGAAAAGAAAACCAACGGGTCTCCCCCTACACTTATGGTAAAGAAAGCGAAAAGATAGATGCATGGGTTGCCTCCCAAGAAGCGCTTGATTTTTGTTAACCGAGTCGTGAGCCTGACTCGACCTTGATTATCAACGGAAGAAGCATGAAACATATCCACCAGGATCAAAGACATAGTTTTCGTCCACTAAATAGCACGAGCTTAAGGCGAACAAGGCAAGCCAAAGAAGAGTAGGCAAGGTTCCCTTAAGCAGTGATGGAGCACGGTGGAAGCAAGGATGAAGTGGTGCAAGCATGTCTTCAAAATTTCCAAAGATTTTTCCTTTTATTTCATCAGGTGGATACTGAGATGGCTGCAGAATGTCAATACCGGGGTCGAACACCTTTTCCTTTAGGGGAAAATAGCACTCAGGCTCAGCAGAGTGTGAAGAAGATCCGCGAAGAAGCACAACCTCGTCCTCAGAAGGGGGACAAAGAGGTGTTAACTCATACGTGCTGCGGATATCGGTGTCGACCGGTTTCTTCTCCTTTGAAAGAATGTGCTTCAAATATAAAGTAGGATCAAGACGATAATCTTCAAAATCATAAGGAGGGGCATCACTCTCATGAGGGAAGTAAGTGTTGAGAAATTCAGAGAAGTCTTCCTCAAATGAGTAATCGTCCAAAGTAGGATCGAGTGATGCCGGAGGATCTTCATTATGTGAAGAATCGCTCGAAAGAGTATCGGCCTCATCAAAATCATCGAAAGTGGGCATCTCGGGATACTCAGAAGTACAATCATCAAAATCATCCGAATCTGAGCTAGAATCATCATCATCATAAGTATCAAAGACCGGTGGAGAATCATAAATGGGAGAAGCGTCCAAATTGGAGCGAGAATCATCCACATCATCATGAAAAAGCGGATTATCAATGCAAGAGTCGAATAGAGGATTGTTGTAGACGACAAAATCATCGAGCACATTAGTCATATTCACTGATTCTCGTCCATAGTATTTGCCTGTAAGCTTCCCCATTTTGAAAATTTGTGAATCATCCCCGACTCTTAAGATTAACTCACCTTCGACAACATCAACTAAAGCTCGTCCGGTTCTTAAGAATGGCCGACCAAGTATTAAAGGAATACGAGGGTCCATTTCATAATCAACTACGACAAAGTCGACCGGGAAAGTAAATGTGCCAACTTTAATGAACACGTCTTCGGCTATACTGACAGGGTAAGCGAGAGTGCGATTTGCAAGTTCAAGAGTCATCTTTGTTGGAGTAAGGTCGGGCAATGATAGTGTTTTCCAAACACTCAGTGGCATCAAATTAATACTGGCCCCGAGATCAGCAAGGGCAGTAAATTCTTCAGTTTTGTTGAACACGCAAGGCAACACAAAACGACCGGGATCTCCAAGCTTTTCCGGAAGTTCTTTAAGAATAACTGCATAGCAGTTTTCATTTAAGCGTGTGTTGGCGAGTTCAATCAGCTTCTCCTTCTTGCTAAGCAATTCCTTGAATGCTTTGACAAATTTCGGCATGTGGACAAGTGCTTCAACAAGGCTAATGTTGATGTTCATTTGAGAAAGCATCTTCACATATTTCGACACTTGGCAGTCATTCTTGGTTAGCTAGTTGGTCTTGCCTAAGCGAGAAGGGTATGGGATATTGGGTTTATAGGTGGAAGGGGAAGGTGTAGTCGGTAATGGTTGAGATGTTGAAGGGTCCTTCCGGGAAACATCGTCATGACGAGGAGGAGACGGTAATGGTGCACTAATACTAGGTGTAGGAGGAGGTGTAGATGATGGGGGTGGGATTAGTGGTCCTACGATGGTAACACCACTACGAGTAGTAACAGCACTCACATTAGCTCGCGGATTGGTGACGGTGTTTGAAGGTAGAGAACTCGAAGTAGAAGGTTGAGTGGAGGGCAAGAAACTAGCCAACATATTCTTTAATTCATTCGTTTGAGTGCTGAAGGAGGATTGAATATTATCACGAACCTCGGACCTTATCTCATTTCCTTGCTTTGTGATATCTCCTTTCAAATTGATTATTTGGCTCTGCAGATTCTTGATTTGCTCACCTTGAGTTCTCATGATGGCTTTAACATCGGGATTAATGGGTGGGGTTTGTTGGGCGGGAGGGTTATAAGGATTAGAAGCTCTCGATGGGATTTGGTTGCTTCTATTGTAGTTGTTGGCGGGGTTTTTGTTTTGAGGAGAAAAACCGGGTGAAAGTTAATTGTTGGAACGGTAACTCAGCAGATTTCTATCCCCTTGAGGTCGAGCTTGGTAATTTTCCGGTGAATAATTACCATAAGCTGCATACACATTTTCCGGATTTCCTTGAGTCGAAGGACAATCGGTGTATGAGTGAGGACCGCCGCATGTTTCACAAGGAGCAGCAATAGCTTTAACTTGTTGTTGTTGTTGGTTTGAAGCCAAGAGTTGCATACTTCTGTTCATTTCAGTCAACACACGGGTGAGTTCGGTCATATCAGGGTTTGCTGAGGTGGAGGAAACATTGACTCTCGGGTTGTTCCTTGAAGAAGCAGAGGAATCCCAGTTTTTATGGTGAGTAGTCATGTTCTCAATAAGCTCACTACACTCCTCGGGTCTCCTTTTCATGAATGTGCCATCGGCGGCTGCATTAATCGTATCACGATCTCGAAAAGTCAAACCGTTGTAGAAAGTATCAATTAACGTCACAGGGAGCATGTTGTGGTTTGGACAACGATCAATCAAGACATTATATCTCTCCCAAGCATCAAAAAGAGATTCATCAGGGTCTTGCATGAAACCGCTGATTTGATTGCGAAGGCTCGTGACCATGGATGGTGGAAAGTAGCGCGACAAAAAGCGTTGAGTCATGTCATCCCAAGTATGAATTGAATTCTTTGGAAGACGATCAAACCATATCTCGGCGTGATGTGATAAAGTATGTGGGAAGAGTTGTAGGCGAAGAACATCCATTGTGGCACCAGGCAACTTCATGCTTTGGGTGATTGTAATGAACTTGTCGAGGTGTTTGTTGGCATCATCATCAGGCAATCCACGGAATGGGTTTGTTTGCACTTGCTGAATCATGTGGTGCTTCAACGAAAACTCAGGAGCGTTGATTTGCATCAGCGCAATCGGTCCTCCTCGTCCAAACATGGTAGGTTGAAAAAGTTCCTCCATTGTCCGAAGATCGGGCTGTGGAAGAACATTGTTGTTATTGTTGAGGTGCGGTGGAATGTTGTTGTTGACACCTGACATACTTAAATCTTCTTGAGTCTCGGGCTCTTGATAATTAGAAGATCTAGTACGCATACACCTGAAAATGCAAAAGAAAAAGAAACCAAACACAAAGAAATATATATACAATAAAAATAAAATCTTTTTGGATTTTTGAAAATTTTAATTTTTATGGATTTTTAGCAATTTTTAATGCAAGAAAATAACGCTCACAAGTGAACAGATCCCAAAAAGCAACGCGTCTTTCACAGAAAACCGTTAATCTTTACGAAAAGAGCCGGCAGCGGCGCCATTTGATACAAGGCTTTTGGCCTGATAAGAAAATTAAAGTTCGTTGTGTTGGTCTAATCGAATTGATCTAGGTTCTCTATGTGAATCTGCTGTCTTTGGTGAAACAATAAAGTTGTCGTTGTAGTATTTAAAATAAAAAGTGCGAAACTTTAAAGTAAAAGTGCAATTAATTTAAATCTAAGTCTAATTAAAGTAAGTGCAAGTATTTAAAAACGTGACTGAAATTAAAGGGCACTAATGTAAATAACGCAAACTTAAATCTATCTAAGGCAATCTTAAAACGCAACTAAAACTTAAACTAAGGCAAGGCTAAAATAAAGCTAAGACAAGTAATCTTAAAGTGCAATTAAATAAAAAGGCGGGAAAAATAAAGCTTGAAAATGAAAGGCAAAAATTTAAAAACAGATACTAACAAAAACCTGAAAGAAACCCCTTGATTCGGAACTTTTAAGTTCCGAATGAACCTAGCTCATGAGTCGAAACTCCTTGATACGGAAGTCTTGATCCGGAACTTTCGTTCGGAAGACTTCCGGATGAACAAGCTTGAGTCGGAAGTTTGGTTCGGAAGTTTTGGCTGATTCGGAACTTGTCCTTCGTCCGGAACTTCTCGTCCGGAACTTTCCTTCGGAAGTACTTTCGGAAGTTTTCGTCCGGAACTTTTCCGGTTGAAGCTTGATTCGGAAGACAAATCTTGACTCGGAACTTTGCTGTTGATCCGGAACTTTTTCGTTCGGAAGATTTCGTCCGGAAGTTTCGTCCGGAACTTTGAATGTTCCGGATGAACAAGCTTGGTTTGGAAGTTTTTGCTGATCCGAAACTCTTCCGGATGAAGCCCTTGATCCTGAACTTTGAAGTTCCTAATGAAAGAACTCCTTCTCTTGAGTCGGAAGTTTACCTGGAAAGATCAGATACAGCAACAAACATCCCCGAAGAACAAGGGAATCACAGTAATAACGATCTAAACACAATTTTAACCAAAATCAAACAAACGATTTAACTAAACTAATAACAAAACATTCAATAATCATAAACTAACAATTTAAATCAACAAAACAAACAAATTTAACCACAATAATCAAAACCCACTTGATCAAAATAAGAATCTGAACATGAACACAAACATAAACATAAAAATCAAAGATTAAGAAAGGTAGATAGGAGATTAACAAGATAAAATAAAGATTGACAAGAATTAAATAAAAACTTACTTGAAATTAAAAGAATTTAATGTGCAAGACAAGGTATTTAAATTGACAAGTATTTAAATGACATGAATTAAAGGTGCAAGGTAAGTAAATGGTGGAAGACTAATTGTCACACTTAGCCAACAACAAAAAATAATTATCTAGCCTGAACTATATATAGGGGAGGATTAGGAAGCTTCCTCCCCTCTTTCCTTTCCTCTTAATTACAAGATTAAGTCCTTCCTTCTTTAATCTTCATTAATTGCATGCTTAGTCCTTTTCTTCTTATGACTTTTGGCTCGGGATTTCTTTGAACTCGTTTTTTAATTCTTCGATAAAATAGACTTGAGTTCTTCGGCTTTAAGTAAACTTCCGTCTTTTGACTTTTTCTTCGATAAATCTTCAGAATTGGTCTTCGACTTCCGTTCTTTTTGCACTCTTGACTTCTTGACTTCGTCTTTCATCGTTTTCTTCAATAAAAGCCCGTAAATGCCCGTGTTTTCTCCACTTTTCACCTTTTCGTCCTAAATCACAACAAAACACAAACCACGCATAATTCCGACATAAAAGACATAAAATACACGTTTTGGCTCGGTTATTATTGTAATTAAGTGGTAAAAAGGATGGGTGTTTACACACCTATCAGTAACCAATGGCCTTAGGTTATTAAAAATATATATTAAAAACCTTATAATTATCATATAATTACAGAATAATGGTTATATGGGCTGTTTAAAACTCGTTTCAAGAATCGTTCAAAAAAACGCGTTTTAGGTCATTTTACACGTACCGGTAACAATACCAATTAAGATATGCGTAACCCGTGGCCATGGAATAAAAAAATACAGATCATAAGACCATATTATGGTCTTTTTTAACACGAAAATTAAGCCCTTGGGGCTGTTTTAATTTTTCTTTATTAATCCTCCAAAAACACGCGATTTGGCCACTTTTACGCATACCCGATAATCATATGACATCATATGATGGCTCGTGATACCACTATAGGTGATTATCCATATAAACATGATATGAATAAATAATAAACGCAGCGGGAAGATCACCTATTAACGAATCCATAGAGTCATATGATTAATCAATAAAAATATAGATAAAATTATACCTTTGTTGCGTGATTCGGTAAGAACAACCAGAGATAACAAACGATGTAAGGAGACAATCATCACATGATCTAACCAAGAAACTAAATGATCAAAATAGATCACCTCTATGATGTATCCATACTACACGTCCTTGTATACCCCGTAGATGCTAGTCTATAACCCCGTAACTCTTGAAAACAAGTCTTGAATGAACAAGATTCAAGATTCATGATCAAAACCTCAAAACCCTCTAATTAGGGCTGTATAATTTCGTGGTTTTAGGTCAAGGAAAAGAAATATGGTGTTTTGGTAACTTGTTTATGGTAATGAATGAGTAATGAATGCCTAATCAATTCATACTTATTCAAAAAACAAAACCTTCCTTTTCATTTATGTGGTAGGCCACTATAGGGCCCAAATGGGCTTTCCATTTGTTTGTTCTAGTCCAATGGATTAAGTACTTTACTTAGTCATTAGAAGCCCAATAGCGATCCTGAGTTACGTAGGTTATATATATATCGTAAATACATTAGACACGATATATTAAGTGGTACCTCTGTGTATATGTGTGTGACCCCATAGGCTCACATGTCTCTAGCCGTATAAATATTTATTATGACACGAGCATACTCCAACAACATTCACCATGAAATCCTAACTAAAACTGAACCTAGGATGCACCTGTACGCCCTACATGATATAACAATATAATAATGGCCAAATAACTAAAAGGGACGCCACGAGCTATCACTCCACCGTGGTGAAGTCATAACACTTGTGCCTCCAGTGTTATGGTTATGGTACCTCCATAACTAGGTGAAACTGGTCATGCATGTATATGGATATGGTAACTAATAAACATAAGCATTTAATCTGTAACTATTGGGGAAAACAGTTGGCTGCATACGGGAAATCCTAATAAAAGAAGAGATTATCCCTACTGAAGGACGGAAAATCTGTACCTTGTATCCAGTAGAAGCTAACGAAAACGTTAAAGAACCTACTCCGCCTTGATGGATAATACTGCATAAGAATGGGAACGTGTATGAGGTGTCTAAATTACATGTGTTTTACTAGTTCTGTGTGTTAATAGCTTGTTATACTTATTCTGTCATGTTTTAGTGTTTTACTATGTTATCTGTAGTTATACTGATGTTCTGTAATGTATTATGCATGTACTAGTGTATTATATTACTTGTATTGTAATACTAAGTAACGTTCTAAAAATAGCAAGTTTCCATAAATAGTAAGTTTCTAAAACTAGAATGTTTCCAACAATAGTAAGTTTCAATAATTAGAAATAAACTGGATTATTAATAATAAATAAAGTTTAATTAGTAAATACAAGTCATGGTTTAAAGGTAATAGCTTATTAATTAAATAATTTAGTTAATTAATTAAACTATACGTTATAAGAATTGAATTAAAAATTCGTGTTTTAATTAAATTAAGCAAAGTAAAATACTTTAGGTTATACATGAAATATTAATTTTAATATTTAACCTAAGTCATGCATTTAATTAAATTAAATAATCTAGAAGTAATTTAATTAAATATATTTTCTGATTTTAGTAGTTTACCGAATCCCGAACCCGTGTTTTAAAAATCAACCCGAGCCCGAACCCGTGGTCACATATAAGCCGAGCCAAACAGCCCTACCAGTGGCTAGACCGGCTAGTCGGTTGCCACTGGTGGCTCTCGGTTCCCACTACCGAGCCACGACAACCAATCCCGAGCCCGGTTCACACCGGTTCTCACCGATTGTGACCGGTTCCCGCTGTTCTTGTTTGTTCGGTTCCCACTGTCAACACCAAAAGCCCCACCGAGACCCTATTGGTCTCGGTTGGCACTTGATCCACAACCAAACCATACCCCGACCTCGAGTCGGGGTCCCTTGCCTTCGTCTGAGCACAAACCAACCAAGCCGAGCCCTTTGAGGGTCTCAGTGGTGGTGTAGCAGCCACGCCGAAGCTTGGCTCTCGGATTGTAGGTCTCGACCGAACAAAAAACACCCAAAACACCCCTTTAATACATGTTTTAATTAATCCCACACGTTTCTTGATTTGTTTTAAGATTAATTAAATAATAATCATGAATTCATAATAGAATTAAAAAGAGAAGGATTGTTTGATTATACCGAACAGGTGTAGGAAAAGATTATGAGATAACGATCACGTACACACAAAAATTAAGTAGAAAAAATCATTCGGTTGTTCTTGGTTGTGCCCTATAGCCGGCGGCATGGAAGGAGGAAGGGAGGCAAGGAGAACTTTTGTGTAACCTAAAAATTGTGATAAAGTTTCTTGGTTTTTTTGTTTAACAAGGGTTCTAGTTGGGTCATGGGCCAAAGCCCACTTCTTCCTTTCTTGTCTCTTTTATCCGCGGCCTACAAGGAGCCCACGGGGAAACCCGTAGTTTTTCCCGAGTTAAATTATTTACGTGATCGTTCATGTTTAATTATCGTGCATTTTATATGTCGTGATCGTAATACATTTATAATATATACGTAAGTACATGTTATTAAATATCATGACACGTGAATTATATTATAAATGGATAGTTTTAATTTTATCGTATTTTCGTGTATTTACTGTTCATGTGTACTGTTCATGGTATTTTAATGCTGGTTTTACAACTCTTCCACTCTAAATGAACAATTCGTCCTCGAATTGGAGAAAACATAAAGTGAAAGAAAACATACCTGAATTAGAACTGGAAATGAGGGTAAGAAGCCCGTATCGACTCCTCCGTCTCCCAAGTGGATTCTCGCTCAGGATGATCCCTCTAGAGGATTTTGACAAAAGAGATCGTCTTCCTCCGCATGACACGATCTTGTCGTTCAAGAACTCGCTCGGGTTCTTCGACACACGACAGATCCTCTCAAATCTGATCAAGCGGATACTGGACAACATGATCTGGATGATAGTTGTATCCTCTGAGAAAGGACACATGGAACACGTTGTGAACGTGTGATAGCTGAGGCGGTAACGCTAAACGATATGACACTTCGCCAACATGTTCTATGATGTCGAACGGTCCGATGAAGCGAGGACTGAGCTTCCCTCTGATTCCAAAATGTTTAACTCCCCGTGCAGGTGATACCTTGAGGAAAACGTGATCACCTACGTTGAAAGATACATCTCTACGATGTTTATTAGCATAGCTCTTATGATGAGCACGAGCTTCCTGAAGCTACGCCTTGGTGACGGTGACCTTCTCATTAGTCACCTCAATCATCTCTAGACCCTCAAGCAGTCGTTCGTCCACCTGATCCCAGCAGATTGGGGCGCGATACTTCCTACCATACAACATCTCAAAAGGAGCACACTTGATGCTAGCGTGCCAGCTGTTGTTTTATGCAAACTCTACTAGAAATATATAATCACCACTCTAGCGCACACGCCCACAGCATGACCTCCAATGTCTGAATGGTACGTTTCGATTGTCCGTCGGTTTGAGGATGAAAGGCAGTGCTGAGCTTAGGTTTGGTGCCCCAAGCTTTCTGAAGACTCTGCAAGAAACGTGATGTGAAACGGGGATCTCTACCAGAGATGAATTCAGACGGAGTACCATGCAGTCTCATGATCTCCTTCTGAAAAGTGTCTGCTAATTTGCTGACCGGATGCTCCTTGTGGATCGGCAAAAAATGAGCAGATTTAGTCAACCTATCAACAATAACCCAAATGGATTTGTTCTTCCTCTGGGTCACAGGAAGACAAGTAACAAAATCTATGGAGATTTTGTCCCACTTCCATGCTGGAATATCTAGTGGTTGTAGTAAGCCACTACCTCACTGGTGTTTGATCTTAACCTGTTGGCTATTCATGCATTTCGAAACAAAGGTGGCAACATCCTGATTCATACCACTCCACCAAAAATGATGCTTGATGTCGTGGTACATCTTGGTAGAACCAGGATGTATGGTAAATAAAGAGTTGTGAGCTTCAGTCAGCACAACTTCCCTGAGTGTAGAGTCATCAGGAACCACTAGTCTAGTGCCCTGCCATAAGATACCGTCATCGTCAACACGAAACTTCGTCTGCTGATCAAGTTTCTAAATGATAGCCCAAATCTCACCATCGTCCTTCTGAGATTCCTTGATCCTAGAATATAAGTCTGGTTCCACTCTAATATTAGCCCAGTAACTGTGATGTCCTCCTATACAAAACTCGATATCAGTCATATCTAGTTGACGGATGATCTCCTTTGCAATCCAGATGCCAGCAATCATACCCAACCTTTTGCTTAGAGCATCTGCCACCACATTCACCTTACCAGGATGGTATTGAATGTTGGTGTCGTAGTCCTTCAATAGCTCTAACCATCTCCTCTGTCTCATGTTCAGTTCCTTCTGGGTGAAGATGTACTTGAGACTCTTGTGATCGGTGAATATGTCACATGATTCACAATAAAAATAATGTCTCCAGATCTTCAACGCGAAAAAAACTGCCGCAAGCTCCAAATCGTGAGTAGGATAGTTTTCTTCATAAGGTTTCAACTATCATGATGCGTACGCAATAACCTTCCCATGTTGCATGAGAACGCAACCTAGACCCTTCCCTGAAGCCTCACGATATATCTGAAATCCACCTGAGCCAGATGGGAGAGTAAGAATAGGTGCAGTCACTAACTTCTGCTTAAGATCTTCAAAGATCTTCTCTCGCTCTTCTATATAGACGAATTTCTCTCCTTCCCTTATCAACTTAGTCAAAGGTAAGGCTAACCGTGAAAAGTTCTCTACAAACATGCGGTAGTAGCCAGCTAAACCTAGAAAACTTCTGACCTCTGTTGCAGATGTAGGTATTGGCCATTTGGTGATAGCTTCAACCTTTGCAGGATCTATGGTGATCCCTTTTACAGATAAAATATGGCCTATAAATGCCACCTTGCATAACCAGAACTCACACTTGGAGAACTTGACATACAGCTGCTTCTAACGAAGAATCTACAAGACTGTACGAAGATGTTCCTCATGTTCCTCCTTGGATTTAGAGAAAATTAGGATGTCATCTATGAACACGATAACGAACTTGTCCAGAAACTCATGGAAGACACGGTTCATCAAATCCATGAAGACAACTGGAGCATTAGTGAGTCCGAATGGCATGACTACGAACTCGTAGTACCCATAACGTGTACAGAAAGCAGTCTTAGAAATGTCCTACTCTTTAACCCGTAAATGATGGTAGCCGAACCTCAGATCGATATTGGAGAAATACTTGGCGCCCTGAAGTTGATCGAAAAGGTCGTCAATACACGGCAAAGGATAACGATTCCTGATCGTGATCTTGTTCAGCTCACGATAGTCTATACACAAACGCATGTTGCCGTCTTTCTTCTTAACGAACAGTACCGGTGCACCCCATGGCGATGCACTGGGACATATGAAACCTTATTCTAGAAGTTCCTGCAGCTGATCTTTTAGTTCTTTAAGCTATTTAGGAGCCATGCAATAAGGAGCTTTGGAAATTGCCTCTACACCTGGTATGAGCTCAATTCCAAACTCGACTTCACGAATAGGTGGTATGCTCGGAAGTTCCTCTGGAAAAACATCAGGAAATTCTGACACAATAGGCTGATCTTGGATCGATGAAGACTCGGCAGTAATGTCTTGAATATTGGCTATAAAGCCATGACAGTCGTGTGTTAGTAATGCACGCGCCTCCATGGATGAAATAATTTGTACTGACCTCCCTGGCAGAAAAACCATGGTGTATGTACTCTGGAGATTTAACATCACCGAAGATAACCCAATAAGTGTGACAGTCAATCGTAGCCTGGTGTTTGGATAACCAGTCCATGCCCAAAATCAGGTCAAAATCGCACATGTCCAAAGGAAGTGCGTGAACTCTGCGGATCTTGTCATCAAATTCTAGGAGAAGATCTCTATACACCTGGGTGATTCGTATAGAGTCCCTAAGTGGTGTGGAAATGCATAAGGCATTATCTGATGGCATAGGGGAAATCCTAACACGTACAAAAAAGTGGTGGATATGACTGAATGAGTTTCTCTATTATCAAACAAAATGCATGTTGCCAAACCATTCATAAAGAGATTCAAAGTGATGGTACCTGAAGTCTTGTTCGCCTAATCTCTAGTAGTAGTGAACACGCAACCAGAAGTAGGAGGTGGTTTGGTGTCGGCATGACCAGAGGTTCCTTCTATCTCACCTTGGCGACAATCCTTCTACTAATGGCCTTGTTGGCCACACTTGAAACAACCACCAGTACCTCGGTGACAAACACCAGAATGTCTGCGCGAACAAGTAGGATAGATAGGATGCGTGAATCCTCCAGCAGGCGTCCTAGCTAGCTAAGAGCCTGTTTCAGGATTACATGCATGAGACATGATCATGGAGCATAAACATGATTACATAGAAGGTTTGAAAATTACCAAATGAGGTTAAACGTTTAGGCTTTAAACCTCTACGGTCCTGATTCCTAATGTTGTTGTTGTTCCTGAATTAGAATCGTTGGAGTGTCAGAATACAATAACATTAGATAGTTTATCATGAAATAAGGTTAATGTAGGGACCTGCTGTTATTCGAGTTATTAGCGTTTTTACAGTAATTATCATTACCGCCACGCCTCTCTGAACCAAAACGGTCGTTGGTCTGACCGTTTCCCTTAGATGCTTGATGCTGAACGGCCTCAGGCTTACGGTCGTCAGTCTTCTGCCTGAAATATAAAGTTGAACAGAGGATGATATGAAAATGAAAATACTGATGGAATTGAGTGGATTACAGTTGGTGATTGAAGATACCTCTTCACTGCTATGTCATCACCAAACTTCTCTCGTTCCTGAAGCATCTCAAGCTTACGGGCTGCATCGGCCACCTGTGCTACTATAGTGAACGTAGCATAAACCAAATTGTAGGCGACCGAAGTGCGAAGAGCCCAGCAAAACTTCTCAGCTTGCTGCTCAGCTGTACCAGCTGCTGCTTCCAAGAAACCAGCCAAACGGAGAAACCTCTGCATGAATTCGTTGCTATTCTCCCCAGCAACCTATCGGATATTATGATAATCCCGCTTAAGTATTTCCTGTTCAGCATGTGGAATGTACTGATTAAGGAAGAGCACATCACGTTCAAACTTATAGCAAGCCAGTCTCGCCTTGAAAACACGGTAACAACCCATCGCATCAAATATCTTCTCGATGTGAGAAATTCAAGACTCAGCCTCATTGGGGCTGTCAGTCTGCTCAAACGAACGGGGTCGCTGTTTATTGAATCGCTCCAACCAAGTCATAAGAGTTACAGGTGGTGGTGGTGGAGGATTGTTGTTGTAGTGGTTTTCAGGATGAGGGCCACATTGAACGCCCTGAGCTTGAATTTCAGCATGAACTTCGTCCCTGATTTCATTACGAAGTTGGGGAAGGATGGATTGTAGAGCTGTATTGACAGCCGCAGCCAACTCTTAAGCATTACGTGTGTTCACCATCTGATAGTTTAAAAACAAAACGCAACATAAATGATATATCTGAAATGAGATGAACATAAAATATATAAACAATGTATAAATCAATGAAGCGGTTTATAATGCATGAAACAGTGTAGAATGCATGATGCAGTTTATAAAAACTTTTATATGCATGAGGGTAAATGCCTATGGTCAGTTCACCCAAAACAAAAGACACAGCGAGGGGACGCCTATATGTCGGTCCCAAAGTTAAAAGTTTTGATAAGAGCACATGCGACTAAATAGGGCCAGTCCTGTACCAACCATTACTTAGTCATAAACCTACCACAATGACATGAATGCATGAAATGAAATGAAAATGAATGAATGCATGAAAACCAACTGTCAATTTTAGGAAGACGCTGGTGACTACCCATAAGTTATAGGTCATGTTTCACAGAGCTACAGGTCGAAACTCTGGCTATGATACCATAATTGTAACACCCTATTTGTTAAGATGGAATGCTACAGTAAAATATGGCGTGTCATCAAAGCATGCAAGGTAAATGTCTAAACATTCATGACCATACAGAGAAATACCGGAATCAAACATTGTTAGTCTAAGTAACTCACACACAACAATATTAAGTACTGTAAATGAAAAGGACTAAACAATGTCCAAATGAAATAAAGTATGAAAAAGTAGGAATAAATACATAAGGTAAAAGAGGCTAGATAGCTTCCATCCGTATGCACATACTTTGGAGATCCTACTTGCGACCTTGGGTACCTGCCGTTTGGGAACATGAAAATGGAAAACGGCTGAGCATAACGCTCAGTGCACGGATATATAACACACATAAAGACGTAAACGAATGAAAGCATATAAAGCATATAAATCATATAGAGCATAAATTTCAGCGGAAATGAATAAGTCCTGGGGTACCTAGATGTATGTCATGTTTACTAGTTTTAGTTTTGAAAACATAGCTTATGTTACTTATGAAAACCTGTATTAGTTTAATATACGAAAAGCCTATATAGGTCATGAATACTTTGAGGAGTGACCTCGTCATGCAAATTAGAGGGGATGCCTCTAATTTATTGGTAATGGATAGGAAGGATCAGCTCCTTGTGAAGGATGCAAGGCACACACCACATTCACCATGAAATCCAGACTGAAACTGAACCTAGGATGCACCCATACGCCCCATATGATAATAACAATATAATAAGGGCCAAATAACTGAAAGGGACGCCACGAGCTATCACTCCGTCGTGGTGAAGTCATAACACTGGTGCCTCCAGTGTTATGGTTATGGTACCTCCATAACTATGTGAAACTGGTCATGCATGTATATGGCTAAGGTAACTAATAAACATAAGCATTTAATTTGTAACAATTGGGGAAAACAGTTGGCTGCATATGGGAAATCCTAATAAAGGAAGAGGTTGTCCTTACAGAAGGACGGAAAATCCGTACCTTGTGTCTAGTAGAAGCTAACAGAAACGCTGAATAACCTACTCCGCCTTGACGGATAATACTACATAAGAATGGGAACGTGTATGAGTTGTCTGAATTACATGTATTTTACTAGTTCTGTGTGTTATTAGGTTGTTATACTTATTCTGTCATGTTTTCGTGTTTTACTGTGTTATCTGTAGTTATACTTGTTGGGTCAAAAAGTTGATGTGGCAGAAACTCAAAAACGAAGAAAATACGAAGGCATTTGTCTAAGCGTTGACAAGTGTAATCCAGGCGTTGTCAAGAGTAAATTAGCCGTTGACAGAAGTCAACAAAAGTCAAACGCTTATGGAAGCTTCTATTTAGGATAAGTATGTAGAATATTATTCTGTATTATTTATTTAAATAGAAGATTTACATGTTTATTCATAATTATCTCTTGTAAACCCTAATCCTTAGTCTATAAAAGTAACAAGGGTCTTAGGTTTTATTCATAACTTTCATTCACAATGTAAACCTAAAGCGTGTGTTGCACTAGACGTAGGATTAATGTATACACGTCTAGTGGTTGTTGATTATTAATATAATTAGCAACCCAATTGTTTAATTCTTGTGTTATTGTGTCCAAACACCTTGTTAATGGTTATTGTTCTAATTCCGCTTTGATTATGTTAATCATATGAACAATGATCATTCCTAGTAGCTAAAAGATCGAGGAAACCAAGGTTTCCACAGTTGGTATTAGAGCCTCATGGCTCGTGATGCTAGGACCAACAAGGTGTTCGTAATGGTGAGAAGAAGAAAAATCCGTCTAGGGTTTTTTGGACGTTTTTGTGTGCGCATCAGTATGCAGAAGGTCATAACTTTTTAATGGACCGTTGGATCGTCATTAAAATTCTTGTGCGTGTTCTATACACATATATCTAGACATCCACAGGAGGTATTGTCATGTTTTATCCACAGGAAGAAGTTATTAAGCGTCAAAGTTGGCAGCAGTGGTGATTTTTCAGTTTTCTGTTTTCACATAAAATAATGATTTAGGGTTTCAACAAACCCAAGATCGTTCTTATACAGAAAATGAAACATGTTGCTGTTTGTAATGTCTAATCATGCTATCTTTGGTGAGTGGTTCTTGCAATCACGATGAACCCTAGCATGATATTATTTGTTCATGGCTGTGATGATGTTCTTTGTTTTTAGGGTTTTGTAAGCCCTAGATCTGCCGTTAGTCTTTGATTTCATGAGGAGGCCATGTTACTTTTGTGATGATCTTGCTAAATTCATCATGCAACGTTAATCAACAAGTCTGATCTATATGTTCACACATGATGATGTTCTTGTCAAGACGTGATGAAGACTGATCTTTGTCTTGTTAATGGCGTTGATGGGTCCCAGGTTAGGTCTGGGCTTTCGATTGATAATTGTTGATCAATATGGGCCAAAGACGTCATGTATACAAGGTATTTGAAAAGGTAATTTTAGCATACATCTCTTGTAGTATCACATGACGTGATGTAGGTATTGGTCCCACCTTATTCTCGTACATAAGCAAAAGATATGGAAGTGGTCGTGGTATATGGGAGTTATATTCATTTATATCACAAATTTGGAGATGACAGTTTGGCTTGCTAATACTTAGGGATTGCATATTTTAAGAAGTAAACGACATGGTCCTAAATTTTTGGGATTGTTTTTAAACTTCTTATTATCTCCTCCGTTTTTAATATTATTTGGGCTTAAAGTACTCATGGGCTTATTAAAGACGTTGGGGTATAATATTGATTCAAAGATACTGTTATCCTAGACGTTGACATGAATAAAATAGCCATTGACAAGAGTTGTTGCCTTAAATAGTGTCAGTGGCTGATCAAAACATTGACAAGAACCAAATGCCCACTGACAGAAGTAGACGCTAACAAAGAAGGTTAACGCTGACAGAAAGCATTGACATGTGTTGTCCGAGAAAGTTTGTCCCAAGCGTTGATTGGTATTGTCCGATATGGGACAATACACATGGAAAGGATATTGGACAAATGAAGATGTTGGACGACAAAGGAATAACTGCTGTTTGGAAAATTGATACAATTTTAGCACACAAAAAGAGGTATTTACACGCAAAGGTACATGAAATCTCCATTTTTATACAGAATATCAAGTTGATATTTATGGCTAGGATATCTTTAAAAGGGATTAATGATTTTAATGCGAGTTAGCAATAATTCGTGAAGTAGTTTATTGGAGTAATATTTCTTATGTAATCGGGTTAGCCTTGTGAAAGAGTTTATCCAAATTGATTTTTACATACGAAGATATTGGTTAATTAAGACTCGTCATAAAGCGGTGTTAGCTTAAGGGGAAGAATTCTTATGGTAAATTTGATGTTCGAAGATGGTTTTCACGAGTTTGTGTTCTATCATATCTTTAAAGATGGTGCCTAGTCAACATTATTCTTTAAAGCTAACTTGTTCATGCTTACACGGTTGGTGACGAAGACTATTCATAACACTTGAAGGAGTTACATTATCGTGCTCAGTGTCTTACAAAGGATGAGAATGTTGACAAGAGATCGAGGTCTGCTTATACTTTTCCATTGGTATAAGTTCTTCATCACATGGATAGTGCAAGACATGGAACACAAGGTTCGGTTATTATACTTCTACATCAAGAATATTATATTTGTTTTTCTACAAAATCATTACATAGAGCCTACATTTGGAGAATCTTCAAGATTGAATACATTGTTTACTTCCCTGTTGATGTGACAAAAAGGGGAAGACATACATGCTACACATGAGGGGAAGCAATTTGAAGATGATGTACAACTTACAAGAGATACACAAAGAGTTTTGCCGACATCAACTAGGGGAAGATTGTTGGGTCAAAAAGTTGATGTGGCAGAAACTCAAAAACAAAGAGAATATGAAGGCATTTGTCTAAGCGTTGACAAGTGTAATCCAGGCGTTGTCAAGAGTAAATTAGGCGTTGACAGAAGTCAACAAAAGTTAAACGCTGATGGAAGCTTCTATTTAGGATAAGTATGCAGAATATTATTCTGTATTAGTTATTTAAATAGAAGATTTAGATGTTTATTCATAATTATCTCTTGTAAACCCTAATCCTTAGTCTATAAAAGGAACAAGGGTCTTAGGTTTTATTCATAACTTTCATTCACAATGTAAACCTAAAGCGTGTGTTGCACTAGACGTGGGATTAATGTATACACGTCTAGTGGTTGTTGATTATTAATATAATTAGCAACCCAATTGTTTAATTCTTGTGTTATTGTGCCCAAACACCTTGTTAATGGTTATTGTTCTAATTCCGCTTTGTTTATGTTAATCATATGAACAATGATCATTCCTAGTAGCTAAAAGATCGAGGAAACCAAGGTTTCCACAATACTAATGTTCTGTAATGTATTATGCATGTACTAGTGTATTATAATACTTGTATTGTAATACTAAGTAACTTTCTAAATATAGTAGGTTTCCATAAATAGTAAGTTTCTAAAAATAGAAAGTTTACAAAAATAGTAAGTTTCCATAATTAGAAATAAACTGGATTATTAATAATAAGTAAAGTTTAATTAGTAAATACAATTCATGGTTCAAAAGTAATAGCTTATTAATTAAATAACTTGGTTAATTAATTAAACTATACGTTATAATAATTTAATTAAAAATACATGTTTTAATTATATTAAGCTAAGTAAAATACTTTAGGCTATACATGAAATATTAATTTTAATATTTAACCTAAGTCATGCATTTAATTAAATTAAATAATCTAGAAGTAATTTAATTAAATATATTTTCTGATTTTAATATTTTCCCGAATCCCGAACCCGTGTTTTAAAAATTAACCCGAGCCCGAACCCGTGGTCACATATAAGCCGAGCCAAACAGCCCTACCAGTGGCTAGACAGGCTAGCCGGTTGCCACTGGTGGCTCTTGGTTCTTACTTCCGAGCCACGGCAGCCACTGCCGAGCCAGGTTCACACCGGTTCTGACCGGTTCCCGCTGTTCTTCTTTGTTTGGTTCCCACTATCAACACCAAAAGCCCCACCGAGACCCTATTGGTCTCGGTTGGCACTTGATCCAAACCCAAACCATACCCCGACTTCGAGTCGGGGTCCCTTGCCTTCGTCCGAGCACAAACCAACGAAGTCGAGCCCTTTAAGGGTCTCAGTGGTGGTGTAGCAGCCACGCCGAGAGCTCGGCTCTTGGTTTGTAGGTCTCGGCCGAACAACAAACACCCAAAACACCCCTTTAATCCATGTTTTAATCAACCCCACATGTTTTTTGATTTGGTTTTAAGATTAATTAAATAATAATCATGAATTCATAAAAGAATTAAAAATAAAAGGATTGTTTGATTATACCGAACACGTGTAGGAAAAGGTTATGAGATCACGATCACGTATACATGAAAATTAAGTAGCAAAAATCGTTCGGTTGTTCTTGGTGGTGCCCTATAGCCGGCGGCAAGGAAGGAGGAAGGGAGGCAAGGAGACGTTTTCTGTAACCTAAAAATTTTGATTAACATTCATGGTTGTTCTGTTTAACAAGGGTTCTAGTTGGGTCATGGGCCAAAGCCCACTTTTTCCTTTCTTGTCTCTTTTAGCCGCGACCTACAAGGAGCCCACGGGAAAACCCGTAATTTTTCAAGAGTTAAATTATTTACGTGATCGTTCATGTTTAATTATCGTGCATTTTATATATCGTGATCGTAATACATTTATAATATATACGTAAGTACATGTTATTAAATATCGTGACACGTGAATTATATTATAAATGGAAAGTTTTAATTTTACCTTATTTTCGTGTATTTACTGTTCATGTGTACTGTTCATGGTATTTTAATGCGGGTTTTACAAGCAGACCTACAGGAAATTCAGCAATATAGGGTACAATTTCAAGTTGTTCCATCAACCATCATATCTGATAGAAATTTTAGATCCACGTTCACGTTTACGTTCACCTTCACGGTTACGTCTCACATTCACAATTATGATGTTGTTTTAGTCCATATTTTATGCTATCTCATGATTTCAGTTCACATTCGCTTTTGTGACGTTGTCATGTTCAAGTTCGTGTTCCATCTCGCGATACACGTTTCACAGTTTGTTACCGAATATGGTTACGGAAAGCTTGAGAAACCAGACTCAAGTTTAGCACAACTTTTCCATACCCAGGCAGACATTTCACGTCTCTGGCCGTATCGTTTGTCATTCCTTCCTCAGTCAGCATACGTTTTGATATGTCTAGTATCACGTTCACAGTATGTTCCACGTATCACATTCACGAGATACTCCATGCACAACGTTCCTTATATGATCGCGAACCACGTTCACAATTGCTCACGTAGCACGTTCACAATTGTTCACGTAGTTCGTCCCTATATATTTGTAGTAGCTTGCTCAGATATATAAATGTTATCTTTCAAGATATTTATACGTATTGTTTCATGTATCCACATGCTATAGCTTGTGCATTCTATCAGAATCAGAAAATCCATCTTAAGTATGGAACTAAAAACTATTGAGTATTCATCAGGTCAGGGTCATCAGGACCAAGATTTTCATTATGTTTAGACCTTTGAAGGAGTCGTTTCGAGCGGGAAGCCACCCGGAACGGAGGAGTCCATCCGGACCTCTCATCCTTTCCTTCAATAAATTCAGTTAAGTTCTTCAGGTCATGTTACGTTACATGATCACTTCAGTCATGTCATGTTTATACCTATCAGCAGCATTATGTCTTAGTTAGCAGACGAATTATCTTTTAGCTTACATGTCTTTTCAGCTTGGGTGTTCAGTTCTCATAAACTTCATCAGCTTATTACCTTTAATTTGAGGATTAATTTCCTTTTTTAGAGGGGAAGAATTGTAAAACCACAATATTATCGTGTCTCTAATTCAAGGACGAATTATTTTTTTAGAGGGGAAGAGTTGTAAAACCCACTTTAAAAGTCCTCGAACATTAATAACGGACAATCAAAGATTTAATTTAAACGTTACGTAATTATTTATTCAGATAATAAATAACAGTGTTAAATCAAGTATTACGAAAGTATTATTTATTCAGGAAATAAATAATTGACATAATATATTTACGAGAATTAATTTACGAACACGTACGCAATATTTATAATCCACAAATATTAATATCACGCAATCTCAGTTTTAATTAATATCGTGACGTAATTTAATTATTCAGAAAATAATTATTACTAATTAATAAGTGACTACTAACTATTCAGTATTACGTAGTATTTATTTTCAGAAAATAAATAAATACAATTCAGAGATTTAAAACACAAACACGTACGTAAATATTTTACGCGACACGAAAATATAAAAGTGTATGTGTAATTGTGTTTGGCTGCATTTTTAAACCAAATAAATAAGAAAAGATATTTGGGCCTTGGAGCCCAACCCACCCCCAAAGAAAACACGGGAGTTTTATTTTTCCCTTTCTCTCGAACAGTAACAAAAAAAGACAGAAATAGGGTTGTGTGAAAAAGGCGCCGACAAAGAAGGAAAAAAATAGAATAAGATCGGGGCATGTTTTGTCCTTGATTCGGGTGTTTGTTGTGTAAATCCGGAATCATTTAACGGTGATCGTTCCTTCTTTTCTGTCTTGTATATCACGAACTTTTCCAATGTTTTAAATAAAGAACTGATAGTAAATTATAAGGAAATCATGAAAACTAATGAAATCACGAGTTTGTGTGTGTTGTTTACACGAGAACCGAGACATAAAATGTCTCGGTGTATGTCTGTGTTGGCCCAGCCAAGACCACAAGGGTCTCGGTTGTGAATTGCTATGACCAGCCGCAACCAAAACACAAACAAGGGTGTTTGGCTTATAAACAGTGGGGAAAAGGGACATGTAAGGGTGCGTTTGGGTCTGCATCATCAGCAGGCGGTGTTTGGTTTACAAACAGTGGGAATTATAACATAAACTGTGGGAACCGAACACAGAACGGTGGGAACATAGACATTCAGTGGGAACTAAATAACTCGTAGTGGGAACTCAGGAGCAGCGGTGGCTGCTGAGTGAGGGACGGCAGCAAGGGACCCCAACCTTAGGGCTGTGGTGGATTTCATTGTGTGCTCGGTTTGGTTAACCCGAGACATTGTCTCGGGAAAGTTTTAGCACGGGTTTTCGGGATAACTAATAATTATAAGCGCGAGGAAATTAATTATATTATATAAATCCTTTTATAAGGCGTTTTATAAATAGATGTATTAAATGGTTGATTTTATTAATTAATTAGCAAAATTTAATTAATATTATTTTATCTTGTTAACTATTTTTTTAAACGTATTATATAATTAATATTATCGAAGAAATGAATTTAGAAGTCTTTCTAATGTTAGCAACTTTCTTATAATAGTGTTTTACTATTTATAGTAATTCCAGATTATACTTTACACAGTAATTAGGAAATTCAGAAAATACGTTAATCAGTAATATTATCAAATAGTCAGATATTATTAGTTTATACATAAACATATATCAGTCAACTCATTCGCGTCCGTTAATTATGTTACTTCTATGAAATCAGAGTAGGAGTCTCATCAGTTTTCCGCTTGCAGTCGGTTACTGGACACAAGGTACGGTTTTCCCGTCCTTCTGTAAGGCCTTCCTTTCTACGTATGATTAGGATTCCCCGTCTGCAGCCAAATGTTTCCCGAGTATATGTTCTAAGTTTTATGAGTAATCATTCTAATAACTAAGTTAAATTGCCTGAGCTTTATATACACACATGAACAGTTATGTACTAGTTACGGAGGTACCGTAACCATGACACTTGAGGCACCGGTGTCATGACTCCTCTACGGAGAGTGATTTCTCACAGCGTCCCATTCATTTCAGCTTGGCCATTTTATCAGTATTATCAGCTGGGCGTATGGATGTATCCTAGGTTATCAGTTTACAACTTATCAAGTGAATGTGTTGTGTGCTCTACATCTTTCACATTGGAGTTGATCCCTCCACCCAACATATTATTGAGAGGTCACCCCTCTACAACATGACGAGGTGATCCCTCTATTTATTCATGCAGCAGTTGTTACAACACATGACCTATATAAGCTCTTGGCAATTAAAATACAGTAAAAGTATGTTTTTCAGACTTAACAGTTATAGTTCAGCTTTACTATATATAATTTAGACTTTTTAGATTATACACATTCTTCCGCTGCAATTTTACATATCATTCTTATAGCTTTAGTATTTGTATCTTTCTCATTTCAATACGTTCTTATCATGCTTTATATCTGTTCACTGGGCGTTATGCTCAGCCATAGTCCCTTTCATGTTTTAACGACAGGTACACCGGGACGCTCTTAGAATTCTAAGAGCATGTGCATTTGGAGGGAAGCTATCCATACTTCTTACTTTATGCACTTCTTACATTACTTTGCTTATATGGACATTGTTCAGTCCTTTCCTTTAGTATTTATTTTTCATGTTTTGAGCTTATGTTTGGATTACCGATGTTTGATTTCGGTATTTCCGTTATGGTCAGTTAATGTTTTAGGAAATTTACCTTATGCTTTGATGACACGCCATAAATACACGAAACGGTCCACTTATCCAAGTGGGGTGTTACAATAAAGGCTTCGCCTTTATTATCGATTGATTTTGGGCCTTGATTACATGTAAGTCCCACCAAAAATGACAGAACCATGATTATCCCTAAATGATCACATTTATGGGGATTCGAGTCGAGCTTTTGACTCGGTCATCAAAAACAAGGTGCCTCGTGGTGGAATTCTCATGCTTATCCTTGTAAATATTATTGCTTTCTAATTATTTTAATGTGAGGGGATTTGTGCCCTTCCAACCTTTGTTCCGTTGTTGTTTGTGACTTGTGTTGATCTAGGTCATTATCATCACGACTGAAGCATCTCGTGTTCGTTTTACTCGAGCTTCGATCACTTGCTTTGAAGAATTTTTTGTTGATCCCAAACTTAGATCGATTTAGCTTTATGTATACGAGATTAGATCAAGTAATACACTTAGAGAAACCTTTGTATATGTATATGACAATCTAAGTGTTATGCGAAATTCACACTTAAACAAGAACATACAAGATGTAAACAAACTTTCACTTTGATTAATGATATCAAACTTGCTTACAATGAAAGTGTTTAACGTATGAAAAACTTATATTGAACAATAACCTAAAGGTCTTCTTTTATAAACATAAGAAGCCTTGTACAATAATCTACGTATCAACTATTCTAGGTAAAGATAAATATAGAAACTACATTGTTGTTCCTATCTTTACTAGAAGTAATCTAGAATATAATAAACGTATAGATCATATCCTTCCATCAGTGCTTGTCTTCAATGTTTCAACGCTTGACTTCTTCTTGTCAACGCTTGATCTGTCAGCGTTTGTTTTACTCCTGTCAACGCTTGATTTACTCTTGTCAGCGCTCAAGTAGACTGGCTATAATTTATTCCCAACAATCCTCCCCTAAACTTGATATCTACCCTAGTAATCAAGTTTCTGAATAAACATTAAGAACTAGGAGGAATCTTATAAACCTTCTCATATTGATAATAAATAAATCTGATCAAATCTTTTGCCACGTCACTTGAATAATCAATTTCCAGCTGTGTGTTCTTCATCTTCTCCAAGACTTCCTTGGACATGAAATACTGGCCATCTACAAGTAGATACTCAGCAAACATTGTAGAACTCAAATAATAAACACCAGCAGCTGAATACAATCTCCATTGAAGACCACTGAGATCATCTTCAAGATCCTTCCAAATAGCAGGATCTTCATCTCTTGGTCCACACATTCTCTTGAATGTTGACCATAATTTTATTCCATTGACTGAAGTTGGTGCTTCAGTCTCATACTTGGCCTCTAACAACCTCCATAGGTCTACCAAGTCTTCTCTATCACAACTTGCAAATAAAGATATAAGGGTGGTAAAAGTGTGAACCTCTTTTCCATACCTGCCAATCTTCCAAAACCAACATTCATCTTCTTCATATCTTACAATAGGGTTTTTGGAATCAAGTGGTAACACTTGCACCATATCTGAAGCTTCCAATGGTGAGAGCATGAGGCTCTTTCTTATAACAGCTTCACTTGGATGTAATGGATCCATATCTTTGGGAAACTCAAGAGAATCTCCCTTCTTCACTGGTCTGGGAACAAACATTGCCTTCTTAAGCTCCATTTCCTCTGCAAGTTCTTCTTTTCTTTCATCATAAAGAAGTCTTAGAGTGTTTTCTTCCTGCACTCTAACCCAAATCGGATAAGCTCTACATTCCAACTCATCAAATGTCAATCCAATCAGCTTCTTATAAGTCCACCCTGTTCCATGACACCTGAGCAGCATGCAGTACAACTCCCTTCTATCCCTTTTCAAATTTGAGAGAACATTGCTTGCTTTATGTTTCAGAATGACCTTGCAATCCTTTTGTACTTTGAGAAGAATCTCCAATCCCCATATCTGATCTGAAATGGTCAAATGTGGATTCTCCATACACCTATCTTCCCAAGCATGGTACATCTGAACAACTTCTGGCATATCAAAATCAACCTGCAATTTCAGCTCATTCAACTTCTCTTTTGCCAATTCATCACCATACTCAAGCCTTTCTGGTTGTTCTATGATCATAACACTTGAGTTTGAACTGGCGTCATCACTTCCTTCTTGCTCTTCTGAAGTGACAACAAAAGGTGATTCACCCACTTGCTTTCTTTCTTGTTCCACAATTTGTGCAGCCAACCTTCTATCAAACTCAACTTGTTCTACATTCTTTGGAACAACTTCTTCTACCATAATACCCTTACCCTTATCTAATGGATCAACTGTTGGTAAGGTAGATGGTGATACCTGTGAAGAAACCTCTTTGATGATGGATGATGACTGGAATACATCAACCTCATTTGCAGGTCTGTCAACGCCCAATTTTGCTTTGTCAGCGCCCAAGATACTCATGTCAGCGTTCAAATTCTGCTTGTCAACGCTCAAATCACCTGTCTCAGCGCCTCTTGCAATTTCCTCCAACATGGCTGTAAATGACAAATTTAAGTTTGTAGGAAAGACTAGAGACGTATCAAAACCTATCTGTTTCTTCAAACTTGTTAGGGCCTCAGCAACATCCAAAGATTGACCATCATGAGAGCCCTTATCACTCACATTTATTTGTTCATCCTCCCCTTTGGAAGATTCCTCCATCCCTCTCCTTGTGCTAGCAGCCTCCAAGATAACAATCCTCTCCCTCAATTGCTTGAGTTCAAGGCCTTGTGTGCTGACAACTTGTACCAAGTCTGCATTTTGCTTTTGCAAGCTAATGCAGTCTGCCGTCAATTCCATCAAAGTCATTGGTTCCAATCTACCCTCTTCTAAAATGGGTATTTGACCTCCCAAGTCAGATTCATTGGGCATGGATGAGGTCTTAAGTATGGTAGGACTGTCTTGGCCAGCTTCTAAGCCAGAACCAATAGTCTCAGCCTCATCCATAACACCAACCACACTTGTGGTGGTGGTTCTCTCTGTTACAAGGCTAGGACCACTAGAGGAGAACACTCCAGTAGTCCTTTGGTGTTTTTGTAACCTATATTGTGTTGGGGAGAAGAAGATGTGGATCGGGTGGATGTGGGTTGATTAAGGGGTGTTTGGGTCTGTGAAGGATTGGTGTCAACGTTGGAAATAGGCACATCAACGCCAACATTGAATGTGTCAGCGTCGAAGGGTTCTTGGTCAATTTGCATATGTTGTGGTGAAGGTAAAGATTCAGGTATTGGATCAATTTGGGGTTGGGGGTCTGGTTGGGGTAGTGCTGCTTCAATGACAACAATCATAGCTGGGGTGAGGGGTAGGTCACGATGAGGGGGTGAATTCATATTCATAAAAATTGCTTTCTTTTGCACAGGGATCTCATAAAAATCATCATGATCCCTTGTGCAGTAATTTTGCACCTCAAAAACCATTTGTAAAAATCTGGGATAAGCTAAAGTCATTTTGTTCCCTTTATTTTTACACATGCCCTCAAAAATCATTTTGGAATAATTAAATTTTTGCCTAGTAGCAATGCACACACTAGCACTAGCAATAGATCTATTGATCTCATTGTGTGCAGTACACTTGGGACTCAAACATTGTAAGAGGACATGTATTAGGTACTTCCAGGCTGGGGGAAACTCCTGTTTATGATATTTATTTAAAGTTCCTTCAGCAGGAAAAGGATAACCCAAAGCCCTTAGTCCTTGTTCTATTTCACTAATGGGGAGCGTGGTTATACCATCAGCATCATCAAGATGCAAAGCTTAGCATACCAAAGCTTCAGTAACCACCCATGTTCTCCCATGAACAATAGAAGATAATGTAGTCACTCTATTAACGGTTGAGGAACTAACAGTGTTCCAAAACTGTTTAATATGTGTGACAGGAATGAGTGGAGCATGAGAAAGAGCATACCTAATAGGGATGCATTCAGATACGCCACCATTTGTATATACTGGGGAAACATAGTATCATCAGCTTCAAGATATGCTACCATGTTGTGTTGACTTCTGAACCCCAATTCCAAATCAGTTGGTTTAAACTTTGGTGCCATTGTTAAAAGATGTTTGAATGATTGATAAAGATGAAGTTATAGGAGAAAAATTGTGTTAGACAAGAATAATAGGTACCCTGTTTAAAATAGGAGCCAAATATATAGGAGAAGAAAATGCATGTGATTGGCCCAAAAATAGGCAAGTATTTTCAAAATGCAATCATGAAAATATTGAAAAAGAATAAGTTTATCTCATGCATTAAATGAAAGTTATCAGCTCCCAAAATTACGGCCTAAAAATATGTCAAAAAGTAACAACTGGGTAGGTCCCATTGAGTGTCAACGGTCAAAAATAACCTATGAACGCCCAACGGCTATATTCTTGTCAACGTTTGCCAAAGCCATATCAGCGTCTAAATTGGTCACAACAACGCTTGGTAAAATACTTGTCAGCGTCCAAAAATAAAATTTTATAAAAATGAAAAATGACCTTAACAAAGTAATTTATCCTAGAGAAGATAACCAAAAAGTTGATAATTATTATAGGGCGGCAAGCACTGTCCAGTTATGCACACTTGCTTATGCAAGATAGACATAACAGTCCTCTAGTGTCCCTTGCTAACCAAAACTCTTAACAACTAAGTTACCTTATAAAATTCCTTGTTACTCCCAGGTAAAACCCATGATAAAATCATTCCCAAGTCTCCCAACAGACCACAACCAATTTTAGGCCAAAAATGTCTTGGCAGCATGCATAGTATATCAACTTTGCATGCTACAGTGCCTCATGATTTAGTAAAACTAACTCATACTCACTTGTGGACACAATCTAGAATTGTGATAAGAGTATCATAAGGATACCCAAAAATACTAGAGGTTCCTAAAACCTCCCCTTAAACTATGATACATATGTTGCTAAAAATATGCATGAACATAAAAAAAAATTATGTCAAGATAGGAATTAAAAACTCCAACCATCATCCATAAATAAAGAAAACATGTCCAAATGCTTCTCCAATGATCCATAAGCAACTCTGTATCCAATGGTATAATGCTAACACCACCTGCACATTTAGATTGAAAACCACAAAACTAACATTGTTGCTGACAACGCCCCGATAACACTTGTCAGCGTTAGAGAAACACTTATCAGCGTTAGACAAATATATTGCTGACAACGTCACAATAACACTTATCAGCGTTAAAGCAACCTTTGTCAGTGTTAGAAAAATATAGTGGAAAATCTAAATCCTCAAAAAGACCAATATCAATGCATTATCCTGTACATACTTTTACAAAAAGACTCCAAAACACATATTATGTGAGATTGATCATTCCAATACTCGTTACTAAGTATTGAAACCTTCCAGCATCAAAAGGTTTAGTTAGTAAATCTGACACATTTTCTTCTGTGTCAACCCTATCTGGTTGTATTAAACCCTTTTCAAAACAATCTCTTATAAAATGGTGTCTAATTTCTATGTTTTTAGTTTTAGAATGATGTACATGATTCTTAATAATGCATAATGTGCTGTTATTGTCAACAAATATCTTGGTATGCATGAAATTATACCCATAGTCCAACAGCTGGTTCTGAATCCACAAAACTTGTCCACAACAAGCAGCTGCAGCCACATACTCTGCTTCAGTTGTAGAATTAGCCACCACTGTTTGTTTCTTGCATTGCCAAGATATCAACCTGCTCCCAAGAAACTGACATCCACCAGTTGTGGATTTTTTATCAAACTTATCACCTCCATAGTCACTGTCTGAATATGCAATCAGCTCCAATGGTGAATCCTTTGGGTACCACAAGCCAAGACTAGGATAACATCTTAGGTACCTAAATATTCTCTTGACAGCATAAAGGTGATATTCTTTGCGAGTTACTTGATGGCGTGCACAAGCACACACAACAAACATGATGTCAGGTCTGGAGGCTGTAAGATACATCAATGAACCAATCATTGATCTATAGTGCCTGACATCAACATCCTTTCCATCTCCAATCTTTCCCCAAGGGTGTTCTCTATCCATAGGAGTAGTAGCCCTCTTTTCATGTTGAGAAAAGCCAAACTTCTTCAAGATCTCTGCCACATACTTATCTTGGGAGATGAAGATACCATCTTCTTTCTGCTGAACTTGTAAGCCTAGAAAGAAGTTCATCTCCCCCATAGCACTCATCTTGAATTTGTCTGTCATAAGCTTGGAGAAATCCTCACTCATCTTTGGATCTGTGGATCCAAAGATGATATCATCAACATAGACCTGAACAAATAGAACATCCTTACCCTTCTTCTTTGTAAACAGTGTCTGATCTATGGTGCCCCTTTTGAATCCATTGTCTACCAAATAAGTATACAAAGTACCATACCATGCTCTTGGGGATTGATGAAGTCCATACATAGCCTTCTTGACTCTATACACCTTGTCTGGATTCTCTGGATCCTCAAAACCAGGAGGCTGCATCACATATACCTCCTCAACAATTATTCCATAGAGGAAGGCACTCTTGACATCCATTTGATAGACAGTGAAGCCCATGCAGGATGCATAGGCTAGAAAGATCCTTATAGCTTCAATCCTTGCAACTGGTGCAAAGACCTCCTCATAGTCTATCCCCTCCTCTTGTGTATATCCCTGAGCCACTAATATTGCCTTATTTCTGACCACAATACCTCTTTCATCTCTCTTGTTTCTTAGAACCCATCTTGTTCCTATAGGTCTGACATATCTGGGACAATCAACCAGCTCCCAAACATCCTGAATTGCAAATTGGTGATGCTCATCCTGCATTGCTTCCACCCAACTTGGTTCTTTGAGAGCATCAAATATCTTCTTAGGTTTCTGTTGTGACAGAAAACAGGCGAACAAACATTCTTGCACAAGAGGGGTATCAACCTTCTTGTGAATATTGGCAATAAATCCACCAAGACCTTGATGAGATCTTCTAGTCCGAACAGGAGTCATAATATCACCAATGATTTGAGAAGTAGGGTGATTCTTCATGGTAGAAGTGAGAACTCCTCCTTCAAAAAGTCTGTTATTCTCAATCTCATCCTCCAAGTTGCCAATATCTTCTTCTTCAGACTCTCTTTCATCAACATGAGGATGAACCTCTTCATATAAATTGGAAGGTTCACCCCGTTCAAGAGTAGAAGAGAAAATATGCGCAAAAGTGTTGTCACCGCCTGAACCTTGGTTGTCAGCGTTTGGGCTAACAACGTTTGAACTGTTGTTGTCAACGTTTGAGCCATCAACGTCTGAATTTGTCCTGTCAGCGTTAGATTTGCCTTTGTTAGCGCCTGAAGGACCATGCATGTTGTTATCTGGTGGTACTTGGGAACCACCATTATCCTTTCCAGCAGCAACAAAAGCATCTGTCCATATGGGAATTGTGACATACTCTAGTATAGGAGATGACTTTTCTGCTTGTGATCCAACCTTTTCATTAACCTGTGTACCTGAAACATCAACAACTTGTGCTTCCACAACATTTGAAGTTACCTTCACAATGTCTGGATTAGTGACAGGCATATAATTTAAAGTCCTAGATAAAGGTTCCAAGTTAAACAACCAATTTGGACCACTTTCAGGATCACTAGGTTTATTCTCTAAAAACCTAACATGTACTCTTTCAAGTATACGTTTTTCCTTTTTAAGATAAACCCTATAACCCTTGCTCTGCACTGAATACCCCATGATATAGCCTTCATCACCTTTTGCACTGAATTTACCTAAGGCATCACTAGTATCAAGGACAACTACATGACAACCAAAAGGTCTAAGAAAACCAATATTAGGTTTTCTTCCCCAAAGTAACTAAGGTGTTTTGTTCTGTATCTTGATGACCAATGCTCTATTTTGAACATAGCAAGCTGTATTAACAGCCTCAGCCCAAAAAGCAATGGGGAAATGAGCATCAGCCAACATGGTTCTGGCTGCTTCAATTAGGGTTCTATTCTTTCTTTCTGCAACCCCATTTTGTTGTGGGGTTCTGGCAACACTAAACTGCCTAGTAATCCTTTTCCTGGCACAAAAATCAATTAACACTTTATTCCTAAATTCACCACCATTATCACTCCTTAGCATTTTAACTTCATTACCAGTCTTCTTCTCAATCTGAGTGATAAAATCAATTAAATTGTCAGCTGTATCACTCTTCATAGCTAAAAAGAAAGTCCAAGTAAACATAGAAAAGTCATCTATGATGACAAAGCTGTATGATTTACCATTCAAACTTTCTATATTGGTTGGACCAAATAGGTCCATATGAAGCAAGTGAAGTGGTCTAGTACTAGAGTGCACCTGTTTTGACTTGAATGAGACCTTGTGTTGCTTGCCTTTAAGACATAAAACACAAGAGTGGTCATTGTGGAAAGCCTTTTCAGGCAAAACATCAACCAAACCAAGTCTTACAAGCCTGTTTATATTCTTAAAGTTTGTGTGCCCCAGTCTCCTGTGCCATAGATTACTCTCATCTACTGAAGCTTTAGCATCAAAACATGACATATTAGTATTCATCCTAATCCCATTTAGATTCACATTATATATGTCTTTATGTCTACGTGTTCTATAGTCAATATATTTCTCATCAGGGATCTTATAATCCTTGCTTAACACCAAGCATTCAGTATCAGTAAACAGAACTTTATTTTTGTTATCACAAACTTGTGATACACTAAAAAGATTGTAATCAAGTTCCTTTACCAAAAATACGTTTTCAAAACGCAAGTTCTTGGTGAGAAGTGTTCCTTTGCCTGTGATAGTTCCATATCCACCTCCAAAGTAAACCTTATCACCATCCTTGATGGGAGTGAAGTTAGTGAGATAATCTTCCTTCCTTGTCATGTGCCTTGAGCATCCACTATCCCAATATCCATAATCATTGACCTGTTTTTGAATGCCCTGCACATAAAGAAAACAAGTTAGTTTTCTTTGGGAACCCAAGCCTTAGCAGACTTGGATTCATCTGGTTGTTCAACAAGAACAGACCTAGTTCTCATAACAACCCCTTGTTCATCCCTCTTTGGATGAAATACCCAGTTAACCCTAACAGGTTTTGTAATGACCTTTGAAATGTAATTAAATCTGTTGCAGGTCATTGAAATCCCTTTATCATTAGGGTTTTGATCTTTCTTTGCTCTCCATGTCAAGCTTGAAGAAGCTTTAGACCCTTTACCCTGTGGGTGCAAATATTTAGGTCTGGTCACGTTTCTGTCAGCGTTGGATTTGGTCTTGTCAACACTGAAATTACCCTTGTCAGCGTTGAACCTAGGGTTTGCTACAGAAACCCATTGCCTATTAGACCAAGTATTTGTCTTTTGAAATGGTCTTTTTCCATGAGTGTTAGACCCTCTAGTGAAGAATGGGGCAGGTCTAACAGCTTGTGGACTTTGCTGCACACAAGGTTTGGGTCTGACAACGTTTGACTTTCTAACAGTGTTGACCTTGGAAGCGTTGACACACTTATATGCTAAATGTGAAAAGCTACCACAAGTGTAACAGGCTTTTCTAGACACAACCCTAGGTCTAGAAGAGAAGAAGCCTGTTCCATCATTACTAACTTGGCTTTTAGGTGACCTAGTATTCCTATACATTTCTGCATACTTGACACTAGGTTTTCTAACAGCGTTTGAGCCAAGGTCAACAGCCTTACCAGTGATCGGGTTTGTTACCTTAATGGGAGTTGACTCATTAGGACTTTCACATAACAAGCCACCCTTAACAAATAAGGTAGGGTTGGCTCTCTTCCATTCATTTAAATCAGTCAACTTCTGTTGATACTCTTCAACTGGGGTAATGACTCTTGGTGGAGGAATGAATTCCTCCTCTTGGAGTTCTGGTAAACCAGTCCAAGATAGGTCCTTTTGTTAGACACCATAGAAGTCACCAGCTGGTGGTGGAACCACAGAGTAATCCTTCATCCCAATCCCAGTCATGTCCCTAGGATCCATTTGTTTATTAACACATTCTCCTAGAGTTTGTGTGGCCTTATCAAACCTTTGAATTTTAAGGCCCACATTATCCTTATTCTTAATGGCCTCATCTAGCTTAGCCTGAAATTCACTATTAACCCTTTCCATGATGTTCCTAACATCATTACTAGCATCTAACTCATGTTTTAAGATATTTATTTTATCCTTCAAATCAAATTCCATTTTCTTGTATTCAGATTTTGTCTTCTCAATTTGAGTGAGGGCTAATTGATAGTTAGACAGTTTGCATCTCTTAGTACTCATGTCATCTAATAATCTTAACACCTCTTTGTTAAGTTTCTCAGTATTTAGCCTACAACCTTTACTACAAAAAGCATCATCGTATACCTCATTATCTGATGAAGAGGAGGAGTGTGCCTTGAGAGCATATTGAACATGATCTTCTTCTTCTATCTCAGCAACCAAAGCTTTATCCTCTTCCACATCTTTAGCTAAATAGCTTCAATCCCATCCCAAAGCATCAATTTCTTGCACTGCAACCATGGCCTTAGGATCCTGAGCCTTAACAATTTGACTTGAAGGTTTGCCAACATCAGATCTTCTAGGAGATCTGCATTCCCTCATGAAGTGCCCTATACGATGACAATTGTAGCATTCAACCTTGGATTTATCAAATCCAGCAGTGTCCTTTGCATTGAAAGTCATTTTCTTCTTAAACCTTATATTCCACCTGTTTTCTCTTATACTAGCATGAGCCATGTTCCACTTAATATCTATCTCCTCTAAGTGCTCATCACTTATTTTCTCAAGGTCCTCATATGTAATCACTGAACCATTGGGCAAAGAAGCAATATAAGCACATACAGTATCCAGATCCAAACCAGCAGGTTTAACTCTTGGTGAGTCACTTTTGTATGTGTCAGCGTCTGAATAGGAGGCATTGACAGGACATGTTCCAGCGTTGACACATGATGATCCAGTAACTGGATGCATGTAAGAGTCCTTCTGATCAAATTGACCTTCACTATGTGAGAATAAGGCCATATTACTGTTGGTAGACTTGCTTCCATGCTCCAAAAGAGTTTCATCTTCCAATAGCCTTAGTTTGTTGTAGATATCATCAAAAGTAGAGCTTTTATGAGTGTTGTTGGCAAGTATAGATCTTGCCTCAATCTTCCATGCTTCACCAAGACTTTTAAGAAAACTGGCATTAATGTCAACATCACCAAGTTGTGTCCCCATGAAAGACAACTTGCTTGTAATGTCAAGCAGTCTGCTTCTCACACTGCTAAGCTTCTCATTGGGTTGAGCCTTGAAAACAGCATAATCATGCATGAGTTGCTTCTTCTTCTCTTCCTTAGTGTCATCATTACCACCATATGCAACTTCAAGAGCTTCCCAAAGGTCCTTAGCAGATTCATAACCTCTGTATTTATGCTGGTTCTCTTGTCCCAAAGAGACTTTCAGAATGTTTAGGGTTTTCATGTCAACCCTTTTCTTTGCTATGTCTTCAACAGACATAGCTCTACCATCACCAGGTTTTTCTTTCTTATCTGCTTCTGGACATCCAGCAACAGCAGTTCTTGTAGCAATGGCAGCAGCAACCTTTTCAGCTTTATTGAATGTGTTTCCATATTCAATAATCTCCCAGAGTGTGTAGTCATAGATCCCAAGATATTGCTCAAAGTTGAATTTCCACAATTCAAAGTTGGTTGCATCAAGCATGGGAATCTTGATGTTTGGCAAAGGTGAGGAGGAAGTGGTTATTTCTGGATATGACATGATGTTGTTAGGGTTTTGGTGATTTTAGGGTTCTTGTGTTCTTTAAGATCAAAAGTTCCTCAACAAGCTCTGATACCACTTGTTGATTCCAAACTTAGATCGATTTAGCTTTATGTATACGAGATTAGATCAAGTAATACACTTAGAGAAACCTTTGTATATGTATATGACAATCTAAGTGTTATGCGGAATTAACACTTAAACAAGAACACACAAGATGTAAACAAACTTTCACTTTGATTAATGATATCAAACTTGCTTACAATGAAAGTGTTTAACGTATGAAAAACTTATATTGAACAATAACCTAAAGGTCTTCTTTTATAGACATAAGAAGCCTTGTACAATAATCTACGTATCAACTATTCTAGGTAAAGATAAATATAGAAAATACATTGTTGTTCCTATATTTACTAGAAGTAATCTAGAATATAATAAACGTGTAGATCATATCCTTCCATCAGTGCTTGTCTTCAATGTGTCAACGCTTGACTTCTTCTTGTCAACGCTTGATCTGTCAGCGTTTGTTTTACTCCTGTCAACGCTTGATTTACTCTTGTCAGCGCTCAAGTAGACTGGCTATAATTTATTCCCAACATTTTTCGATATCCATATGATATATCCTTGATTGTTCGAACCTTAGGTCTTTTATCACACTTCATAAACGGCTATAGATTTAATCGTTACACCCTTTTCCATCCTAGATTAAGCATTCAAATCTTCGTCTCTAGTATGGGGATGTGCCACCCTTAGACTCGAAACATTGAGGACAATGTTTAACTTTAGTATGGGGGGTGAATAGATACTTGCCTTGCTCACGCCTTCACGCTTTCCAAAGTTTATATTTTTGTTATTGATGAGATGGCTTTTATACATGATCTCATCATTCTTTTCGGGCTTTAAATGCATTAAAATGTCATAAAATAACATATATATGCTTGTATTTGTTTACTTGTGTGTTTTAGGTATGGATATCGTGAAAAAGACAAAAGATCACAAGAAACAAGGAAAACGGACACGAGAAATGAAGCCGTACAAAGAACCGGGCCCTAGTTCATGAATTATCCAAGATTAACCCTTGAAGACTTGAAGATGTACAAGATTGATCCTAAAAATATGAAGAAATGACACTTAAAACCCTTGTATACCATAATTACAAGTTTGGTCCTTTAAGTTTGTCAAAATTATAAAATGGTCCTTCAACTTTGAAGAATTGGAAAGTTTAGTCCCTCAACTATTATAAATTGTCAATTATGGTCCCTCATGAAGTCAAAGATACAATGAAGACCTTTGAAGATCAAGAATGTCCAAAATCAGTCCTTCAAATATGCAAAAGTGGCAAAAATAACCCTTAAAAGCCTTTTGCAAAAGTTTTGTGGCCAAAGTATAAACTTTGAAAGTTTATTAACAAAGGAAATGAGATTTGTTGGCTGAAAAATGTGTTTTAAACACTTAACCAAAACACAAGGACCCTTCCTGCCATTCTGAAAGTTCAAATCCCACAAACACGCGCCAAACAACTCCACCCCCAAAAATCGGATCAAACTTACCACTATTCACCATTCATCCCACCCAGATTTACCATCCACTTAACAAAGGGTAAATTGCAATTACCCTTACCCACGCTTGATTCACACATGTAGAAACTCATCCCACACACAAAACCCCAATTTCCACTCACCATGTGACCCCACCATTCAAGCCGTCCACCTATCACATCACAACTTAACCTCCAAGGAATGCCACGTGTCCAAATCAACAACTAATACTCTTTGCTTGGTTACAAAGCTAAAAGGAACGCTCAAGATCATTTTGGACAGCTAAACAACTCAATGCACTCAAGGTTGTTTGTAGAATTAAGAAGTTGCTTTGAAAAAGGGCTTATAAAGGTTGTTTGGGTTTACTGGTTCATAAGGCCTTGTGGCCTTGTGGCCTTGGTTCTTAGGGTTTGGGAGGTTTAAACAAGTCATATTAAACAAGTTTTAGTCATTGGTTAAGTTTCTGAAAGATTGGAAAAGGTATTTTAAGTTTTGTAAAAATCTGATAAGAAGTGTTTTGAAATTGGTCAAACACATCAGATCCAATAACTTCTTTGTTTGTTGGATCTAAGGTCTGAAATCAGGTTTGGTAATAGTTTAGGTGATAAGCTATCTGTGCATTATCTGTTTGTTGAATTTGGTGGCTTATTGAAGGAGCTAGAGCTTATCAAAGTTGGCTGAAGTGGTCATTTGCATCAGCAAAGTGACCACCTCATTTTGTGCTTGCATTTGTAATTCTAGTGTATGCCTTGTTGTTTTGTTGCTTGGATCTTGTTTATGTGCTGCTTATGAGTGAATTTTTCTATCTGGTGTGCCTTGTATCTGGCTTATAAGCTCACTGTCTTATTAAGCCTTATTTGCCAAAATATGTCATCAATTGGTCAACTGACCTCTTGATTCACAAGGACTCCTCCTTGAGTTCTTCACAAAAATTGCTTATAACAAGCCCATAATCCATCCCTGATCATTTGGTGAACTTTGGAGTACTTTGACTTTTGGTCAAATAAGCACAATTTGGCTTGTTTTTGAGAACTGCTTATTGGTACATGCAACAACTTGGATTTTGTAATAGAACTCATTTTTCTTAGCTTAATAACAAGTCTGGAAGGTTACAAGTCTTTTTGTTAAGCTTTTGCTAGAAAACTAGCTTATTTGTCTTTTTCAGCCAGCTTATTGGTTCACACAGCTTATTCTACTTGGCTTTTTGTGATTTTCTTGATTGATTATTCTTAGTTAAGCTATTTGTGAGCTTTTGCAATAAACCAGAGCTTCTGAAACAGCCTAGAACTCTAACCCGGCTATTTTGTCTTTTAGTGAAATTGTTCTTTGCTTATTTCTGGCTTATTCAGTGTACTTTTTCAAAATTTCTTTTCACAAATCTCTTAGTCATCTTAAAATAAGGTTGTGTGTTTAAGTAGAACTTATGGCATTGGCTTATTGCTTAATGGGCTTATTGGCCCAATAAGAATAAGTTGTTTGCTATTTAAGTTGTGATAAGCTCAAAATCAGCTTTTGGGGCTTCAGTCTTTTGTGTTTAGAATTAAATTTTGAGTCAGATAGGGCTTTTTCAGGTCATTTGGGCCTAGTTTGACTTTTTGGGCCCAAAAGCCCATTAGTGTTGACTATTTTTGGTTTTACCCCATTTGGGGGCCCATTAAGGGTATTTTGGTAATTTCACTCTCATTTTCTGATTATTTAGGTTAAATTAAGCTAGTTTTCAAGTTTTTAGAATTTTTTATAATTTTTGGATTTTTAATATTATTTTAATATTATTTTATTATTATTTTTCAAATTTGACATTTTTGCACTTTTTATATTTTTCTTAGCTTTAATACATTAAAATAGGATTTTTGCAACTCTTAGATTAATTTTATCATCATTAGATTAATTTTTATAATCATTTTAGGTTTTAATAGTTTTTAAATCATTTTAAATAGTTTTCATTAGTTTAAAAATTTATAAAAATAGTTTTTAATCTTTTTAGTTTTTTAGAGGTTTACCAATTGAAAAATCTTTATTTGGGCTTTTTTATAATTAAATTGATTTTTAGGGCTTTAATTAGCATTAAAAATTAATATTTAATTAATTAAAAGGTTTGAAAAAGTTTTGATCATTGGTAAACTCTTAGTTTATTTTATTTGATTTTTGATAATTTTTTGGGAATTTTTAGAATTAATTTTTATTTTTGCTCTTTTTACGGTTTTACGTTTAGTCGTCGTAGTAATTAATTTCACGTCTTCGTCATTCTATTTTCTCATCCCCTTCTTTCTAATATTAATTTCAAATCTTGTTACGAATTATTCACACACATATACCTCCTTGGGAAATGAACTTCATTTGGGTCATTAGTACACGGTTTTCCTAAATCGTCGTATTTAATATTTATCGCTCATATACGCTCTTTTTCCTAAAAGACGTATTTTACCACAATCATTTTTGGCGCCGCTGCCGGGGAGGTGTGTCCTGATTAATTTGTCTTGTTGTTTTTAATATTAACCATAAATAGTATTAGTATTAGTAGAAATCTACTAATACGTATTATCGGATTTTTTCGTTTTTCTTGAGAAATTATTATTGCTATATTGTATTAAGTATCACAATCAATACAAAATATCTCCAAAAGTGTGAAAACACAACCTTAATTGGGATTTGATCTCCTAATTATTGTACTCGAATCTCAAACAAAAGAAAAAGGCAAAAATAGATAAATACTTTCGTGAAGCTCGATTTTGAAAAATAGAAACTATGAGGTGGGTATAAGGCGGGTATTATAAAATATACCCTAAGGAAAAAGGCTCTTAAGTTCTTCGCGCCGCCTCGTTTCTCCGCTCGCTTGTGAGTATTTTGAGATTGAAGGCTAATCGAGGGTTTTGCCGCCCAAAGTATTATTACGTATCATATATATTTGCTTGGTTTCTTTGTGATTAAACCCTCTTGAACAATTTGGTTTTCACCAAAGTTCTAAAGTCATTCGAAGGCGTTCACTCCACGTGATCGTTTCATTCTTTTGAGGCTTCTTTAATCAAGAGTTTGATTCGAGGAGAGATTTGGTATATTGTTGTCTACGAAGATACACCAAAATCAAAAAAAAATTAAAAAACAATCAAAAACACAAAAAAATTGAAAATTCACAAAACCCCCAAAAAGAATCTTCTTTGCTCACCTCCCATTCTTCGTCAAGTTTATGTTAACTCGTAATCAAGCAAAACGAGCTCGTAAACGTCGTCAAAGTCAAGGAAATCAAGAGACGTTGATTGAAGAACAAACTCCAGTTGTTGAACCTATTGTAGAACAAGAAGTCGTCATGGCTAATCATACTATGATGGAGTTACTTCAAGCACCCACTGAGGGTTTCAGAGAGGCCATTGTGATTCCCGCTATCCTTGCGGAGAATTTCGAGATTACGACGGGTTTAATGTCGATGTTTCAAGCTAATAAGTTTAGAGGTCATGAAAAAGACAACCCGCATTACCACATAAGGAATTTGAATCGTCTCACCGCAACTAGCATGTTTAAGGATGTTCCACATGACCCCATTAAGATGATGTTGTTTCCATACTCGTTAGATGGGCTAAAATTTGGCTTGAGAAAGAACCGCCAAATTCGATTTTGACATGGGGCGATCTCGTTTCTAAGTTTGTGAACAAATTTTTTCCACCATCTAAAACAACACATTTGAAAAATGAGATTTCAAGATTTGTACAACGAAATAATGAGAGTTTTTCAATGGCGTGGGAACTATTTAAGGAAATGTTACATGAATGTCCACACCATGATTTTTCGGAATTGCATCAAGTTGATACTTTTTATAATGGGCTTAATGATCATGAACGAGATTATTTGAATGCCGCCGCGGGTGGTAATTTTTTGTGCAAAACGACCGATGAAGCTTTAAAGATTATCGATAATAGATCTAAGGTTTACAACCCTCGTAACACACGGAGTGTTACCAATATGGGTTCGTCATCGTCGTCATCGTCTCGTAGCATTAATGCCTTAAATGATGAAGCTAATAAGGAAAATCGGTTTTTCGATAGGTTTTCAAATCTTATGACTCATTGGAAAGCACAAGATGCTTTGAACTCCGCTTCGGTTAAAGCGGTTGATAAGAGTTGTTTGTCTTGTAGTGGAGCTCATGATCTTTCCGAGTTCATTACCGCGGTTGGTAACACTTCGAGTGCTTACGTAGCAACAGGAACTTACAGCCAAAACGGCCAAGGTTCCCGCCCAAATCAAGCTCCACTAAATCAAAATGTTAATAACTATCAAAACAACCACCAAAATGGTGGTTATCAAGGCAATTCACGTAACTACAACAAAGGGAATTATCAAAGTGGGAATGGACAAGTTGCTAATCAAAACCAAAACCGTGATTTTCAAAACACTACACAAGGTTTTCAAAATGCTCACACTAAAAATCTTCAAGGAGAATTTTTGGATTATGCTAAAACAAATGATGCTAAGTTTGATAATATGCAACGTGAGATGATTAGCTTAAGATCCGAGTTGAAAAACGAGCTTAAAAACGAACTTGCTAATGAACTTAAGACTCATGCTAATAAAATGGAAAGAAACGTTCAAAGTCTTCAACAAAATCAACAAAAGATCAAACAAGGACAACATGAGATTAAGCAAGAATTGTTAAAAGCGGATTTAAGGCAATCAAAATTTGAAGACCGAATGGCAAAAATGTTTGAAGCAATCATGTGTAAACCCTCTTCCTCGGGTGGTCTTCCTAGTGATACCATTGCAACCCGAAGGGAGAAATGAAGGTTATTACTACACGAAGTGGTAAAACTTTCAAGGAACCAATCTCTCGTCCAAGTACTTCTACGAAGTAGGAAATCGAGAAAGAGCCCGAGGTGATGGTCGAAAAGGAGCATATTACAAGCCCACGAAGTACCGCTCATACCACACCTACGGTTGAACCAATACCAATCATGGAACCCGTGATTCCAAGGCCGTTGCCTAATGTCCAACCTACACCACCCTTACCTTACCCTTCGAGACGAAACAAAGAGAAATTGCAAGAACGTAACAAACAACAAATCGAGCTTTTTATAAAAATGTTTCAACAAGTGCATTTTGATGTGAGTTTAGCCGACGCGTTGTTATATATGCCTCGTTTCGCTTGCACTTTTAAAAGTATGAAGCTAATGAGGAAAATCGGTTTTTCGATAGGTTTTCAAATCTTATGACTCATTGGAAAGCACAAGATGCTTTGAACTCCGCTTCGGTTAAAGTGGTTGATAAGAGTTGTTTGTCTTGTGGTGGAGCTCATGATCTTTCCGAGTGCATTACCACGGTTGGTAACACTTCGAGTGCTTACGTAGCAATGGGAAGTTACAACCAAAACAGCCAAGGTTCCCGCCCAAATCCAGCTCCACTAAATCAAAATGTTAATAACTATCGAAACAACAACCAAAATGGTGGTTATCAAGGCAATTCACGTAACTACAACAAAGGGAATTATCAAAGTGGGAATGGATAAGTTGCTAATCAAAACCAAAACCGTGATTTTCAAAACACTACACAAGGTTTTCAAAATGCTCACACTAAAAATCTTCAAGGAGAATTTTTGGATTATGCTAAAGCAAATGATGCTAAGTTTGATAATATGGAACGTGAGATGATTAGCTTATGATCCGAGTTGAAAAACGAGATTAAAAACTAACTTGCTAATGAACTTAAGACTCGTGCTAATAAAATGGAAGGAAACGTTCAACGTCTTCAACAAAATCAACAAAAGATGGAACAAGGACAACATGAGATTAAGCAAGAATTGTTAAAAGCGGATTTAAGGAAATCAAAATTTGAAGACCGAATGGCAAAAATGTTTGAAGCAATCATGTGTAAACCCTCTTCCTCGGGTGGTCTTCCTAGTGATACAATTGCAAACCCGAAGGGAGAAATGAAGGTTATTACTACACGAAGTGGTAAAACTTTCAAGGAACCAATCTCTCGTCCAAGTACTTCTACGGAGAAGGAAATCGAGAAAGAGCCCGAGGTGATGGTCGAAAAGGAGCATATTACAAGCCCACGAAGTACCGCTCATACCACACCTACGGTTGAACCAATACCAATCATGGAACCCGTGATTCCAAGGCCGTTGCCTAATGTCCAACCTACACAACACTTACCTTACCCTTCGAGATGAAACAAAGAGAAATTGCAAGAACGTAACACACAACAAATCGAGATTTTTATAAAAATGATTCAGCAAGTGCATTTTGATGTGAGTTTAGCCGACGCGTTGTTATATATGCCTCGTTTCGCTTCCACTTTTAAAAGTATGATGAGCGATAAGGAAAAGCTTTCAAAGCTTGCTAATTGTTCTGGTTTATCTTAACCGCATACCGGAAAAAGTTGGTGACCCCGGAAAGTTTCTCATTCCTTGTGACATACAAGATATGAAAGAATGCCTCGCCTTGGCCGATCTTGGTGTAAGTATTAATTTGATGCCATTTTCTATTTGGAAGAAATCGCTTTCGCTTCCGGCTCTTACTCCTTCGAACATGTCTATCGAGATGGCCGATCATTCTACAATTTTAGCATGTGGGGTAGTCGAGGATGTTTTCGTGAAAGTGGGGAAGTTCTACTATCCCGTTGATTTTATAGTAGTTGAAATCCCCGCGGATCCTCAAGTTCCTCTAATTTTAGGTCGTCCATTTTTAGACACCTCGAGATCACTTATCGACGTTCATGCAAGAACTATCACTTTGAGATTCAACGAAGAGGAACTTGTTATAAACGCTACTCAAAACTCAAAACCTTCTCATGTTTATGCAATCGCTACCATCAATCACATTGACTTAGTTGATGTGGTTTGCGATGAGTTTTCACAAGAAGTGTTAGGTTTTTCCGATAGCTCGTCAAGTGGCAATCCCACTATTTTGGATCCAATTCTTGCTAATTCTACACCAAATCTCACTCCATTCCAAGGAGGCGGTTTTACTTCAAATGAAATCGACGATGAAGATGAGGTGATTATTAGTGATGATACTTATATTCCACCATTTCTTCCGCCGATGGAAGTTATGAGTGTTGAGCAAAAATCTTCAATCGAGGAACCACCTATCCTTGAATTAAAAGATCTTTCATCTCACCTTGAATACGCATTCTTAGAAGGTGATGACAAGTTGCCGGTTATTATTGCAAAAGGTCTTGCTAATGATGAAAAAACCGAGCTCTTGAAAGTTCTTAAAGGTCATAAAGGGGCAATTGCGTGGAAAATTTCCGACATTAAGGGTATTGACCCAATATTTGTACTCACAAGATTTTAATGGGGGAAGACTACAAACCCGCAATTCAAAGTCAAAGAAGGGTAAACCCCAAAATTCACGATGTCATAAAATAGGAAGTTTTAAAACTCCTTGACACGGGAATGATTTATCCTATCTCCGATAGCCCATGGGTGAGCCCAATCCATTGTGTCCCTAAAAAGGAAGGAATGACCGTTGTACCTAATGAAAACAACGAGTTAATTCCCACTCGTGTTGTGACCTGTTGGAGGGTGTGTATTCACTACCGAAAGTTAAATGACACCACTCGTAAAGACCACTTTCCTTTGCCCTTCATGGATCAAATGTTGGAGCGACTTGCGGGAAATGAATTCTATTCCTTTTTAGATGATTTTTCCGGTTACTTTCAAATCCCTATCGACCCTCGTGATCAAGAGAAGACTACGTTTACGTGTCCTTATGGAACGTTTGCTTATCGTAAGATGCCTTTCGGACTTTGTAATGCACCGGGAACGTTTCAACGGTGTATGATGGCTATTTTTCACGATATGATCGAGAATTCGATGGAAGTGTTTATGGATGACTTTTCGGTGTTTGGCAATTCGTTCACATCGTGTTTATCTAATCTCGAGCAAATGTTAAAACGTTGTGAAGAAACCAATCTTGTGCTTAATTGGGAAAAATGTCATTTTATGTGTAACAAGGAATCGTCTTAGGACATAAGGTCTCGACAGCGGGGATTGAGGTCGATAAAGCTAAGGTAGACGTCATCGCCAAGTTACCTCATCCCAAAACCGTTAAGGGAGTTAGGAGTTACCTAGGCCATGCGGGCTTTTATCGTCGTTTCATCATAGACTTTTCGAAAATCTCTCGACCTATGACACACCTTCTCGAGAAGGACGCTCCTTTTAATTTCAATGAGGATTGTGTTAGAGCTTTCGAAACTCTCAAAAGGAAACTTACCGAAGCTCCCATTCTTGTTGCTCCTAATTGGGAATTACCCTTTGAAATCATGTGCGATGCAAGTTATTATGCTATAGGGGCCGTCTTAGGGAAACGTTGTGAAAAGCATTTCCGTCCTATCCATTATGCTAGTAAGATGATGACCGAGGCTCAATTAAAGTACACCACAACGGAAAAGGAATTCCTTGCCGTGGTCTATGCTTTTGAGAAATTTCGACCTTATCTCGTCTTAACTAAAAGCATCATGTATACCGACCATTAGGAAATCAAGTATCTCTTAGCTAAGCAAGATGCTAAGCCGAGATTGCTTCGTTGGATGCTCCTACTCCAAGATTTTGATGTCACCGTGCTTGACAAAAAAGGAGCCGAGAATCTAGCGGCCGATCATCTCTCTCGTCTAGAAGATCCTCACAAAGATGTTTTCGAGAACAAGGAAATTACCGAAACATTTCCTCTCGAGACTCTCAGTGTAGTGAATTCTAAAGACACCACCCCATGGTTTGCCGACATTGCAAATTACCATGCGGGCAATTTCATAATCAAGGGTATGACGACACAACAAAAGCGAAAATTCTTTCGTGAGGTCAAGTTCTATTTTTGGGACGACCCTTATCTCTTTCGGGTTTGTGCGGATCAACTCGTTCGACGTTGTGTTTTTGGTGCCAAAGCTTCTAACATCCTTAGAGCTTGTCACGAGGGACCCACGGGTGGTCACCATGGTGCTAATATCACGGCTAAGAAAGTGTTCGATGCCGGCTTCTTTTGGCCTTCTATCTATTGTGATGCACACGCACTTGTGAAGTCGTGTGATTCATGCCAACGTCAAGGAAAATCGTCTCAATGTGATGAAATGCCGCAAAACATAATTCAAGTGTGTGAGATTTTCGACATTTGGGGCATAGACTTTATGGGGCCATTCCCATCGTCTCTTGGTAACAAGTATATCCTCTTCGCGGTCGACTACCTTTCTAAGTGGGTGGAAGCTAAGGCTTTACCTACTAATGATGCTCGTGTGGTAGTGAAGTTTTTGAAGCAACTATTCTCTCGGTTCTGAACCCCTCGTGCTATTATAAGCGATCATGGAACCCATTTTTGTAATGACCAATTCGAAAAGGTCTTAAAGAAATATGGAGTTACTCATCGTCTTTCTACGGCTTATCACCCGCAAACGAGTGGGCAAGTCGAGGTTTCAAACCGAGCTTTGAAGAGGATTTTAGAGAGGTCGATTGGAGAAAACCGTGCTTCATGGTCTGACAAACTCGATGACGCTTTATTGGCCTTTAGGACCGCTTATAAGACACCTATTGGTTGTACTCCTTATAAGTGTCTATGGGAAGAATTGTCATTTGCCCATTGAATTGGAGCACAAGTCATATTGGGCCCTTAAGCATGCAAACTTTGACTTGAAGACCGCGGGAGATCACCAGAAAATACAATTGAATGAATTAGATGAACTAAGAGATAATGCTTATGAAAATTCATTGATTTTCAAAGAAAAGACTAAAAAGTTTCATGATGCAAAGATTAAAAACCGGGTTTTTAACGTTGGTGATCAAGTGTTACTTTTTAACTCTAGACTAAAGATATTTTCCGGGAAATTGAAATCTTGTTGGTCGGGTCCTTTCACCATTACACAAGTGTTTACTTATGGGACCATCCAGATAGCTCAAAATGATGGTCCTAACTTCAAGGTGAATGGACATAGGCTTAACCACTACTTTGGTGGGGAAATTCCTTCATTGGATGACCTCGACCAAGTCACCTTCCCCAATGATAATTAACATTGAGGGGATCGAGTCGAGCTCATGAATCTGTAATCAAAAACGAGGTTCCTCGTGGGGGAGATCCCATGCTTATCTTTTTATGCTTTCTAATAAATAATGAGAGGGGATTTGTGCCCTTCCAACTCGTTGTCTCGTGGTTGTTTGTGATTGTGTTATCTAGATCATCATCATCATCATCTATGATTGAAAACTCTCGTGTTCGTGTACGTGAGCCTCCATCGTTTGCTTGAAAAAGTTTTTCATGAATCCATGACATATCCTTTATTGTTGTAACAATTATCTTTTAGCATACTTAATAAACGGCTTTAGATATATTGTTGATCACCCTTTCCATGCTAGATCCTAAGCATTCGATTTCGTCTCTAGTATGGGGGTGCTCCACCTTTATACTCGAAACATTGAGGACAATGTTTACTTTTAGTATGGGGGGTGAATAGGTACTTACTTTGTTACGCCCTCACGTTTTCCAACTTTCAATGTTTTGTTTTGTTGCTAATAAGGCTAAAAATGGCCAAATTTTGAATTTTTCTTAGTTTAATAAATGTGTTTTTAAGACACGTATGTATATTTTCTAATGGGTAGAATAAGAGCTAATTTTTTACTTGATGGGCATTTGGAGCCCTTTACATTCCTTAACCTGCTCAATTCAAGTTTTGCTAGACTTTTATATAGGGAACTTTAAAACGCGAATGTCTTAGCTCATTCAGGTTAAGAACAAGAACTTTTCGCAAGTTCCTATAATTGATCCTAGAAAGTCACTTATAAAGAGAACTATAAAATGCATTCTCTAAACTTGAAAAAGTCCAAGAAAGTGCAAGATCCTATAGGTGGCTTGAAAACCCAAAACATTGATTTGATATAGTCTTAATAAAAGCTAATCCAAATTTGGCTTAATATTGACTTGCATGGCTAGGTATTCACGAGTCTCTTTAATTAGAGGTATTTATATAGTGAAGAATGAGAAATGATAGAGTTAGACAAGTGATCATGCTAAACGTAGAACATGAAAATGTTCTTTAAAAAACTCATATGTTTTTAATTGTGGCTTTTTCTCCCATAAGATCAATGCATTAGGAATAAAAATAATTGCAATAAGTAAGGCCGTACGATTTGAAAGGTTACTTAGCTTCTAGCGCAAGATCGTTTAAAAGTTGCTCGGGGTTGAATAGAGTTCATAGCCAAGGCATTACTTATTAAAGCGGGACGCGAAGATTGTTGAAGATCAAAAAAGGCCCTAACAAGGCATGAGGACCTCTATTTTGTTGCTAAAGATCCAAGATGATGTGAAGTATCATTATTCCAAAATCAATATGAAGGATCGAGACACACGACGAAAAGCAATTACTCCTCTAAAGATCGTGGAGAAAGTCTATCCAAAAAGACCCTTACAAGGTATGAGGATAAATATAGCCAAGTCCGAAAAGGAGGCAGATCGTTTTATATCAAACTCCAAAATAAAGATTAAAGAAAAATGATGAAGTCGTGGTCCAAGTATGAAGAATCTCTCAAGAACGTCAAGTGAAGAAATTCCAAAATATGAAGAGAAGACCATAATTTCAAGAATGTCTTCCCAAGATTTGAGGTATGAAGTACATGCCAAATATCGGTCTGAGAAAGGTCTCAAATCGTGAAACGAGTTATGCCAAGATATGAACTTAAGGAGATACACGAGAAGCCGTTTTAAAAGATTTTGTCCTTCGGCTAACTATCGATTAAATCATGCTACTTTACTTTCGGACTAATAAATACTCAAATAAGTCAATATGAATCACTTGTGATCCATGTCAAATAGTTAAAAAATTCTAGTAACCCATTTTCTTTTATAATAACTAGGATTGCGGGGAGAAAAAGTATTACACAATTTGGACGTATGAGTAGTGTTAGCATTGTGACTTGTACCAACAATTATCTCGTTTTTGCACTTAGCATGGTATGTATGACAATCAAGGATGACGAAATTTACTCTATGGTACATTTAATTGTTTCTATTCATTGACCCTAAAAGTCACATTCGTGATGCAAATCATACATTATGTCTTTACACATCTTCGTAGTATTGTTGCAAGTCTTTTAATTTTCAATAAAGGGGAATAAAATTGAATTTTTGTGATGCTTAGATACTTTATTCTAGCATTGCGTGAGATCACGGCAATGGCTTAGTATGGGAGAGTGATGAGATGGCTTTTATACATGATCTCATCGTTCTTTTCGGTCTTTAAATGCACTAAAATGTCATAAAATACCATATATATGCTTGTATTTGTTTAATTGTGTGTTTAGGTATGGATATCGTGAAAAAGACAAAAGATCACAAGAAACAAGGAAAAACGGATACGAGAAACGAAGCCGTACAAAGAACCGGGCCCTAGTTCATGAATTATCCAAGATTAACCCTTGAAGACTTGAATATGTACAAGATTGATCCTCAAAAAATGAAGAAATGATACTTAAAACCCTTATATATTCATAATTACAAGTTTGGTCCTTTAAGTTTGTCAAAATTACAAAATGGTCCTTCAACTTTGAAGAATTGGTAAGTTTAGTCCCTCAACTATTCTAAATTTTCAATTATGATCCCTCATGAAGTCAAAGATACAATGAAGACCTTTGAAGATCAAGAATGTCCAAAATCAGTCCTTCAAATATTCAAAAGTGGCAAAAATAACCCTTGAAAGCCTTTTGCAAAAGTTTTGTGGCCAAAGTATAAACTTTGAAAGTTTATTAACAAAGGAAATGAGATTTGTTGGCTGAAAAACGTGTTTTAAACACTTAACCAAAACACAAGGACCCTTCCTGCCATTCTGAAAGTTCAAATCCCACAAACACGCGCCAAACAACTCCACCCCCAAAAATCAGATCAAACTTACCACTATTCACCATTCATCCATCCCAGATTTACCATCCACTTAACAAAGGGTAAATTAGAATTACCCTTACCCACGCTTGATTCACACATGCAGAAACTCATCCTACACACAAAACCCAATTTACACTCACCATGTGACCCCACCATTCAAGTCGTCCACCTATCACATCACAACTTAACCTCCAAGGAATGCCACGTGTCCAAGTCAACAGCTGACACTCTTTGCTTGGTTGCAAAGCTAAAAGGAATGCTCAAGATCATTTTGGACAGCTAAACAACTCAATGCACTCAAGGGAAAATTTGGGAATTCCTAGCTAGGGTTTCATGTATTTTCTAGTTCTAGAATCGTCTACTAGTCCTATATAAGGAGACCTCAACTTGTGAGAGTCCCTTGTTCCAGTTATACCTTTTAAACATTGTAATCCCTTTTTAAATTTTATAAAAGTTGGTATTTTGAGAAATTGTAATTCCTTTTTATGTTTTTGAAAGTTGGTGTTGTTTAAGGGTAATTCTGAGTTCCAGTTGATGTTATAAGTGTGCTTGAATCTTGTGGCTCAAGGACTTTTATGTTTGGTAAGGTTTTCAAGTTTGAAATAAGCTTGAAAAGTGGTTTCTGATTTTGATATTTTTATTGTACTAATCCTTGACCAAAAGCTATAAGCTCTTACAAGCTTGTTGACACCAAGCTTGTGAAGGGATTGGAGCCTTTGGTTGGGCTATTTGTTCATTGTATTGAAGAAATCAAGTCCTTGAGGTTCTACTTTGAACCATCAACCAAGGTAGTAATTCATCTCCTTTGTTGAAGTACCTTAGTCTTGTTCTAGGTGTTGAACAAGGTCCAAGGAGCATTGCTGATCCTCCTAGGATGTTATAGGTATAGCCTCTTGTTAAGATTCCTCTAAAAAATCACAGGATATTGACTGTTTTATGTTTTTCTATGTTATTTGGTGATTTTGTGTTTGTGCTTTGTGTTTTATGGTTGGTATCTGTTAGTTGTCACCTAGTGTAGCTATTTGATCATTAAAATCAGTAGGTTGTGTGTAGAATTAAGAAGTTGCTTTGAAAAAGGGCTTATAAAGGCAGTTTGGGTTTACTGGTTCATAAGGCCTTGTGGCCTTGTGCCCTTGGTTCTTATGGTTTGGGAGGTTTAAACAAGTCATATTAAACAGTTTTTAGTCATTGGTTAAGTTTTTGAAAGATTGGAAAAGGAATTTTAAGTTCTATAAAAATCTGATAAAAAGTATTTTGAAATTGGTCAAACACATCAGATCTAATAACTTCTTTGTTTGTTGGATCTAAGGTCTGAAATCAGGTTTGGGAATAGTTTAGGTGATAAGCTATCTATGCATTATCTATTTGTTGAATTTGGTGGCTTATTGAAGGAGCTAGGGCTTATCAAAGTTGGCTTAAGTGGTCATTTGCATCAGCAAAGTGACCACCTCATTTTGTGCTTGCATTTGTAATTCTAGTGTATGCCTTGTTGTTTTGTTGCTTGGATCTTGTTTATGTGCTGCTTGTGAGTGAATTTTGCTATTTGGTGTGCCTTGTATCTGGCTTATAAGCTCACTGGCTTATTAAGCCTTATTTGCCAAAATCTGTCATCAATTGGTCAACTGACCTCTTGATTCACAAGGACTCCTCCTTGAGTTCTTCACAAAAATTGCTTATAACAAGCCCATAATCCATCCCTGATCATTTGGTGAACTTTGGAGTACTTTGACTTTTGGTCAAATAAGCACAAATTGGCTTATTTTTTAGAACTGCTTATTGGTACATGCAACAACTTGGCTTTTGTAATATAACTCATTTTTCTTAGCTTAATAACAAGTCTGGAAGGTTACAAGTCTTTTGGTTAAGCTTTTGTTAGAAAACTAGCTTATTTGGCTTTTTCAGCCAGCTTATTGGTTCACAAAGCTTATTCTACTTGGCTTTTTGTGATTTTCTTAATTGATTATTCTTAGTTAAGCTATTTGTGAGCTTTTGCAACAAAACAGAGCTTCTGAAACAGCCTAGAACTCTAACACGATTATTTTGTCTTTTAGTGAAATTGTTCTTTGCTTATTTCTCGCTTATTGAGTGTGCTTTTTCAAAATTTCTTTTCACAGATCTCTTAGGCATCTCAAAAGAAGGTTGTGTGTTTAAGCAGAGGTTATGGCATTGACTTATTGCTTAATGGGCTTATTGGCCCAATAAGAATAAGCTGTTTGCTATTTAAGATGTGATAAGCTCAAAATCAGCTTTTGGGCCTTCAGACTTTTATGTTTAGAATTAAATTTTGAGTCAGATAGGGCTTTTTCAGGTCATTTGGGCCTAGTTTGACTTTTTGGGCCCAAAAGCCCATTAGTGTTGACTGTTTTTGGTTTTAGCCCATTTGGGGGCCCATTAGGGGTATTTTGGTAATTTCACTTTCATTATCTGATTATTTAGGTTAAAATAAACTAGTTTGCAAGTTTTTAGAATTTTTTATAATTTTTGGATTTTTAATATTATTTAATATTATTTTATTATTATTTTTCAAATTTTACATTTTTGCACTTTTTATATTTTTCTTAGCTTTAATACATTAAAATAGGATTTTTGCAACTCTTAGATTAATTTTATCATCATTAGATTAATTTTTATAATTATTTTAAGTTTTAATAGTTTTTAAATCATTTTAAATAGTATTCATTAGTTTAAAAATTTATAAAAGTAGTTTTTAATCTTTTTAGTTTTTTTTGAGGTTTACCAATTGAAAAATCTTTATTTGGGCTTTTTGATAATTAAATTGATTTTTAAGGCTTTAATTAGCATTTATAAGTTAATATTTAATTAATTAAAAGGTTTGAAAAAGTTTTGATCATTGGTAAATTCTTAGTTTATTTTATTTGATTTTTAGTAATGTTTTGGGAATTTTTAGAATTAATTTTTATTTTTGCTCTTTTTACGGTTTTACGTTTAGTCGTCGTAGTAATTAATTTCACGTCTTCGTCATTCTATTTTCTCATCCCCTTCTTTCTAATATTAATCTCAAATCTTGTTACGAATTATTCACACACATATACCTCCTTGGGAAACGAACTTCATTTGGGTCATTAGTACACGGTTTTCCTAAATCGTCGTATTTATTACTTATCGCTCATATACGCTCTTTTTCCTAAAAAGACGTATTTTACCACAATCAGTTATCGTTTTGTTTCTAATAAGGCTAAAAATGGCCAAATTTTAAAAATTTTCTCATGTTTTCATAAGTTTGTAAGACACGAATGTAGATTTTTCGATGACGAGAATAAGACTAATTTTTGACTCGACCGTGCATGTTGAGCACTTAGCTTTGATTCCTTAAATTTTTAGGCTAAGTCTCTTAAATGAGGACGAGAAATGATAGATTTAATTATAAGTTACTATGCTAAACATAGAGTATTTATATTCTTTCAAAAACTCATGTGTCCTAATTGTTTGCTTATTCTCCCCTCGCTTGAATATTAATTTTGCTAATAAATATTGACTTAGCGGTTTAGTCTTAATTGTTGGTTTCTAATTGATTCTAGTAGCTTCCATGTAATTAAATTAGGGAAACATTTGAGAATCGTTAGCGTCATGGTTTTGAATTATTGGCACGCCGAAAAATCGAAAGCTTCACCGAATAATAATTTTAAGTGCTCAATCACCTAAATCAAGCAAAAATTCGAAGCTCACAAGGCCGAAAAATCTATGCAAAATTGAAAGTGAAAGCCTTAAACTTTGAAGCTTTAATGATCCCAAAATACGTTTACGTTGAGGATATACGCTTTTGGCCATAATAAACACCTCATGACGAGGTTAAATAAAAGGCAAGGCAAGACCGAAGCCCTAAAAAGCGAAGGTAAACCTATGATAATAAGGCCGATCCGTTAGGGGGCGTATAAAAGTCTTGGTAGTAATCTCATGTTCAAAACCGTTAGAAAATCGTGTTTATCGAATGTAACACCCCACTTTGATAAGTGGACTGTTACACGTAATTATAGCGTGTCATCAAAGCATGCAAGGTAATATGTAGTAAAACATACATGACCATAGGGAAAACCGGAATCAAACATCGGTTCCCAAAATAAACACAAAACATAAATAAAGTAAATGAAATGAATGAAAGACTAAACAAGCATAAGTATATGAAGGAAAAAGGAGAAGAAGTCTATGGCAGCTTCCATCCTATGCACGTCCTCCAAATGCTCGAGTCTGTCCTTGGGTACCTACCGTTTTGGGACATGGAAAGGAAAGTAACGGCTGAGCATAACGCTCGGTGCACGGATATATGACGTAGTATGAATGGTTGAAACATAAATAAGACTAATAGCAACGGAATTGTATAAGTCTTGGAAAACCTAGTTGTCTGTCATGTTAACTGGTTTTAGTTCCGAAAACATGGCTTATGTTACTTATGAAATCTGTATTAGTTAATGTACCAAAAGCCAATATAGGTCATGAGGTCAACAACGTGCTTGAATACTTGGAGGGGAGACCTCATCATGCAATTAGAGGGGTTGCCTCTAGTTAACTAGTCAGTGGGTAGGAGGGATCATCTCCTTGTGAAGGATGTAAGGCACACACCACATTCACCATGAAATCCTGACTGAAACATGTAACTAGGATGCACCCATACGCCCCACATGATAATATAATAATATAATGTCCAAATAATTGAAAAGGGACGCCACGAGCTATCACTCCTTCGTGGTGAAGCCATAACACTAGTGCCTCTAGTGTTATGGTTATGGTACCTCCATAACTAGGGGAAACTGGTCATGCATGTATATGGCTAAGGTAACTAATAAAACATAAGCATTTAATCTGTAACTACTGGGGAAAACAGTTGGCTGCATACGGGAAATCCTAATGAAGGAAGAGATTGTCCTTATTGAAGGACGGGAAATCCGTACCTTAAGTCCAGTGAACGAAGAAGACGAACGGAAGAGAGTCCTACTTCGATCTCAGTAATGCTACATATAAGGATACGTGTATAAGTATACTGTCTACTGCGTACTTAACTGATTATAGTATGTCTTAACTCGTTTTATATGTTTTGGTCTTGTTTTACTGATTTTAATGTTACACTGCTTTTATCATGTGTTTTAAGCCTTATGATTAAGTATTAACTAATATTATTGTATTATTATACTTGTAGTGTAGTAAAAAGTAACTTTCTAAAGATAGCAGGTTTCCTAAAATAGAAAGTTTCCAAAAATAGAATGAAGCTGAATTTATAAGCTAATAATATAAGCTTAGGTTTACTGATTAAATATACTAAGTCATGTGATTAATAGTATAGTTTATTACTTATAACATGTAAATTAAATAAACTATAGGTTATAATATCTAATTAAATATAAACATGATTTAATTAAATTAAGTGTATAAAATACTTAGGTTAAAACATGTATTAATATTCATATTAATATAACCTAAGTCATGATAATTAATTAATTACATGTCATGTTTTAATAATTAATTAATTACTATATTCTAATTTAAATAATAAAATACATAGGTTATAATCATGTATTATTAATAATAATAATAAACCTAAGTCATGTTTTAATTAAATTAATTAGGTATAATGTTAAATTAATTTAATTAACTTTAAAAATATATGCACATGTAAACTAATTAAACTTGTAAAAATAATTAACCCGATCCCGTGTATTATTTATTAAACCGTGCCGTGAACCGAACCTGTGAAAACCCGTGAACAACACCCCCGAAAACAGTGGCAAACTGGCCTAAGCCGGTTGCCCCTACTCTCGGCAAGTTGCCACCTGCTGCTGCCGGTGGTATTGTCTTGCTCTCGCAGCCGCGGACCACAAACGGGTTCCCACCGGCAGTTGTCGGTGGTTCCCCCTGTCTGCCCGCGGTTCCCCCGGCTTACAGTAAATAGCCACTGGCTTTGGCCGGTGGTGGGGTTGTGGCTGCCGCGACCTAAATCAACCACAAGGACACCCCCGACGTGAGTCGGGGTGCCTTGTTCCCTGTTGCCGACCATAACCCAACACCACCGAGACCTTTATCTCGTGTGGTGGTGCGAACCAAGCGACACCGAGAGTTGTAGGACTCTCGGTTATGTGGCAGCCGAATACCAAAACCCGAAAACAACCTTTATTATTACCCACCATGATTTTAATATGTTAATTAATCTTAATTAATTATTCCCATGATCACATGTTCATAAAAACATAAAATAAATTAAAAGAAAGGTTTTCGGATTACCCAAAACACGTGGAATGAATAAATCTTGATCTCACAAACACACTCCTAATCAATAATTAAAATCAAAACCTCGTCCTCCTTTTGGCTTGCTACCGGCGGCTAAACCAGAACGTCACGTTCTCCTTTTGGGTGCTGTTGGCGGCATAATCAGAACATCACGTTCTCTTTTTGGTTACTGATGGTGGCATAACCAGAACCGGCGGCCACCATGAGGTCTGCTAGGATTTTTGCTTTGTTTTAAAATTGTGATAAATGAAAATGTAATGATTAACCTTCCTGACATATTTTTGTGAAGTGGGTTGGGCCATAAGGCCCGTTTCCTTTCTTTGTGTCCGCGGTTAGGTAGGGCCCACAAGGGAAACCCGAACCTTTTCAGGCTTAATAATTACGTGTTTGTACATTTGTAATGTTACTTTATTATAATTTATTCGTGTTATTATAAATACTTGTACGTAATCGTAATAATAATATACGTAAATACATATTTATGTGTTCGTGATTCTTACGTTCATGATTTCATGTTCGTGATTATAATTATTATTGATAATAATTATCTTGTATTAATACATACTAAATACTTATCGTGTAATAACACGTATGTAATTCTTGTAATTAATATTCGTGATTCGTGTTCATTCTATATAAGGAAAGTTGTAATCTTGTACGTACGATTATTAGTGTACTGTTCATGGTAAAAGTATGCGGGTTTTACAACTCTTCCCCCTAAAAAGAATAATTCGTCCCCGGATTATAGATAAAGTAAACTGAAAGAGAAACATACCTGAATCAAACTGAGAGGGTATGTAAGATAAAAGGACATGCAGGTGACATGGTAGAAGGAACGTGGAACGTGACATGTCTTGATAGGACATGAAACGTGACGTGACTGAAAGGATGTATCTAATCGATAAGAGAAAATGGATAAGAAGTCTGGATGTACTCCTCCGTTCCAAGTGGCTTGGCCCAAAACGGACCTCTAAACGGTCTTGGCGAAAATAACAATATTAGTCTTCATGACATTTGGTTGACGATACAGAAAGTTTCCAGTTCATCAACATAAGATAGATCAGCATGAATATGATCGAGTGGATAAGAATTAACGTGCAAGTGTAAATGAAACGTTATGATATAAAATAACTTAGACTAACTGATATTAGTCCTGTCTTAGCAATAATGCGCGAGACATACTGAAACATAGTACGTGAACAATTGTGAACGTGATACGTGAACAAATGTGAACGTGATACGTGGAGATATGGTGAGTGTAATAAGAGAAAACATATGGTGATCAATGATACGTGTAACATATCATGAACATGGTATAACTAATGAGGTAACACCGAACGCTATAAGGTGAGACGTGGAATGTGACGTGAAACGTCTGTCTGAGCATAGGGAGTTATACTAAACTTGGGTCTGGTCTCTCAAGCTCTTGCAAAAATTCTCAAAACGAAAATAAATGTAAAATAGTAAGTCAGGAGACAATCATGAACGTGAGTGTGAAAGCAAGTCATAAAATTTGAACAAAGACATGAACGTAAATAAGGAGCACAAATGTGAACCTTCGTTTGGCCCGATAGCTGAGGGATTACCAAGTGATCGGATGAGCCCTGACTGGAACACGTCCGATTAATCTGTTGGTTCTGAAATCCATGCGGATGTAAGTGTAGAACAATGATAATCTTATAACTAATCAAGAGGGTTGTTGTTATTCTAGATAGAGAGAGTAGAGAGAGAAACAAAGAAAACTTTATTAAGTGAAAAATGAACTAAACAACCAACAACCCTTTCCTTCCTTGGAAAGGGCTTATATACCCAAGTCCTTAATGGACTTGGGCCTCCAACCCATGACAAGCCCATGGGTCGGGTTAAACATTAATATGACGTAACATTTAACTACGAGCTACTAAACGTATTACAATATTGTTGGAGTGACCGATACTTCTAATATACGTTAAAAACGTATTTCCAACAATCTCCCCCTAAGGGAGGTCACTCCAAATTACAAAGTCCTAAACCTAGCATACTATACTAAGTCTTCGTTCTTCAGCTCGTAGTCCTTTCTCTTTCATCTTTTCTTTTGTTGTGAATATGTTGATGTTGATCTTTTAGGCTTTGGCTTTAGATCATTGTTCTTTTGACCCTTCACGTGCGATCTTTGCCTTCTTGTGATTCTTGCCTCCTCGTGACTTCATGTTCCACACACTTATGTTTTTGTTGAATTCATGAAAGCTTCAGAGTTTGGTACAGCGGAAGACTTCATTTTTAACTTTCTTGAATTTTGTTGAAATTGATGCAGAAAAACATAAGCATGTGGGAACGACTTCATCTGGTACACCGCAACGCCACCGTCTTCAAATGCCGCAACATAATAAGACACGAACGAAATGGCTTAGAACATTTCATTCTAAATCGGTAGCATTTTACCTCCGGTCGATGAAGACAGTTGAATGATATTAGATATCGTACCTATGACGGATAATTTCAATTAAGAAACTTCCTGACAGGATTTCACAGGTAAACACGTTCTCTTTATTCGACGATCACTAAGCCTGACTGCGAACATAAAGAGTGAATCACTTGGATAAATTATCCTTGTGATTGAAGCCGTCAATTCATGAACCTGGAACAAGTGAATTTCAATTAAGATTTTCACCATTGTTGCTTTCAAGTTGTCACGAGCTTGATTCATATAGAATCTTGCACGTCACCTACAAAGTGCTGTTTGATGTTAACACTAGACGGATTTCCACTCGTCACTGTGAACACTAAAGAGTGTCACTCTACGTGTTCTGGCAAGATCATACGATAATGCGTAGAGGTCTGGAACGAGTTTAAGTTCAATTAAGAATTAAAGTACTGTTTTTTCCAGTTTTCACAAGAGTGGTTCTTAAAGAACCGCACGTGTCACCTACCATGAGCTTTTTTGATGTTGGCTCAAGCAGGATTTCCATCTTCATTGTAATACTTGCGTATCACTCGGATGTTCTGGCAATATTACAAGAATACTACGTAGGACTCATAAAGATCTCTTACTTTTCACAGTGTGTGAAGAAGCAAGGAAAGAATGGAAAGTGTCCTAATGAGACTTTCGATGATCTCGTGGCTCTAGACTCGATAGTGCGTTTTGATTTAGTGAGCGATGGCTGGAGAGGATTGCCACCTATTCAATATCAGTCTATTCGGAGTGAATAAACCAATAGATAATGTGTTGAGCTCCGTGTGATTAAAACAAACATCTTTTGAGAGATATTTGAGTTAGCTGGGAGGGGTTGTGCATGACATCATTGGGTCCATGATATCTTGTCTTCAATATTTAGAATCATTTAAAAATCATCCCAATAATAGATGTGTTGACCCGGTTTCGATCCTAAGTTGTAAGGAGGGATTCTTTCTTTACACCCTTTATCTTTACATTTCTTCTTCATTCTTCAACCCCTTCAGTACTTACCAATACATCATCACTAGCACCTTGTTGTGATTGTTCCAGTGCTAGCATCAGTAATTAGTTGGTACTCTGCTACGTTCACAATCATCTCCAACTTTCCTAGGACTTCTAATTCTATCTAGGGAATTGTCCTTGGGAAGATTCCATCGGTTCTGATGAATCATTGGACTAATACCTAATCCTACCACCCTTTTGTCACCACATCTGTCGTGAATTAAGTTTGTTTTGGGTAAGTATTGTCATCATGAAAAATCCTTGAAAATTAATTAAAACACTTGTGATATTATAATCAAAGTTTTTGTGCCTTAAGTGTTTTGTTCATTAAAAACGCTCCCCCCTAACATGTGCATTACACATATTAAGTTAGTTTATCTTTAAAGTCTTTTTCATTTATTTTAGCCAAATATCATTAAGTCTCCTTAATCCCATTTTCTCCCCTTATCCAAAATGTTAACCATTAAAATTTGGGATATTGAATGGATTAATCGGTCTTTGGGTAATAAAATGAAATTAGATGCTGGCCAAAGAACATATTTATGCTCCCCCTCAAATTAATGAGGGTTAGTTGTAGTGCTTGAGTATGATAGATTTTGAAAGATTTAGAATCTCGTGAGAAATTCTTGAAACATTATCATACTTTCACACTACAACAAGCCACAAAAGCGCAATATTTACATATTCACAATATAACCAATATGGACTAGACCTGAGATAGTACGACCCATTAGATGGATCGTTGCATCAGCTTGTGGTGCGCTCCATATGGTCTTCCACCAACGAATCGTTCAATACTCCTCATTAAGTGTCTTTCCTGCAACTTTTCATTAATCTTGTTTATTAGGTAGCTAGCACTTGTTTCGTACCCTGTGTGCCACCGGACGGTAAGTTGGGGATGCTTCTTGGTTATGTTGATCTGAATCAATGTGTCCCGAACTTGCTCAAGAGTCCCGTCACTAAACTTGGAGAGTTCCGCTATTCACAGGAATTTCTTCTCACCGGATCCATTCAAGTAGAAAGTGCCTGGAACCGGTTTTGTAGTGCTTGTGTACGGGCTTTTGTCGTGATGAATAGTAGGAACCTGAGTGTATGGAGCAGTGAGGTTCAGCTTCTTCTGATAGCTCTCAATGCCAAGTTGCAAGTCTTCAACTCTCTTCTTGATCACGATGCGACGAGTATACATTCGAAGAACTGAATTCAGGGAAATGTAGTCTTCAGTGTTCAAGTGTTTGAGTGTGTCTTGAGTCATCAACAGTAACATATCTTCAATGTCAACAAGAGGAAGATCCAAGAAGTCTCCTTCCATGATGGTATAGGATTTTTCGTCTTCTCTTTTTAATCTGATTTCTGTTATATGATGATAGCCGACTTTGGGTTCAACTCTTACTACTAAAATGGCCTTGATTCTAAACTCGGATTTTACTGGAGTCTTTGACTTGAAGCCACATGTGTAGCTGTAAGATTTCTGTATGGTTTCTCCCCAATGTGATGCACCTAATTCAGCATACTGATCATACTCAGGGATTAATTTCCTTACCCATATACGATCAAACTTTTCCTCAATCCAGGGTATTGACCCCCAGTTTGCAGCTTTGACCAAGGTTAAGGAAGTCACATACTTGTTGGCTCCGTTAACTAAATACTCAAGGTCATAGCAGACAAAGAAATCACGTATGATTTGATTGTCAGCATCAGCGATCGGGAGAGGAGCATTCTCAGGCCTGTGACGACATGTTCGTTGAGGAAGGTTCATTGCTTTCAACAACTCATTCACATTGTATTCAGCCTCCATTCTACTGATTCTTGAAGTAGGAATGATGGTGGGATCATGAAAAGCTCGAGTTACTATCGCTGAAGTTATATTGTCAGATCCATACCTGTAGATTAGATATGCTGAGAAATCGATGGGATTGTTGAGGATTTGGGAGAAATCTGGTTCATCTTCTCGAGTTAGCGGACGAATGCTAGCAGCTTCTGTTACCCAAGGTTGCTCGGGTGCATCTTCATCTACATTAACTATATCCACCCATGCCGGTTCGCTCGATTCTGGGATATCATGACTTTACGCAGATTCTGGAGCTCGATTCGAAAAAATTACTCGAATTGTCTGAGTACGTTGAGTGTCCTTCACTGCTGTAGACTTAGACGTTTCAGGTATTGGTTGATCGGGTTCTCGGATGGGTAGTTGTTGTGGTGATGAGGTAGATGTGATAGCTAAGGCTGATTGAAGTGAACCCGATGTCAGATTAGCATCATCATCATGACGGTGTTTGGTGTGTTTGCCGGTTGGACTTGACTCAGAGTCTGGAGTTTCCTCGGCTGTGGAAGTTGTTTGATTTTTAGTAACATTATCCTTTTAAGACTTGTCACCTTTTCCTGAAGTTTGATCTCCTTCACCATCTGACTTATCTTTGTTGTGATCATCCTCTTCCTCTTCTTCGTTCTTTTCCTCTTCATCATGATTCTCTGGTTCATCTTCATCATGTATACGTTCGTCCATGTTGTCATCATCATCATCGTTACGATCACCCTTATCATCATTGTCACCATCATCATTTTCATCTTCATCGTCATTGTCATCGTCATCTTCATTCTCGGATGGTTCTTAGGGTTTGTCTGACTCATCCTCATCTTCATCGTCCTTTTCTAGATCGAGAGTGTTGTATGGGACGACGGTGCCATGTTTGTCAAATATCTCGGTGTCTTGATCCATTGCCGTCTTTAAAGTTTTGTGAAGTGCTTGTTGCTCTGGCGTTCAGTTTTAGGACCCGACTTGAATCATCTTAGCATGCAACAGCTTCTTCAACTCGTAGTCTATGAGTCTTTGAGCTATGAGAAAGTTGGACGGCGGAGTGTCGGAGGACTTGATCATCATTTTGCTTGCAACGATGTCTTTTAGATCATCTCGCAGAGGAGGGAGTACAATTTCAATAGATTCTTGAACATTTTCATCTATTGATTCAATCAGTGTAGCGTTAGCTTGAACAAGTTCTTCTTTCTCCTCTTTGTATTTGTTTCTGAGTGCTCGAAGACGTTTAATTGATTCTTGCTTCCTTTCAACTGTAGCTTCTAGACTTTCTCTCATTGACTCTTCAGATTCTTGAGGACTTGTTAATTTTTTTTGAAGCTGGTCGATTTCTTTGTCAAAATCCTTCTTGCTTGCTAATTCATCACGAAGACTAGCGAGTTCCTTTTCATAGGCTGTCTTTGAAGATTCTAATTGCTCTGTAGCTAGAGTAGTCTTATCCTCTTGAGCCTTCAAGCGTTGTTCGATGATTTGCATAAAATATGGGGTGACAAGTGGAGATACCAGCAATGGTGTTGGATGAGCAGTTGATTTTGTAGGTGTGACATGAGTTGTGACAATTATGCTGAGTACCGATGAAGTGGCCATAGTTACAGGGACATTTACCATGTTCGGGTTTGTTGAAAGATCAGTGTTAGTAACTTCAGATTCAAGTGAGTCAAGGTTCAAGTACTTACCTACTGGATCTGACAAAGACGAGGATTTGGTAACACTCTTGTCCTTGTGGATGCTCCCTGTAACTGTTGTCTCTGGTTGAATATCATCAAGGAACGTATCTTGTTGTTCGTATTGTTGATCATCTTCGTCAACGAACTTATCTGGGTTTCCAAATTCAGCAATGTCAGGCAAGACGACTTCCTTTGTCTGTTTCGGTCCACTACCTCCCGTCTCCCTTCTACTTTTAATTAAAGCCTTCTTCAATTGCTTGGATTGTTGTTTCTCAGTCAACGGCTGTTGTTGTTCCACGTCTTCAAACATGTCTTCATCGAAGAGAAGGGTTTTCTTTCCTTTGGCCTTTTTCTCCCGTAAAAACACTGTTTTTGTTCTTTTGCCCTTGTCTTGTGTTGGTGTCTCAGCTTCTGAGGAATCAGTTTCATTCCTTTTGCCTTTGGGTTTTGGTGCTTTGAACTCTACAGTAGATTCACCCAATTCTACTTTCTTTGAATGATCTTCATTTTCTTTCAGAAGAGTCTTATAGGAAGTACTCTTTTTGATTTTGTCATTCATCATATGATCCGGAACAGGAGCAGGAATACCTGAGTAAACAATCTTTTGACCTTCTTGTCTCATGTGTACTATGAAGAAATCATCATCTTCTGAGTTAACAAAGAATCCTTCACAACGATCTATAGATTCATCGGCTTTCATAAAGTAATTGATGATGAGCTTAGTGAAGCGTGGAAACTGAAAGTGGTCAGATTTCTTCTTAGCGTTTCTGAAGGCTTGATAATGAAATTCTTCCCATATGAGAGTAGCATAATCCAAATCAAGTCTCTTGTAGATGCCATAGAAAATACGAGCCTGAGAAAGTCTCATAGAATCATACCCTTTGGATTTTCCAGTAAGACATCGGATAATGATACTAAAGATTGCTTTCCAGGGTTGTTCAAGTCTAGAGGTGTTAAACTTGGATATGTTTGGAAATTCTCCCTCATAACCAAGAGACATAATCAGATCTAATATTTGTTTTAAATCTGTAACAGGAGCATATGTTTTCCCTTTAGGAGGAGGAAATTCCAAGATTTCACGAAACTGTCTAAGATAAAATTCCTTCTTCTGACGATTGATGTTGAAGGAAAACTTTGTGTTTGTGATGGCTTTGAGAGAGGATGAGAACTCATGCATGTAAATTTCAGGAACACTTGCTGAAATCCGAAGACCAGATTTGATCGATGTGAGATTAAGGATTTTGATAGCTATTCTAAATGCTGCTTGTGATGGAATGAAGCCTTCTTTCAATCGTTGATTATTGGTAGTGATTGGTAGACGGTTTTCTTCTGGTACTAGTTCATTGTCAAGTTGAATTCGTTGCTCTAGAGTGCGAGGCATGGAATCTGCTTAAGATAAAAGCATACACATTGATATACAATAGATATATATCATGTAATATAAACCTTAAAAGAAATCCTATTGCATTTTCCTTGACAACTTAACAAGTAGCACCTAAAGAACCATAGATGTATTACCCAAAATACTATAGAAACCAAAACAAGCATATCATAACAAAAATGCAAGTCATAAGTCGGAATACATCATCCCAAAAATAATTCGGAATAAAACATTCATCACACAGTTCGGAATCCTTCAATCTGCACCTAAGTCGGAATAGATCAATTTTAACCTAAGTCAGAATAGATCAATTCTGACCTAAGTCGGAATAGCCCATTTTTGACCTAAGTCGGAATAGAGCATTTCTAACCTAAGTTGGAATGTAGCATATTTGATCTACGTCGGAATCCATGTTTGAACTAAGTCGGAATCCTCAATCACAACATAGTTCGGAATATGGACATTCGAGACCTAGTTCAGAATATATGCATACATGACTTAGTTTGGAATGTAGACATTGCTGACCTAGTTCGGAATACAGGCATTCATGACTTAGTTCGAAATACAAGCAAATGGGACCTAGTTCGGAATATAGGCATCCATGACGTAGTTCAGAAAACAGGCAAATGGGACCTAGTTCGAAATAAAGGCATCCATGACTTAGTTTTGAATACATGCATCCATGACTTAGTTCGAAATACATGCAAATGGGATCTAGTTCGAAATACAGGCATCCATGACGTAGTTCGGAAAACAGACAAGTGAGACCTAGTTCGGAATGCATCTATATGTGACCTAGTTCGGAATATGTCGATACATGTCCTAAGTCTGAAATCAAATCTGCTTTTAACAAGTTTAACATCACACACAAGTATTTTTGGTAGAAAAACAAAATAACGCAAGATCCTATGATTATTCATAAAAAGCCCCCCCCCCTTTTTTAATCAATCTTAATCAATCCATTTAAATCTGTAAACCCTAATTGCACATGTTGGAATCGTTTTAATTAATCAAAGAGGTGATAATTAGATTTACCTTAGTTGTTTTTTGAATAAAACGAATCACAGCAAGATCTTGTTGAAGGAAAATCAATGGCGGCAAAGTTGGAGGTTTGTTTGTTTGAGTGCACAGTGAAACGAAAGAGAAAGAAAGGGACGGGGTCAAACTTTTGACCTGGAATTAAGTTTTGCAACTTATACAATTTTGCCCTTCTTGTTCCTTTTGATTTTCATTTAAGTTTAAAGCCTATTTAAGTTCAACTTTTATTAAGGGAATACTTAACGTTCGTTATAACTTCAATATACTTATAAACTATTGAGCACACACAACCAATCAACGCACTTAAATGATTTGCCTAAAAACCATGAATTTCTAAGGTCCAATCACAAGTATGATAAACAGTCTACAACAAATTCAAATACCACATACGTGACAAACACATGATGAACAACCTTTTAACCGTTTATTTTTCTGAGAAAGATTCTGGAAGACGATAAATTGATGACAAAATGATTTAAGATTTTCTCCCCCTTAAACATTGACCCGTTTTCTATTTAAAGAGCTGTAGTCTTTGTTTAAGGAGTCGAATACCAATGAAAACATTTTCCGTTTAATGATTTGAAAGAACGATTCTTGGTGGCAATAAGATTTCTCTTATTTTTAAAAAATAAGTGCACTGAGACGTACACAAATTTGTGTTAGACCAAGTTATAAAGTAAACTCGATCCCTTGTATGGTTTTAAAGTAAACCATACCCGAGAAAATTAATTCCCGTTGTGAGCCAACGCTTTCGTAAGAAATACGTGACTTTAATGCGAAAAGCGGGTTGTAGTCTGAAATAACTACAAGCCATATGGGCATGTTTTAAAATATGTACAACTTTTTTACGGACTCTATTTATGGCTCCGTGTCAATTTTAATCGAAATTTCTAAGGCCGTAAATATTACCGTACTAAATGACATGCCTGATTTAAAATGAAAAATATTTTTGGATTTTCTTGATTTTATATTTTTTATGGTTTTTGTATGTTTTATATTTTTGTCTTTTTCTTGTGGTGGTTTAAATATATACTCTAGAATAGTTTACCACCACTATTCTGCAGATTCTTCTGCCAACTTCTTAAGTGTCACTAGTGAGAAGGATTTCATGCCTAGATTTTCGATCAAAAACTCGATACGTCCTCGATCTAAGGCCTTTGTGAAGATATCCGCCAGCTGATACTCAGTGTTGACAAAATACAGTTTGATCACTCCATTTTCCACTTGTTCTTTGATGAAGTGGTAGCGTATGTCAATGTGCTTTGCCCGGGAATGTTGAATGTAGTTGCAGCAAAGGGGAATTGCACTTTTGTTATCACAGTACATCGGGATTTTGTTGAATCCAAGACCGTAGTCAGTTAATTGTGATATCATCCAAAGAACTTGAGCACAGCAACCAGACATAGCAATGTATTCAGCCTTTATACTTGATATCGCATCACTTTTCTACCTTTTGGATGCCCAACTAACCAGTATATCTCCAAGAAGTTGCACACTGCCAGAAGTGCTACGTCTAATATCTTGACACCCAGCATAATCTGCATCTGCATATGATATTAGTGCAATAGAGGAATCCTTCGGATACCACAGACCACGATGAAGTGTTCCTTTAAGATACTGAAAGATCCTTTTCACAACATGTAAGTGCTTTTCGGTAGGCCTATCCTGATACCGGGCACACATGCATATAGCAAATTGCAAATCAGGCCTGCTAGCAGTCAGATAGAGAAGGGTGCTGATCATTCCACGGTAAAGTTTAGGATCGACAGCTATCCCTTCGTTATCCTCATCTAACTTGGATCTCTCCACCATTGGAGTATCCACGGGGTCACAATTTCCAAAATGATACTTCTTTAATGATTCAAGAGCAAATTTGGATTGATTAATGAAGATGCCTCTGGGATTTTGAGAAGTTTGTAACCCTAAGAAAAATGAAAATTTTCCCATCATCGACATCTTAAAACGTGTGGACATGATTTTCTCAAAATGGTCAGACAGTCTTTGATTAGTGACAGCAAATATTATATCATCAACATAAATTTGTAACAGTATCATGTCGTTGTCCTCCTTGATAATAAATAATGTTGGGGCCACTTTACCTTTGGAGAAGCCTTTCGAGATGAGATAAGACGATAGGAGATCGTACCACGCGCGTGGAGCTTGTTTCAACCCATAAAGAGCCTTTTTGTGCTTGTACACGTGATTAGGATAGTCCGAGTTGACGAATCCATTCGGATGGCTTACGTAGACATCTTCCCTTAATTCACCATTGAGAAATGTCGTCTTAACATCCATTTGGTAGACGATCATGTTCATGTGAGCAGCATAAGCAAGGAATAGTCTAATCGCCTCCAATCGTGCCACAGGAGCAAAGGATTTTTCAAAGTCAATACCCAAAGCTTGTTTGTAACCTCTATCAACCAATCTAGCTTTGTTCTTTAGCACTCCACCTAACTCATCGAGTTTAACCTTATATACCCACAACAATGTAAGTATTTCAACGTTCTTGGGTAAAATAACTAATTCCCACACTTCAAGACGTTGAAATTCATTAAGTTCCTCTTGCATGGCTTCAATCCAAGATGATTTTGTCATTGCTTGTTGCCAATTTTTAGGTTCAGTAACAGAAAGAAATGCATCAAAGTAGCAATATAATGCATGTTCTTGGAGTTGGTGGCGTGTTAAGACTGGTCGATTGATGTCACCAATAATATTGCGGATTGGGTGATCCTTTGTCCATTTTGTGTTGTGAGTTTCAATCCGTGGTGGTCGGGAGTGAACGATTGCAGGAGCTTCCTCTGAGGTAGACGCACCGTTAGGTTTTTCAGGTATCTGTGAACCAAAGAAAGGAAGCTCTTGTAAATGAGCAAATTCCAAATCGTGATCATAGTGATCCTCTTCAACATCATTAGGAACAAGTGGGGGTGATGATTTAGGTGTAGTCTGTGAATTGGTGGGGGATGGGACATCTGGTTCAATAGTAACAGTAGATGCCTCGGACTGATTTCCATTATCTTGAGCAACAACTTCAGGAATCGGAGCTACTGCTGTAGGTGCTGGAGAATCATTACTAGGTGGATCAAAGAATTCATCAAACATAGGTTTAAATAACTCATCCCACTCGGGCCTTGTAGGTGGTGTAAATGATGGAGAAGTAGGATTATTGGGAGTTAATCCGGAACTAATTGTACCTGTTCCCATCTCATGAAGCGCGGTTTCAGAGCTGTGTTTCTCAGAAGCCATCGCTGTCAGCTCATCAAAATCGGTATCCAAAGTTTATACTATCTTGCCAAGATGACGGTTATAAATTCGGTAAGCTTTCTTTGCAGGTGAGTAACCAATGAAAATTCCAATATCAGCTTTTGGTTGAAGTTTGCCCAATTTCTCACTATTAGTATTTGGATAACACAGTGCACCAAACACATGAAGAAATGAAATATCGGGTTTGTGTCCATGAAGTATCTCATATGGACTTTTACCATGGCGTTTACGAATGATGGAGCGGTTTTGGGTATAACATGCGGTTGCCACTGCTTCAGCCCATAAGAATAAAGGAACATTCGCATAAATCAACATAGTTCTAGCAGCTTCCATTAGTGTACCCCACGACACCGCTTTGTTATGGACTGCGAGCAACAGAAGTTTCATGTGAAATACCGACCTTTTCATAATAGTCTCGTAGAGTTTGATTAACGAACTCAGTTCCATTATCAATGCGAATGCGGCGAACCGTAACATTAAGACGTACTTGGATCATCTTTAAAAAAGTAATAATATACTTTGGTGCTTGATCGTTGGATACTAAAATTTTTACGCATGTAAACCTTGAGAAATCATCCACTATGACGAGGATGTATTTTCTACCACTCACACTAGCCGTACGCATTGGCCCGAAAGATCCATGTGCAAAAGATACAGTGGTTCTTGGTTGGTGTCTTCAACTTTAGGTTTGTATGATTTCTTGGTGCTTTTCCCCAAAGAACACGCGGAACATAAATGATCCTTGTCTAACTTAAGTTTTGGAAGACCACGAACAAGTTCATTTTTAGCCAAATGGTTTATAGCATCAAAGTTAAGATGAGATAACCAACGATGCCACAACCATGACTTGGTCTTAGATGCTTTGGAAAGAAGGCATACAGGAGAGGCGGCCATCATGTTTTGATTGGATAGTGTGTAGAGATTATCTCCTCGAGAACCCTTTAACAAATCATTTCCTGCAAGATCGCGAATAAAGCAAGTATGTTGTCGAAAAGCAACCTCAAGGTTTGAATCGCAAAATTGTCCCACTGAAAATAAATTGTGATCAAGTCCCTCCACATAATATACCCTTGAAATTGTAACATTCCCAATTTGGTATTCACCATAACCCATGATCTTCGCAATATGGTCGTTGCCGAATTTAACCGTTCCTAGAAACTTGCTGACAAAATTTTTGAGCATCGAGCAATCTCTGGTCATATGCTTTGAGAATCCAGAGTCCAAGTACCAAAGGATGATTTGGACCACCTGAAAATATCAGTAGACAAAGACGATGTATCGGAATCTAGTAGTTCCTCTGTGTTAGCAGGTACATATATATTTATCTTATATTTGATAACCGAAGAATTCTTAGGCTTCCAAATTTGCTTCCTAAATGCCGGCTTAGATTCTAGTTGTCTAAGATCTTGAGGTACTTCTTCACTGGTAGGCACAATAGTGGGGGCATACCTAGTTAAAGGGCGCTTTTTCCATTTCTTAGTGCTAGTGTTCCTATTTAAAGGACGCTGAGATCTAACTTCCGTGGATGTGATCCTAGTTAAAGGGCACGTAGTGCCATTAGCAGTGAAGGTCCTACCAGTGGGTTTCCATTGCCAACCAACTTGGGTGAATTTCTTCCCCATTGGAATCCATTCAAGATTGTTCCTAACTGCATACATTTCATTCACTTGATCAACAAGGCATAAATCATGATGCTTAGAAAACATGCATTCAATACAATTCCAACATCGCAAATTAGAATTCACATTTTTCTTAGGCGGCTGCACAAACGCAGGGCCTTTAGTCTTAGTTACATGATTCTTTTTATTCAAATTGGAAATAACATTCCTAGGGTGAACTTTTACTTTCTTCTTCGCAGTCCTACTAGTGGAAGGCTTGATCCTATTCTTCTTGTCTTGGGATCCTTTAGCCTTAGTAGATACAATTACTCCTGTATAAGCCAAGGGAACATTAGTTACAGATTTTGATTTAGCCTTGATGGGTGTGTTTAATATAGGCTTAGATCCTAGATTCTTATTGAATGGAGTCATGGCAATGGTGGTGGTTTGTTGTTTAAGTGGTGCATAACCCGGTTGTCATATGTACTTTAAGTGCTCTAAGCATTGTTGTACCCTCTCAATAAGCCTGAGCATGGTAATATTCACTATTCCTAGGATCAAGTTCATGAAGATCATCTACCATTTCCCGAGCAAGATCCGCGTACTTAACTGCAAGCTCCCAATATAACTTATATGATAGTGGATTGTTCTTATTGTACGGGTATCTAGTTATCACCACCTTGTTGGTTTTTGGAGCACTAGAGGTCGGGGCAGAGATTGTAGCTGGATTATCAAAAAATTCTTGTTCTTTGAGTTGAAGTGTCTCCTTTAATTCAGCCAAAACCATGTTTTTGTCTATGAGTTGAATATTTAAGTTAGAGATTTCCTCACACTTATGGTTCAGTTGGTCAACCGGTGACTTTTGCTCTGCCGCATTAATAGCGAAGCGATCTTCTAACGAACCATAAATTTGTGAAAAACCCTGCTTTACTTTATCAAACTCCCCTAGCATAGAATTAGTTCTATCTTCTAGGGCATGATTTGTAACACCCCCAAATTTATACAACTCAATACAGCGGAAGACTCGTTGGTGTTACGGGATAGCACATTACTCACATCATAGACAATGTAACACCCCCAAATTTATACAACTCAGTTCAGCGGAAGACTAGTTGGTGTTACGGGATAGCACATTACTCACATCATAGACAACGCATAAAAATCGCGTCGTTTATTAATAAATCATTTCCATTCATAAATATCAAAGTTACATAGGTCCCAAGTCATTACATTTCATACAAAGTTTTACAAAGTGTTTGAATGGAAAAATATAGTTTAGGTGCGGGCCATGAATTCTTGTTGTCTTCCCGAGAATTACCTTCAAGTACCTGAGATAAAACATGTTAAAAGAAAAGGTCAGCGATAACGCCGAGTGAATTCATAGAGTTTAATAAATTCCATCAATATAATATCAGTATAAAAGTATTACTGAAAATCATTTTGTACAAATCGTTTTGATAGGCCATGAAACAGCCAAAATCATTTTATACAAATCCTTATCGAAAATCATAATATAGGCATTTGCCGTAAAAATCATAATACGAGCCAATGTCGTAAAAACATCATACAATACGTCTTATGACGTTGTATAAAATCAAATAAAAACCGTTATATGAATATGGTTATGAAAACCAAAATACAAACATAATATCAATAGTATGACCCTGTATTGCTAGTCAGGCAATACATCGTAATTCGGAGCGTCTATTATTATTTTGTTAATTCGGATTATTATAAGCCGCATGACATTGTTACCTTACTAAGCCAACAACGGGTAGCTAACCCGATACCAATCTTGCCCATCTAAAGTAGCGTGTCGTCACAAAGGTCACGCTATTGAAATCTTCTCATACATTAATTCGCTTACCAATCAATGTGGCACGACGGGGATCAACCGTCAAGGCGCGAACTGGGGTGATCGTCCCCAAATAGTACTATTAAATGCATAAGCGTCTACCAACTCCCGGTAGTTCACAATTCATGCTAATGGGACTTTTAGTGACATAACCTAACTTTAATAATCCATTTTATTTCATCTATCGGGTCCATTAATCATTTATCGGGTCATACAATCGGGTCATTCAATCATTCGGGTCCAAAAATCAATAAACAAACAATTGGGACAAATGGTGTCCTATTTTATAAAAGCTAACATGTTATCTCCCTCGCAGGTTTATAAAACATTTATAAAACATTTAAAAGAGTGCGAGGCTATGAACTCACGTTGATGTGGGAAGGCGGGTTATCGGCAATTCGGACGTACGGTACGTGCTTCAATCACGGAAACCTAGACAAATAATAATCGGTCTTAGACTCGGTCCAATGACTTTTATCAAAATAACAATATACATATATGATTATTGTACATATGATGATGATCAAGTGGGTTTATAAATCCTCATTTACTCATTTTAGCGTTTACGTTTTAGTATCGTTTTACTAGTTCACTAGTTTTACCGATTTTACCTATTTTAAGTTCATTAAGTCTTTTATAAGTTCTTTTACTTGTTTTTACCCATTATATACTTATATGATCAGTATATATATCTTTCATGTTGGGCCCTATTGGGTTAAGCCCAAATAATTCTTTTTACAAGTTTTTATCTTATTAAGTCCAATTATTAGTCTAATAGGTTTAGTTAGCTTGTAAATGTCCGTAATTCTTATAGTTCGGGTTTTATCGGTTTTTACTTGTCTTAGTTACTTATACATCAGTATATAACTTTTATAAACTTTATATTAGACGGGTTTGGTCGTCTAAGTTTTATTTGATGAAAAACGTTAATTTCACGGCGATAGCCGAAAAAGTCGTAAAAATCAAGTTTATAGTTTTTATTACTTATAAATATTACTTTTACCACCATTTATATATTTTACCCATTTAATTAACGTTTTATACATTTATATAAATAAGTTTTATAAGTTAGTGGGTTTATACTTTACATTTTATAAATTATAAGGTGAGTGCTTATATAATAATAATAAACATTATTTCCAAAATCTGATTTTTAACTTCACATTCACCATTTTTATCATATCTAGAGTTCTACCATGACTTAGAAGCTCATTTTTAAATGACAACTTCTTCATAATATGTGCTAAATATAACTTAGTTATAGCTACTGCCCATTTTGAGTTTAAGTTGCCTTAACAGTCCCTACAAAACTGCTTATTCAGATTGTACCACCTAACTTGTTTTGATCATATCTCACTCATTATTTTGATTCCATTGCATGGCCAACTCTCACATGTGTATAACATCATCTACTTTACTGTAAATAGATCAAACCATGCATTTTTATCAGTTCTTCATTTAGTTATCTACTGTTTTCATACAGCCAACTAATTAGACATGATTTTAGCTTCATTTCTTATGGTTATCATCATTTTTAAGTATGTTTATCAACACTTGATCCCCACACAACATTTTTATCATCATATATACATCATATACATATACAAAATGAAAGAAAATACATTTGTTCTTTACAAAATAATAAGAGAAAAATGTAGAGGATGATCTTCTTTACCAATCCAAGTGGATTTCTTGTTTTAGGAAGGCAAGAACTTGATGAACACAACAAGTATCTCCAAGACCATCAAATAGCAAGATCATATGTTGGAAAATCAGCCCTAGGACATAAGCAAATCACCTCCAAAGTTGGTTATATGGCCACCAAATGATCAAGGTTTCAAGGAAACACCTTAATAGGACTAGTAAACATGTGGTTTGTAGTTGGAAGAGATCAAAAATGGTGTTTATTGCTTGATATGGGACGGCACAAATGGTGGTGTAGAGAGAGTTTGAGAGTGAAATGCATGTGTGAAATGGTTAAGTGAAAACCATTTGTTGGTTTTGTGTAGTTTGGTGGAAGGCTTAGCCTAAAGTGTAAGCTAAAGCTTACACTTGTTGCTAAACAAGTTAAGTTTGTGCCACCTAGTGTGGTGAGGTGTTTTTGGCCGTCCCATGTAAGCTAGTGGGATGGGGCAATGTGTTTTGTCCCATCTCACTAGTTTACGGGTATTTCTCGATTCTAGTTTTCTCGATTTGCGTGCCCTCGGGTCGTTTTACGAAAAACATTTTTATAAATTATGAATCGACGTCACAAAACGAATCCAATAAAAATTGTTTCATCAAAAACGGAGTTCGAAAACGTAAATACGTAATCCTAAGGTTTCCGGTTTAGTCGTAAAAGACGTTAAATTAAAATCGTAAGTCCTAGTCTTTTCTCGTAAATTTGTGAGTTTATGAACCAACACAAATTTAAAACTCCAAAATAATATTCTCAGATAAATTTATTTTCTGAAACGTCGGACTGTCACCAAGGACGGTGTACGTAAACGTAAGCACGTAACGTTGAATCCTCCGGTTTAGACGTAGTTGATGCTACTCCAAGACGTAAATCCAAATTTCTTCCCAAAAATATGTGAGTTCATATTGTAAATTGTTTTTAAATAATATTGAGAATAAAATATCAATCGTAAATTGACGGATTGTCACAGCATTTACCCCTAAACAGGATCTTTGTCCTCAAAGATCATCTTACTACTCGCTTCTTATAGAGTTAAAGCCATGTGGGTATTTCCTCCACATTCGGTCTTTTCTCACAAGTGTAATCCATTATAATACGCGAGTTTCATCAAACATAATTACGGGAATAAGATCAGGCTAAATGTTGACTTACTTCTCTATCCATGATGTTCACGGGTTTTTGATGAATGCAACTTTTCGCCGATCTAAGCTCTACTAAGAATAATCAGATTTTCACTTGATAGATATTCCATCAAGTTCGATTTACGAAACATAATTCACGCAGTCTTTGAAGTCCTAGGGTAGATCCAGCTTATATGCCTTTCAAACCAATCTTTTACATCATCTCAATGGTCCCATATAACGGGGACTCATATCCCATGATTTGTCAGATCATGAACTTCATTTTTCCAAGTTTAAAATTTCGTGGCATAACTTCGCTACCCATTTGGCACTTCAAGATCTACATTTCATATCCACATAACCTCCTGCCCACCATCGGCAGTTAATAATCAAATCCTAATTTCAACAATCATTTCAGATTTCGCGGGTCGGGTATTTTGTAAGGATAGGTTCGCCATCATAGGAACCTTAAACCTAAAAGACATGTCCAACTCACAATGGGTGTATGTCGGATGTCTTCATCTCAATTCTTGCTTACAGATTCTCTAAGATTTAGATCCTAACAAGATTCGATCTCAATCCTAATACGATGATCATCAATGATAATCCTTCCAAAGGAAAACGATTATATGGTCTATTACCAAAGGTCAATCATTCAAACATAAAACAGCACTTATATTACTTTGTATCGTTACTTTACCTCGTCCCTTCGATTTAGGATGGTACATAGTACTCTCATCAAGGTTCGTTCTTATTGATTTCTGAGAAAGTCTCTAGAAATTCGATGCGAAGCGAGAATCTTGATTTAGATGTTCGATACAGGCATACCATGTTTACATAATTCTTTTGCATTTATCATTAACGAGAATGACATTAGCAGATTTGGTCAGTCTGTCGACGATGACCCAAATCGAATCAAATTCAGATGATGACCTTTGCAATAGCTAGACGTTTACTAATGTATGAGGCGATATCTGCCTTCATAATTTATCATCAGTGCAACTCTTCAGACAAAGATATTTTTAGTCAAAAATGACATACATATAATACTTATACTTACAAATTCCAACATAACTCTATCTCACAATCCTCTATAATTAGGCAACCACCAGAGGCCTTTTATACATCTAACGCCATCGGCTTCTCAATTCTAATGGTTCACATTAGCCGTGAAACCTTTCACTATTTATATTATCCTTCTTACAACATCGTTTATCTTTATATCGTTCGGCAATTTATTTTGCACCTTCATTATTAAGGAATGTGTCCTAACTGGTTCTTTATCTTTTTACATAATGCGTCGGTATCTATATTCACTTCTCATGATGATATAATTATCATGTCTACAATTCCCTCAGATATTCTTTCTATATTATGCGTTAGTATTTACGTTCAACTTTCTTCATATTTTCTAAGTTTTAGTTTCTTCTCATCTATCATTTTTATCCGTTTTACTCAATCCGATGTCTAAAGCGTTGATAATTATTATAATTAATTAAATAATTATTAGTTAAATTTTTTTTATGAAGCGTAAACGTAAAAGTTTTAAATTTCTTAGTTCGACCAATTATATAAAATGTTCAAAAATAATTTGAATTTAGTTAACAAGATTTTTGTTTATTTATCGAAAATAATTATTAAGATTCGTAAATGTTTGAAAAATCTTTGGTTATACTTTGGTAAAAAATTTCTTAGTTGAAAAGCAAAAATTGTCTTTTCAAATTTCAAGTCATAACTTATATAATTTCCTTAATTCTTCTTAAGATGTCCAGAAGTATACACAAACATTTACCCCTAAACAGAAGTTTAGTTAAATGGTTTGTGTATAAGGGAATAATCCCTTAAAATCTTTTGTTAAAACATTTGTCAAAACATATTTCCATTTCTTTTTGGTAAAATCCAAAGTCTTAAAAGGGCTCTTAGTCTTTAAAGAGTCGATATATTCCATCATCTATTAATCACATGGTTAAATCATGTAAAGGTTCAAGTCTTTAATCACGTGTTAGTTATTCAAGGTTCATGTTTTCATTGTTTAGCCAATTAAGGGCATTCTTATTAATAATTATTAACTCATCCTTATTCTTATATACAAACAAATAGTCCTTAATGATCACGAGCATGAATTTATCAAATTACAGCCTACACACGTGATTCATCATATTTATGAATGCTACATGTGCATTGGTCGATCCAAACGACATCACGTGGAACTCATAATGTTCATTACAAGCACCGGATGTAATGATTGGAATAGATAATCTCTTTCGCAGATGCGAAGTTGATGATAACCATGCCGTAGATCAAATCTTTAAAACATACGCTAGAACCTTGTAAATGATCGAACAAATCTTCCATTTCGAGTTATGGATATCGTTTTCGATTGTCAATTTACTCAGTCACAGTAATCTGTAAATATAAGGAAAGATAACACCATAGCTCTTCAGGATGACAGGCTTGGTATAATAAAATCTTTCTCCGACAACTTTCTCAGTTGTACGGTAATTCCTTAAATTCAGATGGTGCTGACGTACAGTGCACAAGTCACAAGTGCAGCACCGGAAATATAATCAATACCAATTTCAACTTGCCTTAATGGCGAAAGTTTAGGTAATTCACCAACAAATACTTCCTAAAGTTTCAGATAACATTATCATCTTTTAATAAATTCATATTAGGTTCTTCTAGATTATAATATCTATGACTTATTCACAATCATTCACCGTATAGTCTCAAGTCTAAATGCAAGATACGGGCATCCGTCAAGAATTATTTAGATCACTTTTGATAATCAACATCTTATCATTTAGGGAATTCTACTTGAGTTCCCATCAATTAAGACAATATCGTCATGTCATAATCAATCAATTCATTCCACTGGCACTATCAACTTTCCAGTTTTATTGCCGTCGATAAGATGCGAACTTCTCAAAAGACTAATAATAACTCATAATCCTTCACAAATTCAAGGGTATATGGAGACACAACTACCATCTAAAGAGTAAGGTCAACGCATAATCTACGCGAGAGAATTTCAAATCAGATTCAGACGAAAACATTTAACGAATATGAATATATCCCATGTTTTCATGATTCGAGTACGCATTCGAAAGCTCCTCGGATCGTTACCCAGGTCATTCAAATGAAATCAAATCTTAAGAAATGATAAGAACGTCAATACATCCAGTCGGGTATCAACACTCGGTAATCAGATACTTTTCCTAAGAATCTCACTACGGGATAATTGGACAAGAAAGATTTGTCAATTGTCAAATAAGACAATTTCCACAGATGAGTAAATTCGACTCAGAAGAATAGATGCTACAGGCACATATGTAGGTGTCCCTAACATTATGTCCTTATTTGTCACTTCTTGCAGATCCCATTAAAATTTTAATCTTTCACAATCCACAAAGAAAATGTAGTGTTTATTCATTAGTTTTATGGTGACTACTAATCAGCCTTGCATGGTCCATTTCAAATTGTATGTAGGCGCGCAACTATATACAATTTCAAGATTAACGATGCAATACTCAGTTCGTCAAAATTTTATCATCCATGTTTACAGTAAAATCATTTTCATGCTTAATTCTTAGATAAGAATCAAGAATAAATTTACAAAGATTTTCTTTGTTATGGAAACAATTAGGTTTCCAAAGCTTTTCATAAACAACTTCATTTTGATATCAATCACTTATAATTCTCACTTTGAATAATCCTTATTGTGATGAAAATTAAATTTTCTCAAAGGATACCGTTTTAACTTTATAAAAACAATGTGTGATCTGCAAAAGAGTGATGAAGAGTTGTTTACCAAGAACTAACCACAATAGAATAGGAAATGAGCTTTAGCCAAATAATCATGAGGTTCATGATCTCGATGGCACTCAGGAATACAAAGAGAATAATCTACAACGTAACTCAATTCGAGATGAGTACTTGTTCAATGGTTGCATCACTAATGCGAGCATTAGGATGAAGCAATAAAGGATAGATAACATCGATACGTGTAGAATTTAGCGATCAAAGGTAGTCTTTTCATTAATCACAAACAAGTCAAAATTGTACCGTAACACATTACGCGTCACTATGTCATACAATTCTCAAAACTCATCCTACCAACTGATATCTCAGTTAAGTTAGGGATTTTTAAAAGATACCACAATGAATACTAATCTACAAGAGTCATTAGGTGTCCTGCCTGTCCCAGAAGATCCATCGGTCTCAAATTCAGAAGAAGATTTCTTCAATTTATTTCTTGGACACTGGGCATCCTCATTAGTGGACAATGGCCTAGGAACAACCCTTAACACAATCGAACAATAAATTAAAACCTTATGATCTAATCACAGAACTTAACGACTTCCTCTTAACAATCTCATATTCCATATAGGTTAAGTTTCACTTTATTCAAGTTTTAACCAATTTTATACTCAATTCGATATCCTACTTCATTCTTCAATACTTTCAACCTTATTCTTAGGCCTTATAGGCAATAAAAGCTCGATATGATTCAATACTCAATTTCCAATCCTATTAGCTCTTACAACAACAATTATCAAATGAGTCACTAGCATGAAATGACTTGATCATTCAACTAGACTTATCGGAAAGGTATTAGTGGCATGAGGCTTTTGGGTAATGGTTCCAATAACAGCCTCAAGTGCAACATTCACCCTTTCGATTTCAAATTTAAGAAATGGGATGACAACGAATTAGATGACATCTTTCCAGGTGATAACGTTTTGTCAAACTCCACTCTATAAGGAAAGATCGTCATGACATCGATATCATATTTAATCTCGCCAATTCTTCTTCAATATCACAATCAACTAATATCTATATTTCTACGAATATCAACCATTTGTTGGGATCATAAATATCCACAACTTGGTTTAGATCTAGGATAGCTAGAATTCCTACGAGAATAGCTTCGATTAATTTACTAGGGGATTTAGGGTTACTTGTGACAATCTACGTCGTATAAATATCTCGTATAAATATCAAAATAATCATCAAACATTCATGTAATGAAATTACATCATATATATATATATATATATAATCCAAGTTATATATATATTAAAATAACACTTCTCAGTCTGGCCTTGTCGGTAACTCGGGAATTCTTCGGCACCGTTATAGTCAAAAGATTTTTAGACATTTTTAGAAAAATGTTTATAGTTAAAAGATTTTGAAATGTTTTATTCAAAACCTTTGGTTTTAAAAATCTTTCGTTCTCTATAACAAGAGCTCTGGTACCAAACTGTAACACCCCCAAATTTATACAACTCAGTTCAGCGGAAGACTAGTTGGTGTTACGGGATAGCACATTACTCACATCATAGACAACGCATAAAAATCGCGTCGTTTATTAATAAATCATTTCCATTCATAAACATCAAAGTTACATAGGTCCCAAGTCATTACATTTCATACAAAGTTTTACAAAGTGTTTGAATGGAAAAATATAGTTTAGGTGCGGGCCATGAATTCTTGTTGTCTTCCCGAGAATTACCTTCAAGTACCTGAGATAAAACATGTTAAAAGAAAAGGTCAGCGATAACGCCGAGTGAATTCATAGAGTTTAATAAATTCCATCAATATAATATCAGTATAAAAGTATTACTGAAAATCATTTTGTACAAATCGTTTTGATAGGCCATGAAACAGCCAAAATCATTTTATACAAATCCTTATCGAAAATCATAATATAGGCATTTGCCGTAAAAATCATAATACGAGCCAATGTCGTAAAAACATCATACAATACGTCTTATGACGTTGTATAAAATCAAATAAAAACCGTTATATGAATATGGTTATGAAAACCAAAATACAAACATAATATCAATAGTATGACCCTGTATTGCTAGTCAGGCAATACATCGTAATTCGGAGCGTCTATTATTATTTTGTTAATTCGGATTATTATAAGCCGCATGACATTGTTACCTTACTAAGCCAACAACGGGTAGCTAACCCGATACCAATCTTGCCCATCTAAAGTAGCGTGTCGTCACAAAGGTCACGCTATTGAAATCTTCTCATACATTAATTCGCTTACCAATCAATGTGGCACGACGGGGATCAACCGTCAAGGCGCGAACTGGGGTGATCGTCCCCAAATAGTACTATTAAATGCATAAGCGTCTACCAACTCCCGGTAGTTCACAATTCATGCTAATGGGACTTTTAGTGACATAACCTAACTTTAATAATCCATTTTATTTCATCTATCGGGTCCATTAATCATTTATCGGGTCATACAATCGGGTCATTCAATCATTCGGGTCCAAAAATCAATAAACAAACAATTGGGACAAATGGTGTCCTATTTTATAAAAGCTAACATGTTATCTCCCTCGCAGGTTTATAAAACATTTATAAAACATTTAAAAGAGTGCGAGGCTATGAACTCACGTTGATGTGGGAAGGCGGGTTATCGGCAATTCGGACGTACGGTACGTGCTTCAATCACGGAAACCTAGACAAATAATAATCGGTCTTAGACTCGGTCCAATGACTTTTATCAAAATAACAATATACATATATGATTATTGTACATATGATGATGATCAAGTGGGTTTATAAATCCTCATTTACTCATTTTAGCGTTTACGTTTTAGTATCGTTTTACTAGTTCACTAGTTTTACCGATTTTACCTATTTTAAGTTCATTAAGTCTTTTATAAGTTCTTTTACTTGTTTTTACCCATTATATACTTATATGATCAGTATATATATCTTTCATGTTGGGCCCTATTGGGTTAAGCCCAAATAATTCTTTTTACAAGTTTTTATCTTATTAAGTCCAATTATTAGTCTAATAGGTTTAGTTAGCTTGTAAATGTCCGTAATTCTTATAGTTCGGGTTTTATCGGTTTTTACTTGTCTTAGTTACTTATACATCAGTATATAACTTTTATAAACTTTATATTAGACGGGTTTGGTCGTCTAAGTTTTATTTGATGAAAAACGTTAATTTCACGGCGATAGCCGAAAAAGTCGTAAAAATCAAGTTTATAGTTTTTATTACTTATAAATATTACTTTTACCACCATTTATATATTTTACCCATTTAATTAACGTTTTATACATTTATATAAATAAGTTTTATAAGTTAGTGGGTTTATACTTTACATTTTATAAATTATAAGGTGAGTGCTTATATAATAATAATAAACATTATTTCCAAAATCTGATTTTTAACTTCACATTCACCATGTTTATCATATCTAGAGTTCTACCATGACTTAGAAGCTCATTTTTAAATGACAACTTCTTCATAATATGTGCTAAATATAACTTAGTTATAGCTACTGCCCATTTTGAGTTTAAGTTGCCTTAACAGTCCCTACAAAACTGCTTATTCAGATTGTACCACCTAACTTGTTTTGATCATATCTCACTCATTATTTTGATTCCATTGCATGGCCAACTCTCACATGTGTATAACATCATCTACTTTACTGTAAATAGATCAAACCATGCATTTTTATCAGTTCTTCATTTAGTTATCTACTGTTTTCATACAGCCAACTAATTAGACATGATTTTAGCTTCATTTCTTATGGTTATCATCATTTTTAAGTATGTTTATCAACACTTGATCCCCACACAACATTTTTATCATCATATATACATCATATACATATACAAAATGAAAGAAAATACATTTGTTCTTTACAAAATAATAAGAGAAAAATGTAGAGGATGATCTTCTTTACCAATCCAAGTGGATTTCTTGTTTTAGGAAGGCAAGAACTTGATGAACACAACAAGTATCTCCAAGACCATCAAATAGCAAGATCATATGTTGGAAAATCAGCCCTAGGACATAAGCAAATCACCTCCAAAGTTGGTTATATGGCCACCAAATGATCAAGGTTTCAAGGAAACACCTTAATAGGACTAGTAAACATGTGGTTTGTAGTTGGAAGAGATCAAAAATGGTGTTTATTGCTTGATATGGGACGGCACAAATGGTGGTGTAGAGAGAGTTTGAGAGTGAAATGCATGTGTGAAATGGTTAAGTGAAAACCATTTGTTGGTTTTGTGTAGTTTGGTGGAAGGCTTAGCCTAAAGTGTAAGCTAAAGCTTACACTTGTTGCTAAACAAGTTAAGTTTGTGCCACCTAGTGTGGTGAGGTGTTTTTGGCCGTCCCATGTAAGCTAGTGGGATGGGGCAATGTGTTTTGTCCCATCTCACTAGTTTACGGGTATTTCTCGATTCTAGTTTTCTCGATTTGCGTGCCCTCGGGTCGTTTTACGAAAAACGTTTTTATAAATTATGAATCGACGTCACAAAACGAATCCAATAAAAATTGTTTCATCAAAAACGGAGTTCGAAAACGTAAATACGTAATCCTAAGGTTTCCGGTTTAGTCGTAAAAGACGTTAAATTAAAATCGTAAGTCCTAGTCTTTTCTCGTAAATTTGTGAGTTTATGAACCAACACAAATTTAAAACTCCAAAATAATATTCTCAGATAAATTTATTTTCTGAAACGTCGGACTGTCACCAAGGACGGTGTACGTAAACGTAAGCACGTAACGTTGAATCCTCCGGTTTAGACGTAGTTGATGCTACTCCAAGACGTAAATCCAAATTTCTTCCCAAAAATATGTGAGTTCATATTGTAAATTGTTTTTAAATAATATTGAGAATAAAATATCAATCGTAAATTGACGGATTGTCACAGACAACGCATAAAAATCGCGTCGTTTATTAATAAAGCATTTCCATTCATAAATATCAAAGTTACATAGGTCCCAAGTCATTATATTTCATACATGTTTTACAAAACATTTGAATGGAAATTATAATTTAAGTGCGGGCCATGAATTCTTGTTGTCTTCTCGAGAATTACCTTCAAGTACCTGAGATAAAACATGTTAAAAGAAAAGGTCAGCGATAATGCCGAGTGAATTCATAGAGTTTAATAAAATCCATCAATATAACATCGGTATAAAATTATTACTGAAAATCATTTTTGTACAAATCATTGTAATAGGCCATAAAATAGCCGAAATCATTTTATACAAATCTTATCAAATCATAATATAGGCATTTGCCTTAAAAACCATTATACGAATCCTTGTCGTTAAAAACACCATACAACACGTTTTGCAACGTTGTAGATTAAATAAAAAAAACCGTTATATGAATATGGTTATATAAAACCAAAACACGAACATAATATCAATAGTATGACCCCGTATTACTAGTCAGGCAATACGTCGTAATTCGGAGCGTCTAGTAGTATTTCGTTAATTTGGATTATTATAAGCCGCATGACATTGTTACCTTACTAAACCAACAACGGGTAGCTAACCCGATACTCAATTTTCCCATCTAAAGTAGCGTGTCGTCACAAAGATCACGCTATGGAAATCTTCTCATACATAAATTCGCTTACCAATCAATGTGGCACGACGGGGATCAACCGTCAAGGCGCGAACTGGGGTGATCGTCCCCAAATAGTACTATTATATGCACAAGCGTCTACCAAATCCCGGTAGTTCACAATTCATGCTAATGGGACTTTTAGTGACATAACCTAACTTTAATAATCCATTTTATTTCATCTATCGGGTCCTTTAATCATTTATCGGGTCATACAATCATTCGGGTCCAATTCAATAAACAAACAATCGGGACAAATGGTGTCCTATTTTATAAAAACTAACATGTTATCTCCCTCGCGGGTTTATAAAACATTTATAAAAACATTTAAAAGAGTGCGAGGCTATGAACTCACGTTGATGTGGGAAGGCGGGTTATCGGCAATTCGGACGTACGGTACGTGCTTCAATCACGGAAACCTAGACAAATAATACTTGTCTTAGACTCTTGACCAATGACTTTATAAAAATAACAATTATGTATACATATGATGATTTTATATATATGATGATCAAGTGTGCTTACATATTCTCATTTACTCTTTTTAGTGTTTACGTATTGGTATTTTCTTACTAGTTTACTAGTTTTACCTATTTACGTGTTTTAAGTCCAATAAACTTATTATAAGTTCTTTAACTTGTATTAATCCATGTTATGCTTATATTATCAGTATCTACACTTTACAAGTTGGGCCTAAATGGGTTAAGCCCACTAAATAAGTTTATAAGTGTTTTAGTACATTTTGTTGTATTATTAGTCCAATAACGTTAATTTAGCCCGTTAATGTCTGTATGTGATATAGTTCGGGTTTTATCGGTTTTTACTTGTTATACATGTTTATATATCAGTATATAAGTTTTATAAAGTTCACATTAGACGGGTCCAACCATCTAAGTTTTATTTAAGAAAAACGTTAATTTTACGGTAATAGCTGAAAAAGTCGTAAAAATCAAGTTTATAGTTTTTATTACTTATAAGTATTATTCCACTACCATTTTTATAATTTATACACTTATTTAACCTTTTACATATTTATATAAATAAAATTCATAAGTTAGTGGGTTTTTATTTTACATTTTATACAATATAATTTTGAGTGCTTATATAATAATAATAAACATTAATTCTCAAAATCTGATTTTTATTTTCATATTCACCAAAACTGCCATATCTAGAGTTATATATGGAGATAGAAGCTCAAATTTTTATCACAAAACTACATGATATGTGCTCCATTTAACTCTTCTATAGCTACTGTTGAATCATCTTCTAAGTATTTTCTAAAAATCGTCCAAAACAGTGAACTCAGATTTGTACCTTAAACTTGTTTTGATCATATCTCACTCATTACAATGATTCCATTGCATGGCCAACTCTCACATGTGTACAAGATCCATAGCTTACTGTAAATCCATTAATCTATGCCATTTTTATCAGTTCATCATTTGATTCTTTACTGTTTTATACAGCCAACAAATTTAAACAAGATTTTAGCCTTGTTTCTTATAGTCTTTCATCTTTTTAAGCATGTTTATCAACACCAAATCCTCACACAATATTTTTAATCATCATTCATCATCATATACATATACATAAGTGAAAGAAATACAAATTTACATAACCAAAAATAACAAGAGGATGAGGAGGACAATCTTTATACCACCAAGTTGATGTAGGTTGTGATTTGGACATGGATTTTGATGGAGAAATTTGTGAATAACCAAGACCATCTTCAAGACCACCAATCTTCATGAACACCTTGTGGAAAATCAGCCCTAATACTCCATGGAAACTCCTCTTTGGATGTTATAACTTGTACCAATCTTCATCTTTTTGAATGGAGATTAACATATGTTAATTATAACATATGTTTTTGGTTAAAATTTGTATGAATGGGGTGTTTTGTGTGGAATAGTGGACGGCACCAAGAGAGAGTAGAGAGGAAATTGTGAAGTTTTGCATGTGTGAAATGAAGCTAATGGTAATGGTGGAGTAGTTTAGCTAGTTTTGGTGGGTGGAAAGCTTCATTGTGAAGCTAAGTTACATGTGTAACTTAGTTTCATGTAACTTGGACACCTAAGGGGTGTTGTGGCCGGTTATAGTGGGGGTGGGACAAGTTTCCCACTTGTCTCATCCCCATTTATTTACGGGTACTCCTCGACTCTAGTTTCCTCGATTTGCGTGCCCTCGGGTCGTTTTACGAAAACGTTTTTATAAATTATGAATCAACAGCACAAAACGAATCTAATAAAAATTGTCTCATCAAAAAACGGAGTTCGAAAACGTAAATACGTAATCCTAGGGTTTCCGGTTTAGTCGTAAAGGACGTCAAAATAAAATCGTAAGTCCTAATCTCTTCTCGTAAATTTGTGAGTTTATGGACCAACACAAATTTAAAACTCCAAAATAATATTCATGGACAAATTTATTTTCTGAAATGTCGGACTGTCACCAAAACGGTGTATGTAAACGTAAGCACGTGACGTTGAATCCTCCGGTTTCCGGTTTAGAAGTAGTCGACGCTACTTCAAGACGTCAATCCAAATTACTTCCCAAAAATAAGTGAGTTCATATTATAACATTAAAATAATATTTTCAAATAAATATTGAGAATAAAATATCGACCATAAATTGACAGATTGTCACAACATTTACCCCTAAACAGGATCTTTGTCCTCAAAGATCATCTTATAACTCGTTTCTTATAGAGTTAAAGCCATGTGGGTATTTCCTCCACATTCGGTCTTTTCTCACAAGTGCAATTCATTACAATACGCGAGTTTCATCAAACATAACTACAGGAATAAGATCAGGCTAAATGTTGACTTACTTTCTCTATCCATGATGTTCACGGGTTTCTGATGAATGCAACTTTTCGCCGATCTAAACTTTACTAAGAAGAATTCAGATTTTCACTTGATAGATATTCCATCAAGTTTGATATATGAAACATAATTCACGCAGCTCTTGAAGTCCTAGGGTAGATCCAGCTTATATGCCTTTCAAACCAATCTTTCACATCATCTCAATGGTCCCATACAACGGGGACTTATATCCCATGATTTGTCAGATCATTAGTTCATTTCTCCAAGGTTAAAAATTTTGGCATAACTTCGCTACCCATCTGGCACTTCAAGATCTACATTTCATATTCACATAACCTCTTGCCCACTACCGGCAGTCAATAATCAGATCCTTATTTCAACAATCATTTCAGATCTTGCGGGTCGAGTATTTTGTAAGGTTAGGTTCGCCATCATAGGAAACCTTAAACCTAAAAGACATGTCCAACTCACAATGGGTGTATGTCGGGTGTCTTTATCTCAACTCCTGCTTACAGATGCTCTAATATTTAGATCCTAACAAGATTTGATCTCAATCCTAACAAGATGATTATCAATGATAATCTCTCCAAAGGAAAACGATTATACGATTTATCACCAAAGGTCATTCATTCAAACATAAAACAGCACTTATATGACTTTGTATCGTTACTTTACCTCGTCCCTTCGATTGGGGTGGTACATAGTACTCTCATCAAGGTTCGTTCTCAATGATTTCTGAGCAAATCTCTAGAAATTCGATGCGAAGCGAGGATCTTGATAAAGATGTTCGATACAGGCACACTATGTTTACATAACTCTTTTGCATTTATCATTAACGGAAATGATATTAGCAGATTTGGTCAGTCTGTCGACGATGACCCAAATTGAATCAAATTCAGATGACGACCTTTGCAATAGCTAGACGTTTACTAATGTATGAGGCGATGTCTGCCTTCATAATTCGTCATCAGTACAACTTTTTCTGATAATGATACATTAAATCAGAAATGACAAGAATAGAATACTTATACTTACAAATTCCAACATAACTATATCTCAAAATCCTCCACATTTAGACAATCACAAACGGCCTTTTAAACATTTAACGCTATCGGCTTCTCAATTTTAATGGTTCACATTAGTCGTGAAACCGTTCACTCTTTATATTATCCCTTTTTTTTTACAAACATTGTTTATTTTTATATCGTTCGGCAATTTATTTTGCACCTTCATTATTAAGGAACACATCCTAATTGGTTCTTTATATTTTCTACATAATGTGTCAGTATTTATATTCATTTTTCCTGATGATATAACTATCATGTCCATATTCAAAAATTATTTCTTCACATTTCCTGAGTTTTAGTTTCTTCTCAACTATCATTTTTATCCGTTTTACTCAATCCGTCGTCTAAAGCGTCGATAAGTATTACAATAATTAACGGTTAGATATTTAAATTTTTATGAAACGTAAACGTAAAATTTTAAATTTCCTAGTTCGACCAGTTATATAAAATGTTCAAAATAAATTTGTATTTAATTAAAAAAATTTTGTTGGTTTACTGAAAATAATTAGTAAGATCTGTAAATGTTTGAAAAATCTTTGTTTATACTCTGGTCAAAATTTTCTTAGTTGACAAGTAAAAATTGTCGTTTCAAGTTTCAAGTTATGGTTTAAATGTTTTCCTCAATTCTTCTTAGGTTGTCTAGAAGTATACACAAACATTTTCCCCTAAACAGAAGTTTAGTTAAATGGTTTGTGTATAAGGGAATAATCCCTTAAAATCCTTTGTTAAAACATTTGTCAAAATATATTTGCACTTTCTTTTTAGTATAACTCAAAGTTTTAAATGACTTCTAAATTTTGAAGAGTCAATTTATATTTCATTATCTATTAATCACACGGTTAAATCATGTAAAGGATTAAGTCTTTAATCACATGTTAAATATTTAAGATACAGGTTTTTATTGTTCGGTCAATTCAGGGCGATCTACAAATAATTACTAACTCCTTCTTATACTTATAAACAAACAAATGGTCCTTAATGATCACAAGCATGCATTTATCAAATTTCAGCCTACACACGTGATTCATCGAATTTATGAATGCTACATGTGTATTAGTCAATCCAAACGACATAACATGAAACTCATAATCTTCATTACGAGTTCTGAATGTAGTGATTGGAATAGATAATCTTTTTCGCGGATGCGAAGTAGATGATAACCATGCTGAGGATCAAAAACCTTGTAAATGATCGAACAAATCTTCCATTTCGAGTTATGGATATCGTTTTCGATTGTCAATTTACTCAGTTCACAGTAATATATAAATATAAGGAATGATAACACCATAGCTCTTCATGATGACGAGCTCGGTAGAATAAAATCTTTTTCCGACAACTCTCTCAGTTGTACGGTAATTCCTTTAATTCAGATGGTGCTAACGTACAGTGCACAAGCCATAGGTGCAGCACCGGAAATATAATCAATACCAATTTCAACTTTCCTTCTAGATTATAATATTTATGACTAATTCACAACCATTCATGGTATAATTTTAAGTCTAAATACAGGATATGGTCATCCATCAAGAATTATTTAGATCACTTTTGATAATCAACATCTTATCTTTTAGGGAAATTCTACTCGAGTTCCCATCAATTAAGACAATGTCGTCATGTCATAATCAATCAATTCATTCTACTGGCACTATCAACTTTTCAATTTTATTGCCGTCGATAAGATGTGAACTTCTCAAAAGACTATTAATAACTCATAATCTTTCACAAATTCAAGGATATCTGGAGACACAACTATTATTAAAAGAGTAAGGTCAACGCATAATCCACGCGAGAGAATTTCAAATCAGATACAGACGAAAACATTTAATGTATATGAATATATTCCATGTTTTCATAATTTGAGTACGCATTCGAAAGCTCCTCGGATCGTTACCCAGGTCATTTAAATGAAATCAAATTATAAAAAAATGATAAGAACGTCAATACATCCAGTCGGGTATCAACACTCGGTAATCAGATACTTTTCCTAAGAATCTCACTACGGGAGAATTGGACAAGAAAGAATTGTCAATTTTCAAATAAGACAATTTCCACAGATGAGTAAATCCGACTCAGAAGAATAAATGCTACAGGCACATATGTAGGTGTCCCTAACACTATGTCCTTATTTTTCACTTCTTGCAGATCTCATAAAATTTAATCATTCACAATCTTCAAAGAAAATGTAGTGTTTATTCATTAGTTTTATGGTGACTACTAATCAGTCTTGCATGGTCCATTCCAAATTGTATGTAGGCGCGCAACTATATATAATTTCAAGATTAACGATGCAATACTCAGTTCGTCAAAATTTTATCATCATGTTTATAATAAAAACATTTTCATGCTTAATTCTTAAATAAGAATCAAAATAAATTTACAAAGATTTTCCTTGTTATGAACACAATTAAGTTTTCCCAATGTGTTTTATAAACAACTTCATTTCGATAACAATCACTTATAAATATTATTTTAAATAATCCATATAGTGATGAAAACCCAATCTTCCTCAAGGGATACTGTTTTAACTTATAAAAATAATGAGTGATCTGCAAATGAGTGATGAAAGCTTGTTCACCAAGAACTGACTACAACATGATAGGAAATGAGCTTTAGCCAAATAATCATGAGGTTCATGATCTCGATGGCACTCAAAAAGAATAATCCACGACGTAACTCAAATCAAGATGAGTACTTGCTCAATGGTTGCATCACTAATGCGAACATTAGGATGAAGTAATAAAAGATAGATAACATCGATACATGTAGAATTTAGCAATCAAAGGTAGTCTTTCCATTAATCACAAACAAGTCAAATTGTACCTTAACACATTATGTGTCACTATGTCATACAATTCCAAAACCTCATCCTACCAACTGATGTCACAGTTAAGTTAGGGATTATTTTTAAAAGACACCACAATGAATACTAATCTACAAGAGTCATTAGGTGTCCCGCCTGTCCCGGAAGATCCATCGGTCCCAATTCAGAAGAAGATTTCTTCAATTTATTTTTTGGACACTGGGCATCCTCGTCAGTGGACAATGGCCTAGGAACAACCTTTAACACGAACCAATCAATCAATTAAAACCTTATAATTCAATCACAAAACTTAACGACTTCCTCTTAACAATCTCATATTCCATACGGGTTAAATTTTACTTTATTCAAGTTTCAACCAATTTTATACTCAATTCGATATCCTACCTCATTTTCCAATACTTTCAACCTTATTTATAAACCTTAATAGGGCCATAAAAGCTCGATATAAACAACACTTAATTTCCAATCCTATAGCTCTTACAACAACAATTATCAAATGAGTCTCTAGTATGAAATGACTCATTCATTCAATTAGACTTCTCGGAAAGGTATTAGTGGCATGAGGCTTTTGGGTAATGGTTCCAATGACAGCCTCAAGTGCAACATTCACCCTTTCGATTTCGATTTAAGAATCGGATGACAACGAATCAGATGACATCTTTCTAGGTGGTAACGTTTTGTCAAACTCCACTCTATAAGGAAAGATCGTCATGACATCGATATAAGATTTAATCTCGCCAATTCTTCTTCAATATCACAATCAACTAATATCTACATTTCTACGAATATCAACCATTTGTTGGGATCATAAACATCCACAACTTGGTTTAGATCTAGGATAGCTAGAATTCCTACGAGAATAGCTTCGATTAATTTACTAGGGGATTTAGGGTTTCTTGTGACAATCTGCGTCGTATAAATACCTCGTATAAATATAGAAATAATCATCAAACAATCATGTAATCAAATTCCATCATATATATAATCCAAGTATATATATATTAAAATAACACTTCTCAGTCTGGCCTTATCGATAACTCGGGAATTCTTCGGCACCGTTATAGTCAAAAGATTTTTAGACATTTTGTGAAAAATGTTTATAGTTAAAAGATTTTGAAATGTTTTATTCAAAACCTTGGTTTTAAAAATCTTTCGTTATCTATAACGAGAGCTCTGGTACCAAACTGTAACACCCCCAAATTTATACAACTCAATACAGCGGAAGACTCATTGGTGTTACGGGATAGCACATTACTCACATCATAGACAACGCATAAAAATCGCGTCGTTTATTAATAAAGCATTTCCATTCATAAATATCAAAGTTACATAGGTCCCAAGTCATTATATTTCATACAGGTTTTACAAAACATTTGAATGGAAATTATAATTTAAGTGCGGGCCATGAATTCTTGTTGTCTTCCCGAGAATTACCTTCAAGTACCTAAGATAAAACATGTTAAAAGAAAAGGTCAGCGATAACGCCGAGTGAATTCATAGAGTTTAATAAAATCCATCAATATAACATCGGTATAAAATTATTACCGAAAATAATTTTTGTACAAATCATTGTAATAGGCCATAAAATAGTCGAAATCATTTTATACAAATCTTTATCAAACCATAATATAGGCATTTGCCTTAAAAACCATTATACGAATCCTTGTCGTTAAAAACTCCATACAACACGTTTTGCAACGTTGTATAGATTAAATTAAAAAAAAAACGTTATATGAATATGGTTATATAAAACCAAAACACGAACATAATATCAATAGTATGACCCCGTATTACTAGTCAGGCAATCCGTCGTAATTCGGAGCGTCTAGTAGTATTTTGTTAATTTGGATTATTATAAGCCGCATGACATTGTTACCTTACTAAACCAACAACGGGTAGCTAACCCGATACTCAATTTGCCCATCTAAAGTAGCGTGTCGTCACAAAGGTCACGCTATGGAAATATTCTCATACATAAATTCGCTTACCAATCAATGTGGCACGACGGGGATCAACCGTCAAGGCGCGAACTAGGGTGATCGTCCCCAAATAGTACTATTATATGCACAAGCGTCTACCAAATCCTGGTAGTTCACAATTCATGCTAATGGGACTTTTAGTGACATAACCTAACTTTAATAATCCATTTTATTTCATCTATCGGGTCCTTTAATCATTTATCGGGTAATACAATCGGGTCATACAATCATTCGGGTCCAATTCAATAAACAAACAATCGGGACAAATGGTGTCCTATTTTATAAAGACTAACATGTTATCTCCCTCGCGGGTTTATAAAACATTTATAAAAACATTTAAAAGAGTGCGAGGCTATGAACTCACGTTGATGTGGGAAGGCGGGTTATCGGCAATTCGGACGTACGGTACGTGCTTCAATCACGGAAACCTAGACAAATAATACTTGTCTTAGACTCATGTCCAATGACTTTATAAAAATGACAATTATGTATACATATGATGATTTTATATATATGATGATCAAGTGGGTTTACATATTCTCATTTACTCTTTTTAGTGTTTACGTATTGGTATCTTCTTAATAGTTTACTAGTTTTACCTATTTACGTGTTTTAAGTCCAATAAACTTATTATAAGTTCTTTAACTTGTATTAATCCATGTTATGCTTATATTATCAGTATCTACACTTTACAAGTTGGGCCTAAATGGGTTAAGCCCAATAAATAAGTTTATAAGTGTTTTAGTCCATTTTGTTGTATTATTAGTCCAATAACGTTAATTTAGCCCGTTAATGTCTGTATGTGATATAGTTCGGGTTTTATCGGTTTTTACTTGTTATACATGTTTATATATCAGTATATAAGTTTTATAAAGTTCACATTAGACGGGTCCAACCATCTAAGTTTTATTTAAGAAAAACGTTAATTTTACGGTAATAGCCGAAAAAGTCGTAAAAATCAAGTTTATAGTTTTTATTACTTATAAGTATTATTCCACTACCATTTTTATAATTTATACAAATATTTAACCTTTTACATATTTATATAAATAAAATCCATAAGTTAGTGTGTTTTTATTTTATATTTTATACAATATAATTTTGAGTGCTTATATAATAATAATAAACATTAATTCTCAAAATCTGATTTTTATTTTCATATTCACCAAAACTGCCATATCTAGAGTTCTATATGTAGATAGAAGCTCAAATCTTTATCACATAAACTACATGATATGTGCTCTATTTAACTCTTCTATAGCTACTGTTGAATCATCTTCTAAGTATTTTCTAAAAATCGTCCAAAATAGTGAACTCAGATTTGTACCTTAAACTTGTTTTGATCATATCTCACTCATTACAATGATTCCATGGCATGGCCAACTCTCACATGTGTACAAGATCCATAGATTACTGTAAATCCATTAATCTATGCCATTTTTATCAGTTCATCATTTGATTCTTTACTGTTTTATACAGCCAACAAATTTAAACAAGATTTTAGCCTTGTTTCTTATAGTCTTTCATCTTTTTAAGCATGTTTATCAACACCAAATCCCCACACAATATTTTTAATCATCATTCATCATCATATACATATACATAAGTGAAATAAATACAAATTTACATAATCAAAAATAACAAGAGGATGAGGAGGACAATCTTTATACCACCAAGTTGATGTAGGTTGTGATTTGGACATGGATTTTGATGGAGAAATTTGTGAATAACCAAGACCATCTTCAAGGCCACCAATCTTCATGAACAACTTGTGTAAAATCAGCCATAATAATCCATGGAAACTCCTCTTTGGATGTTATAACTTGCACCAATCTTCATCTTTTTGAATGGAGATTAACATATGTTAATTATAACATATGTTTGTGGTTAAAATTTGTATGAATGGGGTGTTTTGTGTGGAATAGTGGACGGCACCAAGAGAGAGTAGAGAGGAAATTGTGAAGTTTTGCATGTGTGAAATGAAGCTAATGGTAATGGTGGAGTGGTTTAGCTAGTTTTGGTGGGTGGAAAGCTTCATTGTGAAGCTAAGTTACATGTGTAACTTAGTTTCATGTAACTTGGACACCTAAGGGGTGTTGTAGCCGGTTATAGTGGGGGTGGGACAAGTGTCCCACTTGTCTCATCCCCATTTATTTACGGGTAATCCTCGATTCTAGTTTCCTCGATTTGCGTGCCCTCGGGTCGTTTTACGAAAAATGTTTTTATAAATTATGAATCAACGACACAAAATGAATCTAATAAAAATTGTCTCATCAAAAACGGAGTTCGAAAACGTAAATACGTAATCCTAGGGTTTCCAGTTTAGTCGTAAAGGACGTCAAAATAAAATCGTAAGTCCTAATCTCTTTTCGTAAATTTGTGAGTTTATGGACCAACACAAATTTAAAACTCCAATATAATATTCATGGACAAATTTATTTTCTGAAATGTCGGACTGTCACCAAAACGGTGTATGTAAACGTAAGCACGTAACGTTGAATCCTCCGGTTTAGACGTAGTCGACGCTACTTCAAGACGTAAATCTAAATTACTTCCCAAAAATAAGTGACTTCATATTATAACATTAAAATAATGTTTTCAAATAAATATTGAGAATAAAATATCGACCATAAATTGACGGATTGTCACATGATTTTTAATCTTTACAGCCTCTAGTTCCAATTTCTCTGCTACGGATTCTCTCTTAAGTCTCATAATTTCTTCCTCTAATGCCTGAACCACCTAAATCATCTTGTCACTAGTCTCAACGGAGTTTTCACAATCATTTGTTTTTGAAAGAGTTTCATTTTTAGATTGATTTTCAATTTCAAGAGATATAGAATGTTGTTGAAGCTCATCAAAACGTTTTGAAAGTGAGTTATAAGAATCTTGAAGCTTTAAAAATTCAGTGTTAGATTCATGACAAGAATGATTATCTACATTATTCACAGGTTCAACAATATTCACAGATATATCATGCACATCATCACATTTATTCATATCTGCTGTCATCACAAAAGCAAATTCAATAGTAACAACTTGCATCACTTCGAGAGACACTATATGTTCTAAGAATCGGTCATATTCGGACAAAATCTTTTCTTTCTAAATTAAATGTTGTTCATAAGCATCATCCATTTCATATAAAACTTTTCGAACTTCACCCATTTTGAAACTAAGATTTTCTGCGAGATCAAAAATCCATCTTTAATATTGTTTACAAACAGAACGATCTCATTCTCAAACACCGTTTTCATGTGTTCGAAAGCCCATTCTCCAGCGGTTTGAGCCGTTGAAGTCGTACATTCCTGGATGACCTTGTCAAATCCGGTTAGGTATCGCTCAATCTCTTCCAATCTTAGCAATACCGTACTTAACGGTGGAAGATTCTTAGGAATTTCCTTAGGTTCGTCCGAATTAACAAGTGTGGGAAGTATACTAAGGCTTTCTCTAGCAGGCATGTAAGCTGGTGTATGGATAAATTACTTTTGCATATTAAAACTTATTCGAAGATCTATTTTTGCATACGTTGCATTAAGTTGTGCATAATCATACTCAGGATATGTAAAAATTACTTTTGACCGATTCTCTTCATGTAGTGACATACTCTCAGATTCATTTGAAAACACAATCGGATCTAAGACCAATCCAACTTTGGTACATCATAAAGTCATGGGTTGTGGTTAAATGCTTGCTTTACATACCCCGGGTTAGGTGGTAGGTCTATTAGACGCGATAGATTGAACTCTTGAAAAGAAGAATGAAAAAAGTGTACTAAATGTGAAGCAGATTATTGTTTTAAAAGCAAAATTTTAGTCTTTTTAACATTCTCATACCCCTTAATTTCTGTTTCAACCCTTTTAGACTCGAGAATTTCGAAATCTGTTTGTAGTTTTTGAAAATTATTAACGACCGACTCTTTTTCTTTAAGTTCTTTCGAAAGATTTGCTCTTAAACACTCAATTTCTAGCAAATTATCCATTTGGACTTTCCTAAACCTATCAAATTCAGGATTGGTTAAGGTAGTGGTCACTTGAGTTAATTCCAAGGTTTTAACCTTTTCCTTATACAAAGCAAGCTCGGCAAATAAAGTCTGATTAACACTAAGGGTTTCAAGGACCGCATTATTCATTTGGCCAAGCATAGATGCCGACACCATAACCAAATCTTGTTGAGCAAACGAATTTGTAGTCGTAATAGCTCCCGATTATGGTTCACTCAAAGTCTGGAGACTTGCATTGATATTTCTATCATTGTTTGTCTCCTCGTTTGAGTTACTAACCATCGGAGGCTGTTCTGGATACTCAGACACTTGCTCAACTTGATAAGGTACAATACTAGTATCCGTGGCAGTATTTGGTACCTCAGAAATTGTGTCAACTCCATAAAGTGAAAGATTTGCCATGAGAGCTGCCTTGGCGGTATTAAGATCATCACAATCAGAGTCGTATGCACCGAGATCATCACATTGATATGCGGCATTGTTTGTGATGGCTATTGTGAGACCGTCAGTGTCCGCAACTCCCGGATCTACGAGAAATGCTAACTCTTCTTCATCGAGCTCACGTCCTTGGGATTGAGCATTCACCAAGTAAATCTTCTCCTGAAACCATGTGCTATCCCTTTTCCTCTTGGGTTGCTTACACTCTCGAGCCATGTGCCCTTCCCCTTTGCAGTTATAACATATAATCATCTTAATTTTGCCAGTGTTATTACCCCTTGTAGCAGCAATGTTAGATGGACATGCACCAGCATTTGATGAACTTGGTATCCCATGAAGTGGTTGCACCATTACTCTGCCATCTTGAATTGTAGCTTGTTGTCGAGAGTTAGAAGAGTTCCTCAACTGATTGTTTGTTGGAGCTGTTCCTCTGTAACCTCGTTTGTTCAATGTTTTAGTGAGGTAAGCAGACATTTGAGCAAGTATATTAGTAGGATTATCCCTGATGAGATGGCATTTATACATGATCTCATCGTTCTTTTCGGGCTTTAAATGCATAAAAATGTCATAAAATACCATATATATGCTTGTGTTTGTTTACTTGTGTGTTTTAGGTATGGATATCGTGAAAAAGACAAAAGAGCACAAGATACAAGGAAAAACGGACACGAGAAACGAAGCCGTACAAAGAACCGGGCCCTAATCATGGAGAATTCAACAAATACCCTTGAAGACTTGAAGACTAACAAGATTGATCCTCATTTATTGAAGAAATGACACTTAAAACCCTTGTATATTAATAATTACAAGTTTGGTCCTTTAAGTTTGTCAAAATTACACAAAAGGTACCTCAACTTTGAAGAAATGGCAAGATTAGTCCCTCAACAATTTCAAATTATCAATTATGGTCCCTCATCAGGCCAAAGATACATTGAAGACCTTTGAAGATCAAAAATGTCCAAGACCAGTCCTTCAAATATGCAAAAGTTCCAAAATTAACCCTTGAAACACTTTTTGGAAAGTTTTGTGCATAAAATGACAAGTTGTGAAAAGTTGATACAAAGGAAATGGACGCTGATAGAGTTTTAAACACAAAAGACAAGAGGAAGAAAGAAAAAGGACCAAGGCTGCCAAGTTTATAAGTTTAAATCCCTAAACAAGCGCCAAACATCTTTTTCCCTAAGAAAACGGATCAAACGTGTCACTGTTCACACGCATGAACCCAGTTTTTACTTTTCACCAACAAGCGGGTTTTTACAATTACCTTTACCAAAACACAATTAACCTTTACACGAATCCATCCCATGCTTAAACTCACACTCCCACTCACCCAAAGGACCCCACCATTCAAACCGTTTCACCCATCACATGAGTACTTGCCCTCCAAGTCATGCCACGTGTTAAGATCAACAACCAAGGATCATTGCTTCATATCAAAGCTAAACTAAACGTCCAAGATCACTTTAGACAGCTCATCAACAACAAACGCACTCAAGGACATAGGGCATTTAGGGAATTTCACATCTAGGGTTTGTGAATAGTGCTAGCCTTGGCATTTGCCTATATAAAGACTCCTCAACCTATGAGAGAGCTTTGTTCCAGTTTTAGGCTATCAATCTTTGTAATTCCTTTTTAAGTTAAATAAAATTTGAATTTCTGAAATTTTGAAATCTCTTTTTGATTTAGTTAAAAGTTTGGTGTTTGAGTAGCCTAATTCTGAGTTCCATTTGATTGTTTAGACCTTCCTTAACCTTGTGGTTAAGGCACGTCTAGGTTTGAAAGGTTTTCAAGGTTCAAAAACCTTGAAGTCCTTGTTTCTGAATTTGGCTATTATTTGTGTACTAACCCTTAGCCTTAAGCCTTGAGTTCTTTCAAGCTTGTTGACACCAAGCCTGAGAAGGATTCTAAGCCTTTGGTTGAGTTTGTTTGCTGCTTGTGTTGAAGATATAAAGTCCTTGAGGTTCTACTTTGAACCATCAACCAAGGCTGTTTGCATCTCCTTCATTAAAGTACCTTGGTCTTATTCTAGTTGTTGAACAAGGTCCAAGGAGCATAGCTGGCCTTCCTAGGATGTTGTGGAAGGCAGGTATAATCTCTTGGTTAAGATTCCCCTAAAAATTTCTTGTTTATGGCTGTTTTGAATTTGGTGCTTTGATTTTGAGTATTGGTGTTTGTGCTGGTGATTTATGAGTTTGATTGTGTTAGTTGCTATTGTTTAAGTGTTTTTGATCATTAAAATCAGTAGGTTATTAGTTAAAATCACAAGTTCCTTTGTTAAGTGGTAGATTTAGGAGTGTTTGGGTCTACTGCTTGGATTGGTTTTGTGGTTTGCTAAGTGGTTGTTTTGTGTAAGCAAGTATTGGTATCTGTTTGTTAGGTGCTTATGTTCATCTGTTTGCATGTTTGAGGGTTTTGAACACATAGATTCTTGATTTGGCTATAAAATCTTCAAGACTTGGTAAAATTGGCTAGGATTTTGAGGACACCTAGATCTAAGCATAGGTTAGGGCTAACAAGTGCTAAATCATAGTTAATCACACCAGGGAAGAAGGATTTGAGGCTTGAAATTGGATCAAGTGTCAAGTATATCAGCAAACTTGTTTCTACATATGTTCATTGTTCATCAGTAACTTCTAGTGCTTTGATCTTGTTATTTACTTTGATTCAGTGTTTGATTCTTGTTGATTTGTGTTTGTTCTTAGTTTACATAGATTGTGTATGCATCCTGTTAAGTTTGGTTGGCTTATTGTGGCTAAATCTGCTTATTAAGTGTTTAACTGCTTATTTCCATATCTGGTGCATATCTGGTAATTGTTTGGCTTATTGTGGCTTATTGTGTGAACCATTTTGTGATTTTATTGTTGCTATTGACTCCTTGTGATTCACTGATCACAAGGGTGCCTTTGTTTCCAATTGAATCAAACCAGAACTCTCAAATAAGCTTGGTCAAATAGTCAAAGCAGTGGGAACTCCTAGTTACCACTGATAGTGTTAATTTAGGGTCAGCTTATCAATAAGCTATAATAGCTTATTCCAACCAGCAACAACTTTGTTTTTGTAATAGGTGCTCATATTTTGACCCATTTGTTCATACTAGAACATTTGGGTGGTTGACTTTTAGGTTTGACTAGAAAACCAACTCCTTTGACTTTTACATAAGTTCATTTGTGCTTATTCTGGCTTATTGGTTGTGCTTATTGGATTTTTGTTGATTGATTTTGCTTATTGAGTCCATTTGAAAGCTTTTGCAAGTTGAATCAAGTCCTGAGGTGCATTATTTCTCAAAAACGACTATTTTGTCGTTTTGTGGATTTTTGCTTTTCTATTTTCTGGCTTATTGAGTGTGCTTTTTGGAAATTTCTTTTGACAGATCTCTTAAGCATCCTAAAAGAGGGTTGTGTGTCAAATTAGAGCTTATGGCATTAGCTTATGGCTTAATGGGCTGAAAAGCCCAATAAGAATAAGCTTTGTGTTCAATAAGCTGTGATAAGCTCATTTTCAGCTTTTGGGCCTTTAGAGTTTTGTTCTTAGAATTGAATTTTAAGTCAGATAGGGCTTTTCCAAGTCAATTGGGCCAAGTTTGACTTTTTGGGCCCAAAAGCCCATTTGTGTTGACTGAATTTGGATTTGGCCCATTTGAGGGCCCATTAGGGGTATTTTGGTAATTTCACTTTGATTTTCTGATTACTTAGGTTAAAATAAACTAGTTTGCAAGTTTTTAGAATTTTTTATAATTTTTGGATTTTTAATATTATTTTATTATTATTTTATTATTATTTTAAAATTTCACATTTTCCAACTTTTTACATTTTTCTTAGGTTAATTATATTAAAATAGGAATTTAGCAACTTTTAGAATAATTTTATCTCTTTTAGATTAATTTTTATAATTATTTTAAGTTTTAATAGTTTTTAAATCATTTTAAATAGTTTTTATTAGTTTAAAAATTTCTAAAAATAGTTTTTAATCTTTTTAGGTCATTTTAGAGGTTTTCCAATTGAAAAATCTTTATTTGGGCTTTTTGATAATTTATTTGATTTTTAGGGCTTTAATTAGCATTTAAAAATTGAATATTTAATTATTTAAAAGGTTTGAAAAAGTTTTGATCATTGGTAAACTCTTAGTTTATTATTTTTGATTTTTGGTGAATTTTTGGTAATTTTTAGAATTTATTTTTATTTTCGTGGTTTTTAAGGTTCTACGTTTTAACTTTCTAGTAGTGACTTTTTTTTTTGTTAATTTTTATTTTTACGTCTTCGTCATTTTCTTTTCTCATCCCCTTCTAAACCAAATATTAATCACAAAACTTGAACATCTTTGTCACACACATATACCTCCTTGGGAAACGAACTTTCACACCATTAAGGGTCATTAGTGTTGATTTTCCTAAATCATCACTCAATACTTACCGCTTTTACGCCTTTTCCCTAAAAGGTCGTATTTTACACCAATCACTTTGGCGCCGCTGCCGGGGAGGTGTGTCGTGATTAATTTGTATTGTTGTTTTTAATATTAACCATATAGTATTTGTATTAGTAAAACTCTACTAATACGTATTATCGGTTTTCTTGGTTTTTCTTGTACAAATATTATTACTATATTGTATTAAGTATCACAATAAATTTACAATATCTCCAAAAGTGTGAAAACACAACCTTAATTGGGATTTCATCACTCAATTATTGTATTCGAATCTCAAACAAAAAGAAAAAGGCAAAAATAGATAAATACTTTCGTGAAGCTCGATTTTGAAAGATACAAACTATAAGGTGGGTATAAGGCGGGTATTATAAAATATACCCTAAGGAAAAAGGCTCTTAAGTGCTTCGCGCCGCCTCGTTTCCCCGCTTGCTTGTGAGTATTTTGAGATTGAAGGCTAATCGAGGGTTTTGCCGTCCAAAGTATTATTACGTATAGTATATTTGCTTGGTTTCTTTGTGATTAAACCCTCTTGAACAATTTGGTTTTCACCAAAGTTCTAAAGTCATTCAAAGGCGTTCACTCCACATGATCGTTTTCATTCCTTTGAGGCTTCTTTAATCAAGAGTTTGATTCGAGGAGAGATTTTGTAGATTGTTGTCTACAAAGATACACCAAAATCCAAAAAAATTAAATATCATCAAAAACACAAAAAAATTGAAAATTCACAAAACACCTAAAAAGAATCTTCTTTGCTCACCTCCCATTCTTCGTGAAGTTTATGATCACTCGTAATCAAGCAAAACGAGCTCGTAAACGACTTCAAAAGCAAGCCAATCAAGAGACGTTGATTGTTGAAGAACCTCCAATTGTTGAACCTATTGTAGAACAAGAAGTCGTCATGGCTAATCGTACTATGATGGAGTTGCTACAAGCACCCACCGAGGGTTTTGGAGAGGCTATTGTGATTCCCGCCATCCTTGCGGAGAATTTCGAGATTAAGACGGGTTTAATGTCGATGTTGCAAGCAAATAAGTTTAGAGGTCACGAGAAAGACAACCCGCATTACCATATTATGAATTTCAACCGTCTCACCGCCACTAGCAAGTTTAAGGATGTTCCACATGACGCCATTAAGATGATGTTGTTTCTATACTCATTAGATGGACCCGCAAAAATTTGGCTTGAGAAAGAACCGCCAAATTCGATTTTGACATGGGCCGATCTCGTTTCTAAGTTTGTGAACAAGTTTTTTCCACCATCTAAAACAACACATTTGAAAAATGAGATTTCACGATTTGTGCAAAGAAATAATGAAAGTTTTTCAATGGCATGGGAACGCTTTAAAGAGATGTTACATGAATGTCCACACCATGATTTTACGGAATTGCATCAAGTGGATACTTTTTATAATGGGCTTAATGATCATGAACGAGATTATTTGAATGCCGCCACGGGTGGTAATTTTTTGTGCAAGACGACAAATGAGGCTTTACAAATCATTGAAAATAGATCTAAGGTTTATAACCCTCGTAACACACCGAGTGTTGCCAATATGGGTTCGTCATCTTCGTCACAATCGTCTCGTAGCATTAACGCCTTACATGATGAAGCTAATGAGGAAAATCGGTTTTTTGATAGATTTGCTAATCTAATGTCCCATTGGAAGGCTCAAGAAGCTTCCAATTCCGCTTCGGTTAAAGCGGTTGCTAAGAGTTGTTTATCTTGTGGAGGAGCTCATGATCTTTCCGAGTGCATTACCGCGGATGGTAACACTTCGAGTGCTTATGTAGCAACGGGAACTTACAACCAAAACGGTCAAGGTTCCTGCCAAAATCAAGCTCCACCAAACCAAAATGTTAACAATTATCGAAACAACAACCAAGGTAATTACCAAGGCAATTCACGCAATTACAACAAGGGGAATTATCAAAGTGGGAATGGACAAATTTCTAATCAAAACCAAAACCGTGATTTTCAAAACACTACACAAGGTTTTCAAAATGCTCACACTAAAAATTTGCAAGGAGAATTTTTGGATTATGCAAAAGCAAATGATGCTAAATTTGATAACATGCAACGTGAGATGATTAGCTTAAGATCCGAGTAGAAAACGAGCTTAAAAATGAACTTGCTAATGAACTAAAAACTCATGCAAACAAAACGGAAGGAAATGTCCAACGTCTTCAACAAAATCAACAAACGATGGAATTAGGACAACATGAGATTAAGCAAGAGTTATTAAAAGCGGATGCTAGGCAATCAAAATTTGAGGACCGAATGGCTAAGATGTTTGAAGCAATAATGTGTAAACCCTCTTCCTCGGGTGGTCTTCCTACTGATACCATTGCAAACTCGAAGGGAGAAATGAAGGTTATTACTACACGAAGTGGTAAAACTTTCAAGGAACCAATCTCTCGTCCAAGTACTTCTACGGAGAAGAAAATCGAGAAAGAACCCAAGGTGATGGTCGAAAAGGAGCACATTACAATCCCACGAAGTACCGCTCAAACCACACCTACGGTTGAACCAATACCAATTGTGGAACCCGAGTTTCCGAGGCCGTTGCCTAATGACCAACCCACACCACCTTTACCTTACCCTTCGAGACGAAACAAAGAAAAAGCACAAGAACGGAACAATTATCAATTTGAGCTATTTATGAAAACGTTTCGTGATCTGTATTTTAACATAAGTTTTGCCGATGCTTTAATCATGATGCCTCGATTCGCCGCAAACTTCAAAAGTATTCTAAACAACAAAGAGAAGTTACAACAATCGTCTAGTTGTTCATCGGTTTTTCTTAGCCGCATACCACAAAAAGTCGGTGATCCCGGTAAATTTTTGATTCCGTGTGCAATTCAAGATATGGAGGAATGCTACGCCTTGGCCGATCTTGGTGCTAGTATTAATTTAATGCCTCTTGAGATTTTCAAATCACTTTCACTTCCGGCTCTTACTCCTTCGAACATGTTTATCGAGATGGCCGATCATTCTACGATTTTAGCATGTGGAGTAGCCGAGGACGTTTTCGTTAAAGTCGGAAAGTTTTACTATCCCGTTGACTTTATCGTTGTAGACATTCCTATCGATCGAAAAGTTCCTCTCATTTTGGGTCGTTCATTTTTGGATACATCAAGAGCACTTATCGATGTTCATGCTCGAAAAATCACCCTTCGTTTCAATGAAGAAGAACTTGTCATCAATGCAACACATAACTCCAATCTTTCTCATGTCTATTCTATTGCAACTTTAAACCATGGTGATTCAAACAATGTCGTTTGCAAAGAATCTTCACCAAGAGTTTTAGGAAATGTCGCCAAAAACAATTTACCATTTCCTCCGCCGGTGGAGGTTATGAGTGTAAAGCCTACAAAGAAGAAACCGTCAATACTTTAATCGAAAAATCCTTCACCTCACCTCGAACATTCATTCTTGAAAAGTGTTGATAAGTTGCCGGTTTCTACGGAAGATCTTTCGGATGATGAATATGTAGACCCCGATGGGGAAGTTTTCTTCGTCGATAAACGTTTTGAGAACTTGCCACCACCAAAACCAAAACGATTTACAAATGTGAGAATTTTTAGTGTGACTAACATTGTCTTAGAAACACCGGATATTTTCGACATAATCAAAAAGGATTTTCATAAAGAGAGTTCAAAAGATAAAAAAGGAAAAGATCTTAAATGTGATTTAATTGATTTTTCTACAAATCTAACTCCGTCATCACCACGTGATTTGAGTGCTACAAGCTCGTCTACTCCTTTTGACGATGCTTTGTGTGGTTTTAGTATGGGGGAAGCCCCTTATGTTCCCTCATCCTTGACCACCGAGGACGAGATCTTCGATCCCGGAATTTCATGTAAAGGGAAATCTCGGTCTTCCACCGATGCAATAAATGGAAAATCTTTCTATTTGATTGGTGCGAGTCTACCTCGAGTAGCTCAAAAGTTTGTCTTACCAATTGTCCCACCCTTCTACTTCTCATCTCTTTTCTTCAAACTCTTTGAGTTTATGGCACATGTTGAAGTGGCGTTGAATTGTTTTTCCAATAAAAACGAGAACGCCATCTTCGATCCCAGTATTTTGCACCATCAAAGGACTTAGTCCTTAATACCGGTTGCTTTTTTGGCCTTGTTTATCATGTATGCCCCATTGACCATACCATGATTTTCCCTAAATGTTCACATTTTGAGGGGATCGAGTCGAGCTCATGACTCGGTAATCAAAAACGAGGTGCCTCGTGGGGGAGATCCCATGCTTATCTTTTATGCTCACTATTCACTAATAAGGGGACTTGTACCCTTTCAACTCGTTGTCTCGTGGTTGTTTGTGATTGTGTTATCTAGATCATCATCATTATCTACGAATGAAGACTCTCGTGTTCGTTTACGTGAGCCTCCATCGTTCGTTTGAAGAAGTTTTTCACGAATCCATGACATATCCTTTATTGTTCTAACAATTAACTTTTAGCATACTTAATAAACGGCTTTAGATATATTGTTGATCACCCTTTCCATGCTAGATCCTAAGCATTCGAATCTTCGTATCTAGTATGGGGGTGCTCCACCTTTAGACTCGAAACATTGAGGACAATGTTTACTTTTAGTATGGGGGTGAATAGGTACTTGCTTTGCTACGCCCTCACGCTTTCCAATTTTCAATGTTTTGTTTTGCTAATAAGGCTAAAAATGGCCAAATTTTAAAATTTTTCTTAGTTTTTCAATAAGTGTTTTTAAGACACGAATGTATATTTTCCGATGGGTAGAATAAGAGTTAATTTTTGACTTGATGGGCATTTGGAGCCATTTACATTCCTTAACCCGCTCAATTCAAGTTTTGCTAGACTTTTATATAGGGAGCTTTAAAACGCGAAAGTCTTAATTCATTCGGGTTAAGAACAAGAACTTTTCGCAAGTTCCTATAATTGATTCTAGAAAGTCACTTATCAAGGGAACTATAAAACGCATTCTCTAAACTTGAAAAAGTCCAAGAAAGTACAAGATCCTATAGGTGGCTTGAAAACCCAAAACTTTGATTTGATATAGTCTTAATGAAAGCTAATCCAAATTTGGCTTAATTTTGACTTGTATGGCTAAGTATTCACGAGTCTCTTTAATTAGAGGTCTTTATATAGTGAAGAACGAGAAATGATAGAGTTAGACAAGTGATCATGCTAAACGTAGAACATGAAAGTGTTCTTTCAAAAACTCATATGTTTTTAATTGTGGCTTTTTCTTCCCATAAGATCAATGCATTAGGAATAAATCATAATTGCAATAAGTAAGGTCGTACGATTTGAAAGGTTACTTAGCCTCTAGCGCAAGATCGTTTAAAAGTTGCTCGGGGTTGAATAGAGTTCATAGCCAAGGCATAACTTATTGAAGCGGGACGCGAAGATTGGCGATTATCCAAAAAGGCCCTAACAAGGCATGAGGAGCTCTATTTTTGCTAAAGATCCAAAGATGATGTGAAGTATCATTATTCCTAAATCAATATGAAGGATCGAGACACACGACGAAAAGCAATTACTCCCCTAAAGATCATGGAGAAAGTCTATCCAAAAAGACCCTAACAAAATATGAGGATAAATATATCCAAGTCCGAAAAGGAGGCGGATCGTTGAAATCCAAAGTAAAGATTGAAGAAAAATGATGAAGTCGTGGTCCAATATGAAGAATCTCTCAAAAACTTCAAGTGAAGAAATTCCAAATATATGAAGAGAAGACCATAATTTCAAGAACGTCTTCCCAAGATTTGAAGTATGAAGTACATGCCAAATATCGGTCCGAGAAAGGTCTCAAATCGTGAAACGCGTTATGCCAAGATATGAACTTAAGGAGATACACGAGAAGCCGTTTTAAAAGATTTTGTCATTCGGCTAACTATTAATCAAATCGTGCTACTTTGCTTTCGGACTAATAACTACTCAAATAAGTCAATATGAATCACTTGTGATCCATGACAAATAGATAAAAAATGCTAGTAACCCATTTTCCTTTTATAATAACTAGGATTGCAGGGAGAAAAAGTATTACACAATTTGGACGTATGAGTAGTGTTAGCATTGTGACTTGTACCAACAATGATCTCGTTTTTGCACTTAGCATGGAATGTATGACAATCAAGGATGATGAATTTTACTCTAAGGGACATTTACTTGTTCCTGTTCTTTGACCCTAAAAGTCACTTTTTGTGATGAAAATCATATGTTATGTCTTTACACATCATCGTAGTATGTTGCAAGTCTTTTACTCTTCAATAAAGGTTAATAAAATTGAACTTTGGTGATGCTTAGATACTTTATTCTAGCATTGCGTGAGGGCACGACAATGGCTTAGTATGGGGGAGTGATGAGATGGCATTTATACATGATCTCATCGTTCTTTTCGGGCTTTAAATGCATAAAAATTTCATAAAATACCATATATATGCTTGTGTTTGTTTACTTGTGTGTTTTAGGTATGGATATCGTGAAAAAGACAAAAGATCACAAGATACAAGGAAAAACGGACACGATAAACGAAGCCGTACAAAGAACCGGGCCCTAATCATAGAGAATTCAACAAATACCCTTGAAGACTTGAAGACAAACAAGATTGATCCTCATTTATTGAAGAAATGACACTTAAAACCCTTGTATATTAATAATTACAAGTTTGGTCCTTTAAGTTTTTCAAAATTACACAAAAGGTCCCTCAACTTTGAAGAAATGGCAAGATTAGTCCCTCAACAATTTCAAATTGTCAATTATGGTCCCTCATCAAGCCAAAGATACATTGAAGACCTTTGAAGATCAAAAATATCCAAGACCAGTCCTTCAAATATGCAAAAGTTCCAAAATTAACCCTTGAAACACTTTTTGGAAAGTTTTGTGCAATAAAATGACAAGTTGTGAAAAGTTGATACAAAGGAAATGGACGCTGATAGAGTTTTAAACACAAAAGACAAGAGGAAGAAAGAAAAAGGACCAAGGCTGCCAAGTTTATAAGTTTAAATCCCAAAACACGCGCCAAACATCTTTTTCCCTAAGAAAACGGATCAAACTTGTCACTGTTCACACGCATGAACCCAGTTTTTACTTTTCACCAACAAGGGGGTTTTCACAATTACCTTTACCAAAACACAATTAACCTTCACACGAATCCATCCCATGCTTAAACTCACACTCCCACTCACCCAAAGGACCCCACTATTCAAACCGTTTCACCCATCACATGAGTACTTGCCCTCCAACTCATGCCACGTGTTAAGATCAACAGCCAAGGATCATTACTTCATATCAAAGCTGAAATAAACGTCCAAGATCACTTTGGACAGCTCATCAACAACAAACGCACTCAAGGACTTAGGGCATTTAGGGAATTTCACATCTAGGGTTTGTGAATAGTGCTAGCCTTGGCATTTGCCTATATAAAGACTCCTCAACCTGTGAGAGAGCTTTGTTCCAGTTTTAGGCTATCAATCTTTGTAATTCCTTTTTAAGTTAAATAAAATTTGAATTTCTGAAATTTTGAAATCTCTTTTTGATTTAGTTAAAAGTTTGGTGTTTGAGTAGCCTAATTCTGAGTTCCATTTGATTGTTTAGACCTTCCTTAACCTTGTAGTTAAGGCCCGTCTAGGTTTGAAAGGTTTTCAAGGTTCAAAAATCTTGAAGTCCTTGTTTCTGAATTTGGCTATTATTTGTGTACTAACCCTTAGCCTTAAGCCTTGAGTTCTTTCAAGCTTGTTGACACCAAGCCTGAGAAGGATTCTAAGCCTTTGGTTGAGTTTGTTTGCTGCTTGTGTTGAAGATATAAAGTCCTTGAGGTTCTAGTTTGAACCATCAACCAAGGCTGTTTGCATCTCCTTCATTGAAGTACCTTGGTCTTGTTCTAGTTGTTGAACAAGGTCCAAGGAGCATAGCTGGCCTTCCTAGGATGTTGTGGAAGGCAGGTATAATCTCTTGGTTAAGATTCCCCTAAAAATTTCTTGTTTATGGCTGTTTTGAATTTGGTGCTTTGATTTTGAGTATTGGTGTTTGTGCTGGTGATTTTTGAGTTTGATTGTGTTAGTTGCTATTGTTTAAGTGTTTTTGATCATTAAAATCAGTAGGTTATTAGTTAAAATCACAAGTTCCTTTGTTAAGTGGTAGATTTAGGAGTGTTTGGGTCTACTGCTTGGATTGGTTTTGTGGTTTGCTAAGTGGTTGTTTTGTGTAAGCAAGTATTGGTATCTGTTTGTTAGGTGCTTATGTTCATCTGTTTGCATGTTTGAGGGTTTTGAACACATAGATTCTTGATTTGGCTATAAAATCTTCAAGACTTGGTAAAATTGGCTAGGATTTTGAGGACACCTAGATCTAAGCATAGGTTAGGGCTAACAAGTGCTAAATCATAGTTAATCACACCAGGTAAGAAGGATTTGAGGCTTGAAATTGGATCAAGTGTCAAGTATATCAGCAAACTTGTTTCTGCATATGTTCATTGTTCATCAGTAACTTCTAGTGCTTTGATCTTGTTATTTACTTTGATTCAGTGTTTGATTCTTGTTGCTTTGTGTTTGTTCTTAGTTTACATAGATTGTGTATGAATCCTGTTAAGTTTGGTTGGCTTATTGTGGCTAAATCTGCTTATTAAGTGTTTAACTGCTTATTTCCATATCTGATGCATATCTGGTAATTGTTTGGCTTATTGTGGCTTATTGTGTGAACCATTTTGTGATTTTATTGTTGCTATTGACTCCTTGTGATTCACTGATCACAAGGGTGCCTTTGTTTCCAATTGAATCAAACCAGAACTCTCAAATAAGCTTGGTCAAGTAGTCAAAGCAGTGGGAACTCCTAGTTACCACTGATAGTGTTAATTTAGGGTCAGCTTATCAATAAGCTATAATAGCTTATTCCAACCAGCAACAACTTTGTTTTTGTAATAGGTGCTCATATTTTGACCCATTTGTTCATACTGGAGCATTTGGGTGGTTGACTTTTAGGTTTGACTAGAAAACCAACTCCTTTGACTTTTACATAAGTTCATTTGTGCTTATTCTGGCTTATTGGTTGTGCTTATTGGATTTTTGTTGATTGATTTTGCTTATTGAGTCCATTTGAAAGCTTTTGCAAGTTGAATCAAGTCCTGAGGTGCATTATTTCTCAAAAACGACTATTTTGTCGTTTTGTGGATTTTTGCTTTTCTATTTTCTGGCTTATTGAGTGTGCTTTTTGGAAATTTCTTTTGACAGATCTCTTAAGCATCCTAAAAGAGGGTTGTGTGTCAAATTAGAGCTTATGGCATTAGCTTATGGCTTAATGGGCTGAAAAGCCCAATAATAATAAGCTTTGTGTTCAATAAGCTGTGATAAGCTCATTTTCAGCTTTTGGGCCTTTAGAGTTTTGTTCTTAGAATTGAATTTTAAGTCAGATAGGGCTTTTCCAAGTCAATTGGGCCAAGTTTGACTTTTTGGGCCCAAAAGCCCATTTGTGTTGACTGAATTTGGATTTGGCCCATTTGAGGGCCCATTAGGGGTATTTTGGTAATTTCACTTTGATTTTCTGATTATTTAGGTTAAAATAAACTAGTTTGCAAGTTTTTAGAATTTTTTAGAATTTTTGGATTTTTAATATTATTTTAATATTATTTTATTATTATTTTAAAATTTCACATTTTCCAACTTTTTACATTTTTCTTAGGTTAATTACATTAAAATAGGAATTTAGCAACTTTTAGAATAATTTTATCTCTTTTAGATTAATTTTTATAATTATTTTAAGTTTTAATAGTTTTTAAATCATTTTAAATAGTTTTTATTAGTTTAAAAATTTCAAAAAATAGTTTTTAATCTTTTTAGGTCATTTTAGAGGTTTTCCAATTGAAAAATCATTATTTGGGCTTTTTGATAATTTATTTGATTTTTAGGGCTTTAATTAGCATTTAAAAATTGAATATTTAATTATTTAAAAGGTTTGAAAAAGTTTTGATTCTTGGTAAACTCTTAGTTTATTATTTTTGATTTTCGGTGAATTTTTGGTAATTTTTAGAATTTATTTTTATTTTCGTGGTTTTTAAGGTTCTACGTTTTAACTTTCTAGTAGTGACTTTTTTTTTTTTTTTTTTTGTTAATTTTTATTTTTATGTCTTCGTCATTTTCTTTTCTCATCCCCTTCTATACCAAATATTAATCACAAATCTTGAACATCTTAGTCACACACATATACCTCCTTGGGAAACGAACTTTCACACCATTAAGGGTCATTAGTGTTGATTTTCCTAAATCATCACTCAATACTTACCGCTTTTACGCCTTTTCCCTAAAAGGTCGTATTTTACACCAATCAATCCCCTTGTCTAAACTCAGGGACAGGAATCTCATCATCACAATAGAATGCTGGTGCTGATTGAGCTACAAGCTGATTTGAAGGAACACTAACATGTTGTGAGTAATGGGGTTGAGGAGCCTCATGTTGTTGATAGGTGATGGCAGGGTTTGTTGGAGGTTGATAAGGTGAATACTGTTGTGAAGCATAAGGTAACTGATGTGAGTATCCTTGTGATGATGTTGCTGGTTGCTTATATTGTTGGTGATAAGATGTAGGCGGTTGTGGCAAGATCGAATATTGTGGGAAGCTTTGTGTTTGATAAAATGGTTGATAGGAAGATTGTTGTCCCAAAGCAAACGGAGATTTGTGATATGACAAAGTTGGATGATTTTCCATTAATGCCAATGGTTCTTGATAAGATCCCTGAGAGATGCGTTTTTGGATCACGTGCTTCTCGTGTTGCCGCAAGAAAGCATAGAGTTGATCTAAATTTTACTTGTGCAGATCTCGAATCATCTTAACATCGGTGACAAATTGACTCCATTCTTGGGGTAACGTGTTCAAGAACTTGGTGTTTAATTGAAACTGAGCAATCCTTAGATTATACACGTTCATGTCATTCATTAAAGTAGTGAAACGCCAGTAGTAATCGTGAAGAGTTTCCCCTGGAATGTATGTAAACCTATCAAACAAGTCATACAATTGACACTCTCGTTCTTGCTTAGTTAGAGAAGTCCCTTGTAACAAAACAGTTAATCGATCCCAAAGATCCTTTGCCACTGTGTGTTCACTTACCATTCTATAGATATCGGGTGGAAGAGCTTGAAGTATTGTCTGAACGGCCCTTTCATCTGCATCGGCAATGAGTTTGTTAGCATCCGGTAACTCATGATACAACCTTGTCCGCGTTACATTGTTGACAGTAACTTCTCCCCAATCTAGTGGACCTTTTTCAATGGATTGAAGCATAAGTCTACCATTGGGTTTACCCATGATGTAAGTTTTCATGCGACCTTGCCATGCTTCAAATAAGGCTTTGATGAGCAACGGTGGGTGAGTGTCGGTACCCGAAATGATTGAAATATCAGTAAGCGATGTCATTGTAGGCAAAAATGAATCAAGATTCATTTTTGAACACTTGATGGAATAAAGATTGTCTTTTGATCGAGCAATGAAATAAGGTTGTGAAATTTGTTGTGAGTTGTTGTAGAATTCTTCCAAATTTACAAAGTCCAAAAAAAACTTGATCTAATTCGGAATATGTAAATCCTTGAACTAGTTCGGAATGTGAAATTCTGAGTTAATTCGGAATATGTGAATTCCGATGTAGTTCAGGATCCGTTGATCAACGACGTAACTCAGAATCCTTTGATCACTGACTTAACTCGGAATCCTTGGATCACTGACGTAACTCGGAATCCTTTGATCACTGACGTAACTCGGAATCCTTTGATCACTGACGTAACTCGGAGTCCTTGGATCACTGACGTAACTTCGAATCCTTTGATCACTGACGTAACTCGGAATCCTTGGATCACTGACGTACCTCGGAATCCTTTGATCACTGACGTAACTCGGAATCCTTTGATCACTGACGTAACTCAGAATCCTTGGATCACTGACGAAACTCGGAATCCTTGGATCACTGACGTAACTCGGATTATGTTGATCCTTGTACTAATTCGGAATCTGTGTGTGTTGTGCCTAACTCGGAATATAGTGATCAATGATGTAATTCGGAATTAGATATGAAGGATGTAACTCGGAATCTTTGTTGGAAATACGTTTTTACGTATTTATGAAGGATCGGTCGCTCCAACGATATATTAATATATTAGGCTCGTGATCCAATTTGTAGTAAATATAGTCCATATAGCCCACATGTAGGGTGGGCTATATATACCCCTCCTAGCATGTTAGGAGGGGTGGTTCTTCTCATTTCACAACTTTTCATTTAATCTAATTTCACTTTCTCTCTCTACTTTTCTTTTCTCTCCTTTCTCTCTCTACACCCCATCTCCTTCTTCCCCATTTCCACCATCTAATCAATAGATCAATCCATCAATTACCAAATCCTTAGAAACCGTAGACCTTCAATTGGTATCAAGAGCCATGGTTAAATCTTAGGATTTGTGTTTTTTATCTATTGATTTGATTAAATATCCTTTCTTTCTAAATTTTTTATAAATTTTTTGATGTTTCGTCTTGTTTAGATCAATCTCTTATATAATCAGTTTTTTTTCTTCTTTTCTATATTCTTTTTGGTGATTGAGTTTTCACGGAATTTTTTAGCAACAATTTTTTTTAGATCTATCAATTTTTTTAAAATAATCAGTTTTTATCAAACTTTTTAAATAATCAGTTTTTTTTTTAATAATCAGTTTTTTTTTTTAAATTAACAATTTTTTTTTATTGTATTTTTTTTCTTTTGTTTTATCAGTTTTTATTTCTTTTCTTCTTGTTTCTATCAATTTTTGTCCAATTAAGTCCTATCCAATTTGTCCAAAAAATTGTCCAAAACAGTCCAAATCTGTCAAAAGTGTCATCAGTCTTTTTTTATTCAATCATTTTTTTAATCAGTAATCTTTTTTAATCAGGTTTTCTCCTTCTTTTTCATATCAGTCCAAACCTATCTATCAAATCTGTCAAAACAGTCCAAACCTGTCCAAAACTATCAGTTTTCTCGATTATTCCGAATAAGCTTTCCGCGTAGGCTGTTATTCCGCGTAGGCTATTTTTTCCGAATAGACAAAGTTTTCCGAATAGACAAATGTTTCCGAATAGACAAATGTTTCCGAATAGACAAATTTTTTCCGAATAGACAAAGTTTTTCCGAATAGACAAAGTTTTCCGAATAAGCCACATATTCCGTATAAGCCATATATTCCGTATTGAAAGATTTTTCCGAATAAACAAATTTTTCCGAATAGACCATTTTTCCGAATAGAAATCTTTCCGAATAGAAATCTTTCCGAATAGAAATCTTTCCTAATAGAAATCTTTCCGAATAGACTTTCAGAATACCGACTCCTCACGACAATTCAAACAAAACGGGAAACTTGCTTTTTGACTTGACACACCATCTATCACTCACTCGACTCTCTTAAACCATTGTTCTGCCAAACTCGACTTAAACACTGTTCTGCCAAACTCGACTCTTTTTGATACAAACGGTTTAATTGGTATCTCTTAAACACAAAATCGACTCTCTTAAACCACACAGACCTGACACCTCTCGTTACACCCTCACCCTCGCCCTCGAAATCTCCCTCGACTATCACACCCACCACAACCCAACTCTCGTCCCTCTGACCACTCACCCTCACCTTATTCCCTCTCACAACTAGACTCGATCACTCACACCCTCTCCCGTCTTAGATCACGTCACTGACTCGACAACACATTCGACATCACAACACCCTCACAACACCCTCGAACCTCACTCATACTCAAGACTCGACAACACAAATCGACCACACGACTCACACCCTCAAACCCTCTCTCTCTCTCTCGGACACCCACCCTAGACTTCAACACACTTACACCCAAACACACCCAAGACTCGAATATCCCTCGACTCAACACACTTACACCCAAGACGCATCAGAATATCACTGAACTCCCTCAATCTTTTCAGATTCACCCATCGACCCTCACATCCTCCCCTACCCTCACCCTCGACTTCGACTCTACAAACCAAAGAAACTCGACAAACGATTTTGACAAAAAAAAACACAGAATGACGCTACAGAAGAGAGAGACTACAATTAAAACTTAAAAAAAAAGAGGAGATACCTACCTGAGATCTTAAAAGATCTTAAATCGGGCTTAATTGTTTTTCTTGCTGCTGTTGGGTTTGATTGACGGGAGTTTGATAATGGTTTGGTTGTTGTGATAATTGAAGTGAGATTAGATTGAGAGAGAGAGTAGGTTGTTGTGTTTACTCGGTTTGAGATTTGTGAGATTAGAGAAACTGATAGTTTTTCTTGTGAGGAGAGAGAGAGAAAACAGGAACGAAGGGGAAAGTGTTAGGCTGTGAGATTTGTGATTTAGTCAAACAAGAAGGAGAAGTTATATTGTGTAGACGGAGATAACAAGAAACTTGTTATAGAAAGACACGCAGACACGTGTGTGGTTATCTTGTCTTTTATTTTCATTTTTTATTTTGAAAACTCTTATTTTTTGATATTCATTCTATTTTGATAATCATTTTTTTGATTTTTATTTTTATTTTCATTTTAATTTTTATTTTATTTTAATTTTATTTTTATTTTATTTTTATTTCAAATTTTTTATTTTGAAAAACTTTATGATATTAAGTGATAATCGTGACGTGACAAAGTGACAACGTGACAAAGTGACGTGTTAAGGTGACAAGATTTATTTGTTGACGGGTTTATTTTTTGAGTCAGACGAGGGAGTATTGGATTCCGATTTGTTTTATCAAACGGTTGAGTCGACAAAAATTTCTTGAGCTGACAATAGAGGTATATCATCTATCGAGAATTATTAGAGTCATTTACGGATTTTTTGTTGGTTTGTCAAAACCCGAGAACTCAATTTTTCGTCGAATTATATCGTTCATCGATTTTCAATGGATGTCTTGATTTCGACATCGAACAAGGGTGAATTGCATCAAGTGCAAGCCAACGCTAGAGAAAGTGGTATAACTTCATTTCAAATGCTTCAGTCTCATCTTGTCACTCTTTCGAGGATTCAAGGAGGGAGCGAATTTGTGACAATCTTTGGACAAGATCGTCATATATTCATCGACTCAATCTTCACCACTTTGACCCAACTCGCCGAGCAACTCAACCATGGAAACTTTAATCACTCTGCATCGGCACTTGCCTATAAGGATCTTGTGACACAACTCACGCCTTTCCTCCAATTCAATATCATTAAGCCTGAAAGTTCCGTGATTTGCCAACATTTCTTCGAGATACACATACCGAGTTTAGAGCTTTCCGTGATACAATTTTGAAACTCATGACATCGGTCTCGTCTTCGATTTATCAAAGATCACAACTTCAGCAAGCGTATGATAATGGAGTGCAAGAATCAATGACACAGATGCAAGAAGAGAATGGTCATACGGTTGACAACTTGGAGCCTAACGATGGCAAGAGCACCGAATCAGGAGGACAACATGATGCCAGTGGCACGTCAGGGAATGTTCACGAGATTTCTCTTGATGACACCTTACCCATTTATGACGCAGAGCCTGCAAACATGGTACAATGTAATGTTGTTTATGATGTATATGCTGATGATATGCTGCATATTGAGAATTCTGAACCTAATTATGACAAACATGGGATTGAAACGAGTGATAGCAATACCACTTCTGATTCATCCGATGTAAGTCATAATGGGGGAGAGATTGTTCAGAATGCTATAGTACATCATGATAATTGTATTATAACTGCTTCTGATTCCAAGATTAGAGAGCTCGAAATGATTGTAGCTCAACAATCAAAAGATCTTGAGGATGCCAAAATTGAATTTTCAAAGAAAACGAACAAATTTGAAACATATTTTGAAAAACTTGAAAAATCAAATGTTGTTCTTGAAAGAAAATTAGATCAAAAAGTTTTAGATTCTAAAGCTGAAAAGGAAAATCTTTTGAAACAAATTCAGTTACTAGAGTCTAAATTGGCATCCCAAGATAGAGTGCTCAAAGAGAATGAGACTTTAAAAGCCCAAGTACAGGAAAAGGTTTTTGCTATAGCTGCGTTGAAAAACGAGTTAAGGAAAACTAGAGGACCTAGTGTGGACACTAAGCTTGAAAAACCATCAATCTTGGGGAAACCGCCTACAAATCAGTTTGTCAGACAACCGATTGTCAGACAAGCTACTGCATTTAGATCCGAGCGACCACTATCCTCGAGACCGCGGTTTGCCTCCCAAGTTGATTTGGGTCATATTTCTAGAACAGTCACTCCACCAACTAGGCCTAATATGACTAAATCAGTTTTAGCAAGACCTCATCACATGATTGCCCCTAGTTTCTCTAAGAATAGTTCAATGAACACGTCTAGAACTAGTTCAACTGATGTGCGCCATGATTTTGGTCAAAGGGAAGCTATTCAAAAGACACATGTAAGAGATAGCAATGTCCAACCTAGTCAGATGCCTTCTAGATTACCCAACACTACTAACCGTAGCATGTCACATCCTAGGAGAATCAATCAATCATCTAGGAATTCTAGATCTTACACGGACATTAAATATGCTACTTGTAAAACATGTAGAAAATGTGTCTTTACGGCAAATCATGATTTTTGTATCAAAAAACTACTTAATGAGGTGAACTCCCGTGCTAGAATTAAGTCCCAGTGGATAGCTAAAATCAAACCTTTTGGTAAAGTTTGGCGCCCCACTGGTAGAACTTTCACTCTTGTAGGAAACGAGTGCCCTTTAACTAGGATAGTCTCTGATTCTACAAAGACTACTAGGGAGGAAATTGCAAAGGATGATACATCACTTAAGCCTGAACTTAAGATTTTCTATAAAAGGAAACGTTTGCCAACTAAGACAAGTGAATCATCCCCTCAGGCCACCTCTGACACAAGTAAAGCCAACTGTGAACCCCCACGTGCTTCAAAAAATAGATATCTCTAACCCATGCAAAAGTATACAAACTCCTAATGAGAATGCAGGTACCAAAGTTGATGTTCCAAAAGAACGAAGCGGTCCAATCGTTGTATACCGTTCAACTAAGGACACTCTCAGAGTTTGGTTGCTGAAGAAGCAGATATCAGAGAAACTAGTATCTCAGGGGATTCATGGTTAAAGCTTACACAAGGACTTATAGTCACATCACAGACTATAACTCGCTCATCAAAGAAAGGAAAGTTTATTGCCGATGATAAACTTATCCTAAAAACGAGAAATTCATTTTTCTCGGGCATGAGCTTATATCAAAAACATTCCAAGTTTTTAAGCTCATGCATTAAGGCTTATAGATAAATAACAGTCTATAACCCGTTCTTCAAAGGCAGGAAAGTTTATCGCCGATGATAAACTTATCCTTACAACGAGAAATTATTTTTTCTCGGGCATGAGCTTATATCGAAAACATTCAAAGTTTTTAAGCTCATGCACAATGACTTACAGTTAAATGTCAGACTGTAACTCGAACTTCAAATAAAGGAAAGTTTATCATTAATGATAAACTTATCCTCATAACGAGAAATTCAATTTTCTCGGTCATGAGCTTGTCTTAAAACATTCGAAGTTTTAAGCTCAGAAAGGAAAGTGTATCTTTTAAATAAGAGAACTTTTCCTCATAACGAGAAATTAACCTTTCTCGGTCATGAGCTTTCCGTTAAAACAGTCAAAGTTTTCAAGCTCATGAAAACGACTTCTAAGTAAATGTCAGCTTAGGACTCGTCCTTCAGAGAAAAGGAAAGTTTATCGCCGATGATAACTTATCCTTACAACGAGAAGTTTACAACTTATCGGACTTGAGCTTTCCCAAGATATTCCAAATCTTAAGCTCAAGTAATTGGTTTTCAAAACTTTGAACACAATTTTTCAAGAATTTTTCAAAAGGTTTTTCTAAATCCTTCAAAATTGTGTGTTCAAAACGTTTTGATAAAAAGAGCATGTCTTCTGGAATTGATAATATTTACGAACCTAGAAATGTCATTCAATAATGACACGAGGTTGTAAATAAAGTTCGAGCAGAAGTTTAGAAGATTTAAAACATGCTCCATATGGTTTGCTATTATTTCTGATAGTAACCCGCTTTTCACTTTGAAGTCAAGCATTTCACCGGAAAGCTTTGACTTCAGAATCTGAAGTTATCAACTCCACAATCTAAAGTTCGTTGCAATTGATATCTACATACTCGACGATGCGACTACTCAAACGGTGACTACAGCTCTTTCAATAGAACACGGGTCAACAATTGAGGGGGAGCAATTGTCCAGCATTCAGAATCCTTGATGCCGAGAGTGCCAAGTTCACATATTGGTGTTAAGACAACGATATCAATCATACACATGGAGTCAAGAGATAACTTCAGAAGTTACGAGGAAGACCAACATTCGTGAACAAGAACCATGTGCTTCTTTCATATGATGTTCTCCATCATTCAGGTCCAACCTCGTAAATTGCTAATATTGTGAATTCATTATCATATATGATCTTTGCACGTGATAAATACCTTACACTTGTGTTTAAAAGGTATTTAATTGACGTTTCAGCACACCCTCATTAATTTGAGGGGGAGCTTGTGTAACTCATGAAGATAATTGGATTTGCATTTTTCTTCCCAAATTTTCTTAAAACGCTATTAAATCAATTTATATTTAAAACATTGATTGAGTTAATATTTTTAATATGGGGGAGAAAATGTGATTTAATATGGGAAATGATTAATCACAAATGGTTTGACTTAACGTGCTAGCTCATCCCGACATGTGCGAAATGTTTTCGGATATCGTGGCATATGTTAAGGGGGAGCAAAATGGATTTGCACTTCAAAATGGATTTCATGGTGGATTTATACTTACCCGCAACCCATTTATTTCACGACGATGAAGATTGTGGTGACATAAGGATGGTAGGATAGGTTAAAGTCCAATGATTTCTCTAGAACCGGAGGAATCTTCCCAAGGACATTCCATAGCTAGAAATAGTAGTCTTTAGGAAAGATGGAGAAAGATTGTGAACGTAGCTGAATGCCGACCAAGTACTTAAGTTAGCACTGGAACAATCACAACAAGGTGCTAGTGATGACGTATTGGTAAGCATTGAAGGGGTTGAAGAATGAAAAAGAATTGTAAAGATAAAGGGTGTAAAGAAAGAAGCCCTCCTTACAACTTAGGCAGAAACCGGGTCAATTCATATGCTATTGAGATCATTTTAATGATTCTTGATATTGAAGATAGACATCATGTACCCAGTGATGCAAGGCACAACCCATCCCAGCTAACTCAGATATCTCTCAAAAGATATTTGTTTTAATCACACGGAGACAACACGTTATCTATTGATTTATTCACTCCTAGTAAATTGGTATTGAAAAGGTGGCACTCCTCTCCAGCCTCTGATCACTAAAATCCAAAATGCACGATCGAGTCTAGAGCCATTTGAGATCATAAAATATCTCATTAGGACACACTTTTATATTTACTTGCTTCTTCACACACTGTGAAAAGTAAGAAAGTTCTTAAGAGTCCTACGCAAAATCTTCATGATCTTGCCTGAACATCCGAGTAATACGAAAGTATTTACAATGAAGATGGAAATCCTTCTTGAGCGAACGTCAAAAAGCTCATGGTAGGTGCTTGTGCGATTCTTTATGAATCAAACTTGTGATAACTGGAAAGCAACAGTGGTTTAAACTCTTAAATGAATTTAAACACGTTCCAGGCCTCTACGCAATATCTTAGTGATCTTGCCAGAACATTCAGAATAATACTATTAAGTATTTACAGTGATGAATGGAAATCCTTCTAGTGTTAACATCAAACAGCACTTGGTAGGTAACTTGCAAGATTCTATACGAATCAAGCTCGTGACAACTGGAAAGCAACGATGGTGCGGTTCTTAATTGAACCTCACTTGTTCCAGGAACATGAATTGACGGCTTCAAATCATGCGGATAATATTATCCAAATGATTCACTCTTTACGTTCGCAGTCAGCTTTGGACGGTCGAGTAAAGAGAACGGGTTTACCCGCGAAATCTTGTCAAGGAGGTTCTTTATTGAAACTACCTGTCACAAGTACGATATTTAATATCGTCCAACGGTCTTCACCGACCGGAGGTAAAATGCTACCGAATTAGAATGAAATGTTCAAGGCCATTTCATCCGTGTATATGGTTTGTTGCTAACTGTCTTATGCAGCGTAACAAGAAGGTGGCATTGCAGTGTATAATCCAGAAGAAGTCGTCACCACATGCTTATACTACATACACTTAGTACTTCAACAAATTCAAGAAAGTCTGAATGTCAAGTCTTCCGCTGTATCAAACTCTGAAGCTTTCAAGAATTTAAAGGTATAAGTATGTGGAACATGAAGTCACGAAGAGGCAAATTTCACAAGTGATGAATGCACAAGGTCAAGGCAAGGAAACATGCTCAAGACTAAAGTCAAAGATCACATCAAGCATATTCACAAGAACAAGATCGAAGACTCAAGCATAGATGCTAGGTTTTAGATTTTGTAAAATGGTGTGACCTCCCTTAGGGGGAGATTGTTGGAAATACGTTTTCCCAAAGAAAGTCTCGGTCACATCATTATTAGCATAGATCACGAGCTATAGAATATTTAGAACTTTGTAACTTGGAGCGACCTCCCTTAGGGGGAGATTGTTGGAAATACGTTTTTACGTATTTATGAAGGATCGGTCGCTCCAACGATATATTAATGTATTAGGCTCGTGATCCAATTTGTAGTAAATATAGTCCATATAGCCCACATGTAGGGTGGGCTATATATACCCCTCCTAGCATGTTAGGAGGGGTGGTTCTTCTCATTTCACAACTTTTCATTTAATCTAATTTCACTTTCTCTCTCTACTTTTCTTTTCTCTCCTTTCTCTCTCTACACCCCATCTCCTTCTTCCCCATTTCCACCATCTAATCAATAGATCAATCCATCAATTACCAAATCCTTAGAAACCGTAGACCTTCAATCTTGATAGTCAAGAACTTAATTCGGAATTTATGACGTTCTGATCTAATCCTGAATACCCCAAACCACAAACAAAACGGAATCTTGCAAAACCCTAGTATTCCGAACACTAAAACCCTTGTATCCCGAATAAACAAAAATTTTGAACTTTTAAGTTTTACCCAAAAATTGTGACAATCCGTCAATTTATGGTTGATATTTTATTCTCAAGTGTTATTTAAAAACATTATTTTAGTGTTATATTATGAACTTACTTATTTTTGGGAAGAAATTTGGGTTTACATCTTGAAGTAGCATCGACTACGTCTAAACCGGAGGACTCTATGTTACGTGCTTACGTTTACATACACCGTTTTTGGTGACAGTCTGACATTTCAGGAAATTAATTTATCCGTGAATATTATTTTGGGATTTTAAATTTGAGTTGGTTCATAAACTCACAAATTTACGAGAAGAGATTAGGACTTACGTGAATAATTTAACGTCCTTTACGACTAAACCTGAAACCTTAGGATTACGTATTTACGTTTTCGAACTCCGTTTTTGATGAGACAATTTTTATTAGATTCATTTTGTGTCGTTGATTCATAATTTATAAAAACGTTTTTCGTAAAATGACCCGAGGGCACGCAAATCGAGGAAACTAGAATCGAGGAATACCCGTAAATTAGTGGGATGAGACAAAACAAGTTTTGCCCCACCCCACTAATATGGGACGGCCAAAAACTATGACTCAACACCATGAGGTGTCAAGTTTGTAGCTTACAAGCTACACTTGTTTTACTAAAGCTTAACTAGTAAGCCACCAAACCACAAAACCACTTCACTAAACCATTTCTCTCATTCTCAACATTCAAAACACCACAACTTTCTCTCTTTCCTCTCTAAAATTCGTCCCAAAATCACCACTAAACACCCCTCTTTGATCTATTTTATTCATAGAATCATGTGTTATTCATACACATGATGATGCTCCTTTGAAGCCTTGAAGATTGGAGGTGATTCTAACATCCAAGGAGGTGATTTGATGGTGTCCAAGGGCTGATTTATACAAGAAGTTTACAAATATTTGTGGTCTTTAAAGTTGGTGTTGATCTATCACAAGTTTTGCCATAAAAAATCCAAGCCTTGATTATAAACTAATTAATCTTGGTGGTATAAAGATTGTTCTTCCTATCCTCTTTTTATTTTGATTATGTAATCTTGTATTTTCTTTATTTGTGTATATGTATATGATGATGAATGATGATAAAAAAATATTATATGGGGATTTGGTGTTGATAAATATGGTTAAAAAGATGGAAAACCATAGGTAACAAGGTTAAAATATTGCTAAATATGATGGCTGTATAAAAACAGTGAGTAACCAAATGCAAAACTGATAAAATGGCATAATGGAATCAATTTACAGTAAGTATTATGTGTTATACACATGTGAGAGTTGGACATACAATGGAATCATTAAAATGAGTGAGATATGATCAAAACAAGATTAGAGTGCAAATCTGCCTATACTGTTTTGGACGAATTTATTAAAATATTTAGAAGTTGATTCATCAGTAGTTATAAAGAAGTAAAATGAAGCTCATATTATGTAGTTACTTTAATAAAAATTTGAGGTGCTATCTCATTATAGAACTCTAGATATGGACATTTTAGTGGACTTAAAATTTGGGACTGATTTTGTATATAAATAGTATATAATATAAGCACTAAAAAATTTATATAAAATATACATATATAAAACCCACTAGTTGATAAAAATTATAAATAAAGAGTTACATATATATTGATATTAAAATGGGATACATTATATAAATTACAAGTAAAAATGTTTTTCCAAGTTATAAAACTATATACTTAAGTTTTACGTCTTTTCGGCTAAAACCGAAAAATTAACGTTTTTGGTCAAATAAAACTTAGACGGTCGGACCCGTCTAATGTAAACTTTTATAAACTCACATACTGATATATGAACTTATATAACAAGTAAAAACCGATAAAACCCGAGCTTTACAACATATAGACATTAACGGGCCAAAGAAGCCTTATTGAACTATTAACCCGACTAGTTTGGTAAAGTACTTATAAACTTACTTATTGGGCTTAACCCACTTGGGCCCAACATGTAAAGTATAATACTGATATTAAAAGAATAATTGGGCTAATGAAAAGTATTGGCCTTGTAATAGGCTTATTGGTCCTAAAACATGTAAATAAGTAAAACTAGTAAACTAGTATAAAAGTTACCAATACATAACACTAAAATGACTAAATGAGAATGTATAAACCCACTTGATCATAATATATATAAAATCATCATATGTATACATAATTGTTATTTTGATAAAGTCATTGGATAAAAGTCTAAGACAAGTATTATTTGTCTAGGTTTCCGTGATTGAAGCACGTAACGTACATTCGAATTGCCGATAACCCGCTTTCCCACATCAACGTGAGTTCATAGCCTCGCACTCTTTTAAATGTTTTTATGAAATGTTTTATAAACCCGCGAGGGAGATAACATGTTAGTTTTGATAAAATAGGACACCATTTGTCCCGATTGTTTGTTTATTGATTTGGACCCGAATGATTGTATGACCCGATGAATGATTATATGACCCGATGTATGAGATAAAATGGATTATTAAAGTTAGGTTATGTCACTAAAAGTCCCATTAGCATGAATTGTGAACTACCGGGATTTGGTAGACGCTTATGCATATAATAGTACTATTTGGAGACGATCACCCCAGTTCGCGCCTTGACGGTTGATCCCCGTCGTGCCACATTGACTGGTAAGCGAATTTATGTATGAGAAGATTTCAATAGCGTGATCTTTGTGACGACGCGCTAACTTAGATGGGAAATTTGAGTTTCGGGTTAGCTACCCGTTGTTTGTTGTAGTAAGGTAACAATGTCATGCGGCTTATAATAATCCAAATAACAAAATACTACTGTACGCACTGAATTACGATATATTGCCTGACTAGCAATACGGGGTCTTATTATTGATATTATGTTCGTGTTTTGGTTTTATATAACCATATTCATATAACGGTTTTTATGTAACTATATACATCGTTATAAAACGTATTGTATGGTGTTTTTATGACTTTGGTTCGTATTATGATTGAAATGTGTATAGTTGAAGTTCGTTTTTCTCAGTTCTTAACAAATTGAAAGTCCTAACAAGATCGGGTTTTTAATTGTTTTTGGTTGGTAATGTTTTTTGGATATTCTATTGCTAATTCAAACAAGCCTTGCTAAAATGAAAAATATTGTCTACTTATATGTAAAACAAAGTGCAAATACCAAGTTTTTATTCAATTAAAATGCCAAATGTAAATTCTACAAACTATAAGGACTGGAAATGTAAATTCTTTGAAATTTAAATGCTAAAAATGTAAAGCTAAAAAGTATAAGGACTAAACATGTAAAAACAGTTAACTATATGGACTTAAAATGAAAACTATCCAAACAATATAACTAATTACCAACTAATTTGAAACATCCTAACTAATTTTGAACAAAATCTGAAAATGTAAGGACTGAATAGTTGAAAACCCTAAAAACTTGGAAAGATTATCTAAGATTACAAACAGTTTAATACTACAAGGACCTAAATGCAATTTTCAAAAATTTTTTAACAAAAACGGATTTAACACTTCAATAAGCTCGTTTGAGCTTATTTCTCAACCAAATTCGACCAAACAAGTTGCAAACGACTTAAAATTGAATTTTAGCTAGACCTATCCCAGGAAATTGGCTGAAAGTTACTAAAACTCTGATAAGTTGAATTCAATAAGCACAAAATAAGCTACCAGTTAATCTAAACTTGCACAACTAGATTTTAATGGAATTTCTTGTTAATAAGCTCAAAAGAAGAACGAGAAATCAAGTCTCATGGAAAATGATCAAGTAATAAGCTCAGAATTTGAAAATAAGCCAAAAGAGTACTTATGTTGACTTTCGTTGACCAGGAATTTCAATAAGCCCAAAATCTCAAAATTTAACCAGGAACACTAATAAAATGAAATGGTGAAAGAAAATTAGCTTGTTTATGAAGTGGAAATCAAGATATGAAAAATCAGTTTGCCAAGTTACAGAAACTTGCATTTGCTCATGATCTTAAACTTTTGCTTATTTCTAGCTTAATATTTGATACTGTACAATTTCCTTCTACACATTCAAAGTTCATATGTTGACTGAAAATTGAGAACTGGTTTGGAGTGATTTCATCAAGTAACTAAGTAATGCCAGTCAAATCAAAATCAACACTTTCTGAAAGTATGCTTGTTAAAAACTGACCCAGACTTTTTATATGACCAATTGCCTTTTTGACTAGAACTTTGACTAGAAAATGACTAAAAGCTGTTTGTTATGACTAGTTAACTGGAAATGAACAAAAGTTTGCCAAATTTCAACACTTGAAAAGCTAATCACAGCTAAAACCAAACACTACTTTACTAATCTGTTTGAAACTTTTATGAAGAGTTTTTGATCAAAAGGTTAAACTGAATGAAAAGTTATATCACACTAAGTTTAATAGTCGAAATGAAATGTATGAGAACTAAAAACAAGCAGTTACAATAACTAGAACTCAAAATGACAATTAAGGCTAAATGACTGAAAAGAAACTGAAGAACAGGACAAGTACTAGGCTATTAAGCAAGATTAAGCTACAATTAGGCTACAACAACTCTAAGATCAGATCAAAAACAGGCCAAAACACATTTTATCATGCATTCAAGTAGGATTATCTAGGAATGAAGCAGGCAATCAACTGTTTAGTGGAAGTTAAAATCAGAAAATGAAAACCTTTAGCTAAGGCCTCCTTTGGGGAGTAGAGGAGCGCTGAGCTCTCTAATTTAGTGCTAACCACCACCTTAGCACTAGAACACACTATTCATCTACCAATCAACAGCTAACAATCATCAAATCTGCCATTAATGAACTGAAATCTCCAAAATCTGCTAGAGCTTGAACTGGATGAACAAATCAGATACAACAGCTACAATCTTCAAAATTAGTCAGTTATGATCAAGTGATGATCATAACAAACCAATATCAGCAACAAGAGGTATCAATGAAGCGGGTATGAACAGTAGAGTAGTATGAGAATTTTGAGGGAAAATTGAAATTTGAATTTATTAAATGGGAAAGTAGTTACAAATGCTGGTAAGTTTGTTATAACTAACTATAACAGACTCAAGAGTGTGTCAGACTCTTGAGTTGTTAAGCTACAACTAAGAAGAAGTTGAGAGAAAAACTAAAGTGTGTGTTTTCACACTTTTTCTACAATACAAGAAATGAGAACAATCCATGGTATTTATAGACTCCAGGAGTGAAGTGGTTGGGGTTGGTGACGTGTTAGAACCAATCCCCAGCTTCCACGTGTCAAAAATCTGCCAATTGGATTTTGCTGATGAAGAACAAATTTGGGGATTTTCTCTTTAGTTGATTTCAGCTTAATTGGTGGTGATCATTGGATTCGTCTCTAAAAAACGAGCAAGTTTCATGTTTATACCACCTCTTGAAATTGGTTCTAGCTCAAAAACGATTCTGGCAAACTTTGTTGATGAAGATGACACGTGTCAAAATTGAATTGGTTGTGGGCAGGGCACACGGATCATTATCCAACATGGATAATTCTGATTATTGCATGTCTCTTTTCCATTGGCTGAGAAGTGAAGTTAGTGCGTTTACTGTTGTGATTTGGACCAATTAAATGCTGGCGGCTGAGTTGCATTAATTGAAGTGAAGTGGCAATCCTTGTCACTTGATTCATGCACTCTCATTGGCTGGTAGCACTTCACACGGATCAAGCTTGAATAAACTTTCCAAAGTTGGAAGAATTAACCCCTTAACTTGGCAGTTTGTATTTTTGAGCTATATTCTTCATTCTTTTGGCAATGTAAGTCCTTCAACTTGCAAACTTGATCACAAAGCCCCTTTGACTGAATTGACTTGAGAGTTGACCATATTTGACTTTGATCTTGACTTTGTTATATTTAGACTTTTGGTCCTTCATCTTTGGCAGATTGTCAAGATAGGTCCTTTTTCTTCAAAGTCTTGTCACTTTTGATCCTTCTTTGTCTTTTTCATCAAATTAAGCTTGATTTTCCTTTGTTTGCTTGAAAATGTATCCCTTTTACCTATTTGAGCATAAACACAAAACATACCACATAATTCCGCTTTATAGCACAAAGTTTAGGTATTTTTATTGTGTTTTTAGGGTGATTTGTTGATAAATTGATATGAGTTTTTGCTCATATCAAATCCCCTACACTTGAGCATTGTCATGTCCTCATGCAATGCTATGTATTTTAAAGCACAATTTTACATTCTCCTCATAATTAATCCACCTTGTCCATATGGAATGCATCTACACTACTCTAAACTAAATGATGCATGATTTTAATTTTTAACAATTGATGTTGAATTTTTGCTACCCTTTAGGAAAAGGATGACAAAAGTGGCAAGTATTAAGTGTCGGTTTAGGAAAACCAAGCACTAATGACCAATTAAGTTCGTTCTCAAGGAGGCTAGTGTGTTATGTGTGTAATGATATGGATTAATTTGTGATTATATTTGAAAAAGAAGAATAGAAAGGGGATTAGAAGAGAATGACGGTTATCAAGGCGGATTAAACTAATTCTAAAAAGGCGTACACGTAAAATCCTAAAAACCACCAAAATTAAAAATTTTAACCTAAAAAATTTCTAAAAATTACCAAAAATTCCTAATAATATTCTAAGAGTTTACAAAAAATCAAAACTTGCAAAAACCTTTTAATTAATTAGATAATGACTTTTTAATGCTAATTAAAGCCCTAAAAATCAAAATTAATTATTAAAAAGCCCTAAACAAGATTTTAAAGTTTGTAAACCTCAAAAATACTCTAATTAAGCTAAAAACTATTTTTCTAAATTTTAAAACCAATTAAAACTATTTTTAAATAATTAAAAACTCCTAAAATCAATTAAATCTTAAATTAATTATAGAAAATAATTAAAAGACCTAAAAAATAATTGGAAAGTTGCAAAAATCCTAATTAAGTATTTAGAACCTAGGAAAAATATAAAAACCTAGAAAATCAGACTTTTAATTTTTAATAATAAAATAATATTAAAATAATATTAAAAATCCAAAAATTATAAAAAATTCTAAAAACTTGCAAACTAGCTTAATTTAACCTAAATAACTCAGAAATGAAAGTGAAATTACCTAAATACCCCTATTGGGCCTAGAAAATGGGCCAAACCCAAAACAGTCCCTTATTGGGCTTAATTAAGGCCCAATAAGAAAAAGTGCTCAAAATAAGCCCAAAAAGCACAGGTTGACTCAAAATTTGATTTTAAACAACTTTTTCCAAAGGCCCAAAAGCTGAAAATGTGAAATAAGCCAACTTATAATAAGCAGCTTATTCTTAATGGGCTTTTTGGCCCATTAAGCCATAAGTTGTTGCCATAAGCTAAAATTTTACACACAAGCTTCTTTTGACCTAACAAAGACTTCTACAAATAGAATTTTCAAATAAGCCCACTTAATAAGCCAGAAACAAGTCACAAACTTATTCACAAAATGACAAAATAGTCGTTTTTATGATCTAGACCACCTCAGAAACTGATTCAAGTTGCAAAATGTTTCTTTTGACAAAACTAAGCTTAAAAACCAAAGACCTTTCAAATAAGCACACTCAATAAGCTGGAAAATCAAATAAGCACTTATGTTAAAAGTCAAACAAGTTGGTTTTCTAGTAAAAAGTCAAAGTCAAAGTCTCATAAGCTCCAGTTCTCTTAAATGGGTCAAATAATGAAGATCTATCACAAAAAATAAGTTGTTGCAAGTCAGAATAAGCTAGAATAGCTTAATGATAAGCTGATGACAAAATTGCACTAGCAGGGGCTAGTTTTGGATGTTGAGCAGTGGAAACTTTTTCCACTGCTTGACTATTTTGACTTTTTGTCTTTAGTGACTTTTTTGGAGATTCAGATTTCACAAAGGCACCAAAATGATCTTTGGATCAAAAGGAGTCAATCACAATCAAAATAACACAATCACTAACACCCAATTGATACAGTTTAATCAATCATTCATCAGACATGATACAGACATGAACAATAAGCAGTTTAGCACTCAAGAGCAGTTTTAGCACGAATCAGCCAGCCAAATTCAACCAAATGCACACAAAAGCTATAATAAACTTCAATAAGCAAGTCTAAACAGGTTTCATGCACTGGTTCAAAGAATTAAGCAAGATTCAAGCAATGAAAGTTACTGATGAACACTAACACATGCAGTTTTCTACTTTTGCTGATGTATTTGACACACAAGCCAATTTCAACACCTCAAATCTTTCAAACAGGTTATGTTAACTTTGTTTAAACCACTTTTATCCCTAAGCATGCATACACACTAAGTGTTCCCAAAATCCTAGGTCAAAACAAGCAGAAACAAGGTCTATATAGCAGATTGATTGATTCAAGTGTTCAAACCCAAAAACTTGCAGCAAAACACTCTCAAACAAAGGTATAGCAGATACAAAGCATAAACAACACCTTCCCTTAACACAAAAACAAATTACAAGCATAAACCAGTAGACCCAAACACCCCTTTAACTTTTTCAAATCAAAATTTTCAAAAGGACAATGAGATTTCAGGCCAACCAAGCATCAATTAACACTCAAACAAGTATAATAAACAGATTCAAGCAAGAACAAGCCTCAAAATTCACAAGAACAACAGTTTCATACAAATATCACCAAAAATCACAATTTAAGCAGATTTGGAGATTAAGTATGCAAACCTCATGGATGTACATCCACACCCACAAATTTTGAGCTTATGTGCTAGCAAGAACAAGCACAAGCATCCACAAAAAGCCTGCTAAGATTAAACAAGGGTTAAGCACAAAATCATAAAAATCAGAAACTTGGAAAACTTGATTAATGCAAACTTGTTACCCCACACTTGATTATCCCCAAGTTATAAGCCTCACCACACCTTAACCAACTCAGTTAGGATGCTATGATCAGCCCTATAGCCCAAGAATTCCAAGATTGGAACAAGACTTAGCAAAATATCAAGAAAATGAGGAAATATGCAAACTTTTGCACACTCCTCTTTGAAAAACAGGTTTTGAACTTTAAGAACTACAAAGCATATAACAAATGAAAGCAGTAAACAAGATTGGCCAATGACTTTTCTTCAAGATTTCAAACTCAATTTCATTAACTTAGAAATAGGATTTACAGAAACTTGAACCAAGGAAAAATCAAAAGCAAACTGAAATGTGAAGGCCTAAGTGGCTTTATATAGCCTTACAAGTGAACTATGAAAGCTGAAAAACGTGTAACCCTAGCTAATTAAGTTCCTATTTTGCCCTTTGAGTAGTTTGAACTTTGAAGATCATGTGACTTTCTTTTGGATTGTTGTGGAGCTGGCATGGTGAAAAATGCATCCAATGGCTTGCAAAGAGCTTAGAAAGTAAGCTAGAATCACACACGTTGGATAACTGGCCAAGTTTTGGCAGTTTCCTCTTTTTTTGTAGCAGGGGAATCTTGTGTGGGACTGAAGGGTGATGTGGCAAGTATTTTCAATGTTGGGATGTGATTAAGAGATACTTAATCACTAATCTGGATAATCTTAGGGTCTAATTACAACAGGATTAAGAAAACCCAATTGTGTTCTTGGAGTGAATAGTGCTATGTTTTAATCCAGATTAGGGTGATTAATTTTTAAATAATGTGTTAAGGCGCCAATGTTTGTTTAATTAATAAACCAGGGGTGAGTGGGATCTTATGTGGAGGCAGGGAAGAGTATGATTGGTGGAGGTGGTGAGTGGGGTGAGGTGGCACAAAATGGTTGGTTAAGGTAAGTATTATGTCTGGCCAACATTAGTCCCTTGTTTCCCTTCTTCTTGTCTTTTCACTTCTAAACTCTATCAACGCTCATTTTCTTCTTTGTCAACTTTTGCATCTTTACACTTTTGGCCCAAAAACATTTGCAAAATGAATTCAGGGGTATTTCTTGCCATAATTGAATTCTTCAAGGGCTGGTTTGGTATTTTCTTCAATGTTAATGGTCTAGACTTATATGATTGTCATTTTGGAGGACTGAATTTGCCAAGTCTTGATGATTGAGGGACCATTTTTGCCAATTGTTGAAAGTTGAGGGTCCTTTGTGTAATTTTGGAATTTTCAAAGGACCAAACTTGTCATTTCTTGTACTTTGAAGGACTTCATGATGTATTTGACTTTGTGGATGGTATTGATTGACAATTTAGCTTTGTTGAGGGGCTAAACTTGCCAAATCTTCAAAGTTAAGGGTCCTTTTTGTAATTTTGACAAACTTTAGGGACCAAACTTGTAATTATGAGGATACAAGGGTATAAAGTGTCAATTCTTCATAATTGGAGGACCCTTCTTCATAATTCTTCAAATCTTCAAGGGTTGATCTTGGGAAAGTCTTCATTAGGGTTTGGTTCATTGTGCGGCTTCGTTTCCCGTGTTCGTTTTTGCATGATTCTTGTGATCTTTTGTCATTATCTCAATATCCGTACCTAAAATACACAAGCAACAAACACAAGCATATATTTGGGTATTTTGATGATATTTAATGCATTTTTAGCCCTATTTGGAAGATGAGACTATGTATAAAAGCAGTCTCATCACTCCCTCATACTAAACCATTGCCGTGCCCTCATGCAATGCTAGAATAAAGTATTGTAGCATCTCCAAAATTCATTTTATTCACTTTTTTGAACGATAAACTAGCTACACTACTACCATTACTACTACTTGTGTTATAGACATAATGTATGATTTTCATCGCAAAATGGGACGTTTAGGTTCATAGAATAAGAACACGTGAATGCTTCGTTAGAAATAATTTCATCGTCCTCGATTTTCACCCCAATTCCATGCTAAGCGTGCAACGAGATCATTGTCATTATAAGTTAGTAATGCTAACACTACTCATATGCCCTAATCACGTACTTATCCTCCCATTATTCCTAAGTTGTATCTCTTATATTTTATGATGTCTTAAATGTTTCACGAGGATACATTGTTTGACTTATGCGATAATAGAGATTTAGGTCTAAAAATAGAGTCCTAACGGTGTAACTAAGACCATCAAATCAATAACCCCTCCTAATAGACAACTATGTTATAAAATTAAGTTGACAAGAAGAATCGATAAACACGGTTTTATAACGGTTTTGAACATGAGACTTATTACCAAGACTTTTATACGCCCCCTAACGGAAGGACCTTATTATCTTTGGTTTACCTCCATCTTTTATTCAACTTCTCCATGAAGCTTTTATTATGACTTCGGTCTTGCCTTGCCTTTTATTATCCGCCTCATCGGTGGTTTTATTAGCCAAAGACGTATATCCTCACGCTAAAGCGAATTTTGGATCTTTAAAGCTTCGAAGATTAAGGCTTGATTCACTTTCAATTTTTGCATAGATTTTAGGCCTTGTGGGGCTTCAAATTGTTTGCTAGATTTAGTGAGCACTTGAAATCTTATTATTGGGTGAAGCTTTCGATTATTCGGGTGCCAATACTTCAAAACCGTGACGCTGGCGATACCTTAATGTCTTCCCAATTTAATTACACGGAAGCTACTAGAAAAGACTAGAAACCCAACAATCCTAACTAAACCGCTAAGTCAATATTTATTAAGCAAAAAAAATATTTACAAGCGAAGGAAGAATAAGCAAACAACGAGAACACATGAGTTTTTGAAAGAATACGAGTACTCTACGTTTAGCATAGTAACTTATAATTAACTCTATCATTTCTCGTCCTCATTTAAGAGACTTAGCCTAATGTGTAGTTAAGGAATCAAAGCTAAGTGCTCAACACGCACGGTCGAGTCAAAAATTACTCTTATTCTCGCCATCGGAAAATCTACATTCGTGTCTTCAAACACTTATAAAACATGAGAAAATTTTTAAAATTTGGCCATTTTAGCCTTATTTTGCAACAAAACGATAAACAAAACGATAAACTTTGGAAAGTGTGAAGGTTTGGCAAGGCAAGTATCTATTCACCCCCCCATACTAAAGTTAAACATTGTCCTCAATGTTTCGAGTCTAGGGGTGCAAACACCCCCATACTAGAGACGTAGTCGAATGCCTAATCTAGCATGGAAAGGGTGTAACCAATAAATTAATAGCCGTTTATGAAGTGTGCTATAAACCTAAGGTTAGAACATCAAAAGGATATATCATGGATATTGAGAAATGTCTTCAAAGCAAACGATCGAGTGCTCCCATAAAACGAACACGAGAGGCTCCAATCGTGAAGATCATGCTCTAAAAACCACATATCACAAACAACCACGGAACAAAGGTTGGAAGGGCACAAATCCCCACACATAAGCTATATTAGAAAGCGATAATATGTACATATGATAAGCATGGGACTCCCCCACGAGGCACCTCGTTTTTGATTACCGAGTCATGAGCTCGACTCGATCCCCTCAATACTAATTATCATTGGGGAAGGTGACTTGGTCGAGGTAGTTCAAGGATGGAACTTCCCCGCCAAAGTAGTGCTTCAACCTATGTCCATTCACCTTGAAGTTAGGACCATCATCTTGAGATAGCTCGATGGTCCCATACGGAAACACTTGAGTCACGGTGAATGGACCGGACCAACGGGATTTCAATTTACCGGAAAAGATTTTTAATCTTGAATTAAAAAGGAAAACTTGATCCCCAATGTTAAAAACCCGGTTTTTAATTTTAGAATCATGCAACTTTTTAGTTTTCTCTTTGTAAATCAATGAATTTTCATAAGCAATATCCCTTAATTCATCCAATTCATTTAATTGCATTTTCCGGTGTTTTCCCACGGTCTCCATATCATCATTACAATGCTTTAGGGCCCAATAAGCCTTGTGTTCTAACTCGATAGGCAAATGACAATTTTTTCCATACACAAGCTTATAGGGAGTGCACCCAATGGGCGTCTTATGAGCGGTCCTAAAGGCCCATAAAGTATCGTCCAACTTATCCGACCAAGATTGTCGGTTTTCTCCAACGGATCTCTCCAAGATCCTCTTCAAAGCACGGTTTGAAACCTCGACTTGCCCACTCGTTTGTGGGTGATAAGCCGTAGAAAGACGATGTGTAACCCCATATTTCCTTAGAACCCTTTCAAATTGGTCGTTACAAAAATGGGTTCCACGATCGCTTATGATAGCACGAGGGGTTCCAAACCTAGCAAACAAACTTTTCAAGAACTTAACTACCACACGAGCATCATTGGTGGGCAAGGCCTTTGCCTCCACCCACTTAGATAGGTAGTCAACCGCAACAAGAATGTACTTATTACCACGAGACGATGGGAACGGCCCCATAAAGTCTATGCCCCAAACGTCAAAGATCTCACATACTTGAATGATATTTTGTGGTATTTCATCTTTTTGTGAGGCTTTTCCTTGTCGTTGGCATGCATCACACGACTTCACAAGATCTTGTGCATCTCGGTAAATAGTAGGCCAAAAGAAGCTGGCATCAAACACCTTCTTAGCCGTGAGATTAGCACCGCGGTGACCACCCGTGGGTCCCTCATGGCAAGATCTAAGGATGTTAGAAGCTTCGGTGCCAAATACACAACGTCGGATGATTTGATCCGCACAAGTTCGAAACAAGTAAGGGTCGTTCCAAAAGTAGAACTTGACGTCACGAAAGAATTTTCGTTTTTCTTGAGTCGTCATACCCTTGATGATGAAGTTACCCGCATGGTAATTTGCAAAATCCGCAAACCATGGGGTAGAAGAATCAAGCCTAGAATTCACTACACCAAGTGTCTCGAGTGGAAATGTTTCGGTGATTTCCTTGGGCTCGTAAATACTTTGGTGAGGATCTTCCAAACGAGAGAGATGATCGGCCGCTAGATTCTCGGCTCCTTTTTTGTCAACAATGGTGTGATCAAATTCTTGAAGAAGGAGAATCCAACGAAGTAATCTCGGCTTAGCATCTTGCTTTGCCATGAGATACTTGATAGCCGAATGGTCCGTATACACTATGCATTTCGTCAAGACGAGATAAGGTCGGAATTTCTCAAATGCATACACCACGGCAAGGAACTCCTTTTCCGTTGTAGTGTATTTAAGTTGTGCCTCGGTCATCGTCTTGCTAGCATAGTGAATAGGCAAGAAGTGCTTATCATGACGTTGCCCCAAAACGGCCCCTATAGCGTAATCACTGGCATCACACATGAGCTCAAAGGGGAGGTTCCAATTTGGAGCAACAAGAATGGGAGCTTCGGTAAGTTTCCTCTTAAGGATCTCAAAGGCTCGTACACAATCTTCGTTAAAGACAAAACGTGCCTCTTTTTCAAGAAGATGTGTAATGGGTCGATAAATCTTTGAAAAGTCCTTGATGAATTGACGATAAAAGCCCGCGTGGCCTAGGAAACTTCTAACTCCCTTGACGGTTTTGGGATGAGGTACTTTGACGATGACGTCTACCTTAGCTTGATCTACCTCAATCCCCGCTTTCGAGACCTTGTGCCCTAAGACGATTCCACTCTTAACCATAAAATGACATTTTTCCCAATTGAGCACAAGGTTGGTTTCCTCACAACATTTTAACATTCTCTCTAAGTTCGACAAACACGAAGTGAAAGAATCACCAAACACGGAAAAGTCATCCATGAAGACTTCCATCGTCTTCTCGATCATATCATGAAAAATAGCCATCATGCATCGTTGAAAAGTTCCCGGTGCATTGCAAAGTCCGAATGGCATTCTACGATAGGCAAACGTTCCATATGGACACGTAAACGTAGTTTTTTTCTTGATCACGAGGATCGATGGGAATTTGGAAGTAACCGGAAAAACCATCTAAAAAGCAATAGAAATCGTTTCCCGCAAGACGCTCCAACATTTGGTCTATGAAGGGCAAGGGAAAATGGTCTTTTCGAGTGGCTTCATTCAACTTTCGATAGTCAATGCACACTCTCCATCCGGTCACGAGTCTAGTGGGAATCAACTCGTTGGCATCGTTTGGCACAACGGTCATCCCTCCCTTTTTAGGGACACAATGAATAGGACTCACCCAAGGGCTATCGGAAATAGGGTAAATCATTCCCGCGTCAAGGAGTTTAAGGACCTCCTTTTTGATGACATCGTGAATTTTGGGGTTCACCCTCCTTTGACTTTGGATTGTTGGCTTGAAATCCTCCTCCATTAAGATTTTGTGGGTACAAAATTTGGGATCGATTCCCTTAATGTCGGATAACTTCCACGCAATCGCCCCTTTATGATCCTTAAGAACATCGACAAGTGCGGTTTTTTCATCATTTGAAAGATCCTTCGCAATAATAACCGGCAACTTGTCGTCCTCCTCCAAATAGACATATTCGAGGTGAGGAGGTAAATCTTTCAACTCAAGGATAGGTGGTTCCTCAAGTGAAGATTTGGGCTCGATACTCATAACCTCCTCGGGTGGAGGAAATGGGAAATCGTTAAGGAAATCCTTGATAATCGAGAAGTCCTCATCGTTGTCAAGGTCTTCGTCACAAGTACGTGGAACATCGAATTCTTCCAACGTAAAACCACCACCTTCAAATGGAGTGAAGGTTGGTGTCGAATTATCAAGAATTGGATCCAATAGTGGGATTGCCACTAGTTTCTTCATCACCAAAACCTAGAACTTCTTGTGAGAATTCCTCGCAAACCACGTCAATCATATCAACGAGGTTTATGGTTGCAACAGAATAAACATGAGAAATTTGAGAGTTTTGAGTTGCGTTTATAACAAGTTCCTCGTCGTTGAAACGTAAGGTGATCTTTCTAGCATGAACATCAATCAAAGCCATAGACGTATCTAAAAACGAACGACCTAAAATGAGAGGAACTTGAGGATCCGTGGGGATATCAACAACAATGAAGTCTACGGGATAGTAGAACTTCCCCACTTTCACAAAAACGTCTTCCGCCAAACCACATGCGGGAATTGTGGAATGGTCGGCCAACTCGATAGACATTAGTGAAGGAGTAAGATTAGGAAGATTGAGCGACTTGAAGATTGCAAGTGGCATCAAGTTAATGCTAGCACCAAGATCGCCCAAGGCGAAGCATTCTTCCATGTCTTGGATTGCACAAGGGATCAAAAATTTACCGGAATCACCGACTTTTTGAGGTATGCGATTAAGATAAACCGACGAACAACTAGACAATTGGTGCAATTTCTCCTTGTTGTTCAACATACTCTTAAAGTTAGCGGCAAATCGAGGCATCATGACCAAAGCGTCGGCGAAACTCACATTAAGGTGCAAATCACGAAACATTTTCATAAAAAGCTCAAATTGGTAATTGTCGCGCTCTTGACGTTTCTCCTTCCTAAGTCTCGATGGATAGGGCAAAGGTGGTGTGGGTTGAGGCATAGTAGGCATGTAGAACAATGATAATCTTGTGAAACAAGGGGGTTGATGTTTTTCTAGAGAGAGAAAGTTAGAGAGAGAAATGAAAGAAAACACATATATTGAAATGAGAGAATAAAACAACCAACACCTCTTTCCATGGTGGAAAGAGGTTTAAATACCCCAAGTCCTTAAAGGACTTGGGCTTCCGGCCCATGAACATGCTCATGGGTCGGGCTATGTAATAAATACTACTTAACTTAACTACGAGCCTATAACTACATGGTTGGAGTGACCGAGACTTTCTAAATGCGTAAAACGTATTTCCAACAATCTCCCCCAAAGGGAGGTCACTCCAAGTTTACAAAGTCCTAATCTAGCATGTTAGATTCTGTTCTTGAGCTCGTAGTCTTCTTTTCTTTCTTTTTCTTTTCTTTTGTGAATATGTATTGAATGATATCAGCATTTTTGCTTGGAACATGTTCTTTTGGCCTTTCACGTGCGATCTTTGCCTACTTGTGAATTTTGCCTCCTCGTGACTCCATGTTCCACACACTTATGTCTTTTTGTTGAATTCTCGAAAGTTTCAGAGTTTGTTACAGCGGAAGACTTCATCTTGTACTTTCTTGAATTTTTGCTGAACTTTTATGCAGAAAGACATAAGCATGTGGGATGACTTCTACAGGTACACCGCAACACCACCGTCTTTAACTGGTACACAGCAACGCCACCGTCTTCAACAGGTACACAGCAACGCCACCGTCTTTAACAGGTACACAGCAACGACACGAATAAAATGGCTTTGAACATTTTATTCTAATTCGGTAGCATTTTACCTCCGGTCGGTGAAGACCGTTGGACGATATTAGATATCGTACCCGTGACGGATAGTTTCAATTAAGTAACTTCCTGACAGGATTTCGCGGGTAAACCCGTTCTCTTTATTCGACCGTCCAAAGCTGACTGCGAACATAAAGAGTGAATCACTTGGATAATTTATCCTTGTGATTAGAAGCCGTCAATTCATGAAACCTGGAACAAGTGAATCTCAATTAAGATTTTCACCATCGTTGCTTTCCAGTTGTCACGAGCTTAATTCATAAAGAATCTTTCACGTCACCTACCAAGTGTTGTTTGATGTTGACACTAGAAGGATTTCCACTCGTCACTGTGGTCAATAAAGAGTCACTCTGAGTGTTCTGGCAAGATCATATGATAATGCGAAGAGGCCTGGAACGAGTTTAAGTTCAATTAAGAATTAAACCACTGTTACCTTCCAGTTTTTTACAAGATTGATTCTAAAAGAACCGCACGTGTAACCTACCATGAGCTTGTTTGATGTTGGCTCAAGCAGGATTTCCATCTTCATTGTAATACTTACGTATTACTCGGATGTTCTGGCAATATTACAGGAATAATGCGTAGGACTCATGAAAATCTCTTACTTTTCACAGTGTGTGAGAAAGCAAGGAATAAATGAAAAGTGTCCTAATGAGACTTTTGATGATCTCTTGGCTCTAGACTCGATTGTGCGTTTTGATTTAGTGAGCGATGGCTGGAGAGGAGTGCCACCTTTTCAATACCAGTCTATTCGGAGTGAATAAACCAGTAGATAACGTGTTGATCTCCGTGTGATTAAAACAAATACCTTTTGAGAGATATTTGAGTTAGCTGGGAAGGGTTGTGCATTGCATCACTGGGTCCATGATGTCTTTCTTCAATACCGAGAATCATTAGCAAAAATGACCTCAATAGCATATGTATTGACCCGGTTTCTGCCTAAAGTTGTAAGGAGGGCTTCTTTCTTTACACCCTTTATCTTTACAATTCTTTTTCATTCTTCAACCCCTTCAATGCTTACCAATACGTCATCACTAGCACCTTGTTGTGATTGTTCCAGTGCTAGCTTAAGTACTTGGTCGGCATTCAGCTACGTTCACATTCTTTCTCCATCTTTCCTAGGACTTCTAATTCTATCTAGGGAATTGTCCTTGGGAAGATTCCATCGGCTCTGATGAATCATTGGACTAAACCTATTCCTACCACCCTTTTGTCACCATATTCGTCGTGAATTAAGCGTGTTTTGGGAAGGAATTGCCATCATGAAAAATCATTGAAAAATCACATAAGGTACTTGTGATATTAAAATCAAAAGTTTTGTACCTTAGGTGTTTTGTTCATCAAAAACGCTCCCCCTTAACACGTGCTTTACACATATTAAGTTGGATTATGGTGAAGTCGTTTTCATCTTTTAGCCAAGTATCACTTAAGTCTCCTTAATCCCATTTTCTCCCCTTATCCAAAATGTTAACCATTAATATTTGGGATATTGAATGGATTAACCGATCTTTGGGTAAAAATGAAATCGATATTTGGCCATAGAACATGTTAATGCTCCCCCTTAAGTTAATAAGGGTTAGTTGTAGTGCTTTAGTATGATATATTTTGAAAAATTTAGAATCTCGTGAGAAATTCTTGAAAAATGATCATACCTTAACACTATAACAAGCCACAAAAGCTGATAAATTAAAAAGATAACATATTCACAATAATGTACATATGGAGTTTACCTGTAATGAGACGAACCAAAATTAATTGGATCGTTCCGTGAGCCGATGGTGAGCTCCATATGGTCGTCCACCGACGAATCGTTCTATGCTTCGTAGCAACCGGCGATTCCTTAGCACTTCCTCAATTTTCCTGATTGCATATGAAGATCCTTTTCTGCACTGGGTTGTCTAGGTGTATGTGACTGCCGGAAGAGGTAAGTTGGAATTGAGAACCGACAAATCATCTCGAACATTCTTTAGCGTTCCATCACTGAATTTGTGCAGTTCTGAGAATCGCATGTATTGCATGACGCCAGTCTGATTCGGATAAAAGATTCCTGCTTCCGGCTTGGTTGTCCCCATGTAGACCTTCTTGTTCTTGTGGAAATTACTGAGTGGAGTCGTATGGGGACGTTCCAGATTTAGCTTCTTCTGATAGCTTTCTACCCCAAGTTGAAAATCTTCCACCCGGTGTTGAATGACAATTTTCCTGGCATATTGACGAAAGTTTGAACTCAAGGCTATGACAATATCAGGTGATAGATGGTCAACTTTCTCTTGAGCCAAAAGCAGCAATAGATCTTCTATGTCTTCAAGTTGAAGGTACTGGAGATCACTTTCGTCAATGCGGTATTCTTTCTCATCGGTACGTTTGAGTAAGATTACATTTAAGTAATCGTAACCGAAAACCGTCTGAGTAGTTGCCCCAAGGATACTTTTGATTCTGTGAGATGAGACGATAGAAGCCCCTCTCTTAGGACGATGGAAGTGATTATAGGCTAACTTCTTCTTTTTGTCCCAGTGAGATATGCCAAGTGAAGCATAGGTGTCATAAAATTTGAGCAGCTTCTTTCTCCAGATTGAGTCAGGCACTTTGTCTTCTATCCATGGAACATTCTCCAAATTGACAGCCTTGAGCATTGTTAGTGACGTGGCATACTTATTTGCTCCATTTTCAAGGTATTCAAGATCATGAGAGACAAAATGCTCGATTGGGATAGTGGCAGAACTAGTGATGACCGTTGGTGTAAGAGGTTGCAATACGGGAGTTTGAATTCCTGTAGTTGTCGCTCTCATTGCTTTTGTAAGCTCATTCAGGTGATATTCTGCTTCATTATGGGTGATCTTTAATGTGTCAAAGAAGTCCACATTTGCAGCTGCTATTTTGATCAGATCCGGGGTCATCGTTGGTTTCCCATGAGAGTACCTTAAAAAAGCCGAGAAGTCGATAGGGTTGTTGAGGAATTGAGTCATCTCCATTACAGTTGCAGTTTCAAATGGATGATGTGGTGCTGCGTTTGTTAGCCAAAGTTGTTCTTGTACCGTATCATCAATGATAAGGGATTCAGCAAATGTCGGTTCTGGAACATTTAAATCTTCAACTTCCATGTCATCATCATACGGAGCTGTAGATGATGTTGAAGGTTGAGTTTGCATCACCGGTATATCATCGTGAGGTTCTTCTTCAAGCATTGTTTCGGTCGGTTCTTCTGCTTGCATGTATTCTACAGATTCAATATGAGAATCAGTAGTGAATTCTGGTGCAGTAGATATACCTGAAGCAACCTGCTGAGTTTCTGATACTGTTGTCTCCAGTGGCTTATCTGTGGTGTCAGCAACCGTTTCTGCAATGTCCTCGAAACCTTTCTCGGTGGCCGTTTCATTGTCATCCTTGCTTGTCTCGTCGGCATTTGTACCAGTGTTGTCATTCTTATCACCCTTGTTGAGTTCATTACCCTTGTCATTATCGTCATCGTCATCCTGATCATCATCTGTATCCCCGTCCTCGTCCTTATCGTCATCAACATTTTTATCCTAAGGCAATAGCATAAGAATAAGAGACCTAATTCCATCGCAATGTAGCAAACCATCAGAATCCTAGCCATACCATCGCAATGAAACAATCATCGGAATCCTAATGAAATGACATCCTATCGCAATATCTAAGGCATCGCAATCAGTGCATTTCCATCGGAAAATCTTAGAAATCATCGCAATATAACCCATCGCAATACATAGAGCGAATCCATCGCAATGACACATCGGAATGTGCCATCGCAACACGCCATCGCAATGAACCATCGAATGGCTATCGCAATGAGCTGTCGCAACGAGCCATCGGAATGACTCGTCGCAACGACTCATCGCAATAAGACCATCGCAATGAATCATCGCAATGAGCATCGCAATGAGTCATCGTAATGACTCATCGCAATAGCCCATCGCAAAGAATCATCGAAATGACTCATCGCAATGACGGCATCGCAAAGATGTATCGCAATATGCATCGAAATCCGTGACAGGGATTCGATCTCAACTTTGACTTCACGATCTGGAATTTTAGGCAACGTTTTAATCGATTCTGAACATAACCATTGTGTAATAGGGTATCCTTAACAAATCCCAACACTAAAAATACATTTTCATCGCAACAATAAAAACCCTAAATCGCAAAACTTGAAACTGTGGTTTCCGTGATGATGAAACATGTATGACGAAATTAAATAAGCCATAGATTTGTTACCTATGTAATGAAGCAATCAAGAGATAATCAAGTAATCGTGGATCAAGATGAAGGTTGGAGGTCTTCAACAATGGCAGCAAAGAGTGTGTTTTGTGTGTGTTTCGAATGCGACGGGAAGGAGGGGGGGGGGGGGTTTGTTTTTTGACTTGGTCAAAGTTGATTCAAGCCCCTCCCATTTTTGCAACATTGCAAAACGGGTCCCCCTATTTTGTAAGTTAAAGTGAAAGATCAAGTTATCTTGGCACATAACAAACTTATTCCCAAACACAAATACAAATACTCTATGCCAAAATTTTTAATGACTTATCCAAGATATACTTATATCACACATGGCACACATAGCGAAACTGAAGATGATGGGTAGCTAATATTTTCTGATAATCCTTTTGAACGACCAAATTTCTTAAGTTTAAAGAATTAATATTTGCTCCCCCTTAATCCCTGACCCGTTTTCTATTTAAAGAGCAGTAATCAAAGATGTTAGGGACACAACTATTAATGATGACATTTGCCGGTTAAGTGATTGTATAGAACGATTCTGGTGGAAATAAGATTTCTCTTATTTAAACAAGATAAGTGCACTGAAACGTACACGAATTTGTGTTAGACCAAGTTATTAAGTAAACTTGGCCCCTTACAAGGTTTTAAAGTAAAACCTTGCCCGAGAAACTTAATTCCCGTTGTGAGCCAACGTTTTCAAAAGAAATACGTGACTTGAATATGAAAAGCGGGTTGCAGTCAGAAATAACTACAAGCCATAATGGGCATGTTTTAAAACTTGTACAACTTTTATACGGACTCTATTTATGGCGCCGTGTCAATAGTAATCGACATTTCTAAAGCCGTAAATATTACCGTACTAAAAGACATGCCCGAGTTGAAAAGAAAAATATTTTTGGGTTTTCTTGATTTTATATTTTTTATGGATTTTCTTGGTTTTTTATATTTTTTATGGTTTTTCTTGGTTTTCTATTTTTGTATTTTGCTTTTGATGGTTTAAGTATGTACTATAATATACAAGATCACGATCAAAAGGATACTCGAGAATAGTTTACCAGTACTATTCTTCAGACTCTTCTGCCAACTCTTTAAGTGTCGCTGGTGAAAATGATTTCATGCCTAGCTTTTCGATCAAAAACTCGATGCGTGCTCGATCTAAGGCCTTTGTGAATATATCTGCCAGCTGATACTCAGTGTTGACGAAGTATAGTTCGATCACTCCATTTTCCACTTGCTCCTTGATGAAATGATAGCGGATGTCAATGTGCTTTGCTCGAGAGTGTTGAACATAGTTGCAGCATAGAGCGATTGCACTTTTGTTATCATAGTACATCGGGATTTTATTGAATCCAAGACCGTAGTCAGTCAATTGTGATCTCATCCAAAGAACTTGAGCACAACATCCGGACATAGCTATGTATTCAGCCTCAGTACTTGATATTGCAGCGCTTTTCTGCCTTTTTGATGCCCAACTGATAAGTCTATCTCCAAGGAGTTGCACACTGCCAGAAGTGCTACGTCTGGTATCTTGACACCCGGCATAATCTACATCTGCATATGAAATTAATGCAATAGAAGAATCCTTCGGATACCACATACCACGATTAAGTGTTCCTTTTAGATACCGAAAGATCCTTTTCACAACATGTAAGTGCTTTTCGGTAGGCCGAGCCTGATACCGGGCACACATGCCTATAGCAAATTGCAAATCAGGCCTGCTAGCAGTCAGATAGAGAAGGGTGCCGATCATTCCACGGTAAAGTTTAGGATCGACAGCTATCCCTTCCTTATCTTCATCTAACTTGGATCTCTCCACCATTGGAGTATCCACGGGGTCACAGTTTTCAAAGTGATATTTCTTTAAGGATTCAAGAGCAAATTTGGATTGATTAATAAAGATGCCTCTGGGATTCTGAGAAATTTGCAACCCTAGAAAAAATGAAATTTTTCCCATCATTGACATCTTAAAGCGTGTGGACATAATTTTCTCAAAACGGTCAGACAAACGTTGATTAGTAGCAGCAAATATTATATCATCAACATAAATTTGTACCAGTATCATGTCGTTGTCCTCCTTGAGAATGAATAATGTGGGGTCCACTTTGCCTTTGGAGAAGCCTTTGGAGATGAGATACGTCGATAAGAGATCATACCACGCGCGTGGAGCCTGTTTCAACCCGTAAAGAGCCTTCTTGAGCTTGTACACATGATTAGGATACTCTGAATTGACGAATCCATTCGGCTGGCTTACATAGACATCTTCCCTTAATTCACCATTAAGAAATGCCGTCTTAACATCCATTTGGTAGACGATCATATTCATGTGAGCAGCATAAGCAAGGAATAGTCTAATTGCCTCCAATCGTGCAACAGGAGCAAAGGATTCTTCAAAATCGATACCCAAAGCTTGTTTGTAACCTCTAGCGACCAATCTAGCTTTGTTTTTCAGCACACTACCTAACTCGTCGAGCTTAACCTTGTATACCCACAACAGTGTCAAGATTTCAACGTTGCTGGGTAACGGAACTAATTCCCACACTTCAAGACGTTGGAATTCATTGAGTTCCTCTTGCATTGCTTCAATCCATGATGATTTGGTCATGGCTTGTTGCCAGTTTTTAGGTTCAGTGTCTGACAGAAATGCATCAAAATAGCAATATAATGCATGTTCTTGGAGTTGATGGCGTGTTAAGACTGGTCGATCGATGTCACCAATAATATTGCGGATTGGGTGATCCTTTGTCCATTTAGTGTTGTGAGTTTCAATCCGTGGTGGACGGGAGTGAACGATTGCAGGAGCTTCCTCTGAAGTAGACGCACCCGTAGGGTCATCAGGTATGTGTGAACCAAAGAAAGGAAGCTCTTGTAAGTGAGCATATTCCAGATCGTGATCATATAATTCCTCTTCAACATCATTAGGAACGAGTGGGGGTGATGATTCAGGTGTTGTTTGAGAATTGGTAGGGGATGGTACATCTTGATCAAGAGTAACAGTAGTTGCCTCGGATTCATTTCCATTATCTTGAGCAACAACTACGGGAATCGGAGCCACTGCTACGGGTACTGAAGAATTATTACTCTGTGGATCAAAGAATTCATCAAACATAGGTTGAAATAACTTATCCCACTCGGACCTTGTTGGTGGTATGAATGATGGAGAAGTAGGGTTGTTGGGAAGTAAGCCGGAACTGATTGTACCGGTTCCCATCTCGTGTAAAGCGGGTTCAGAGCTGTGTTGCTCAGAAGCCATCGCTGTCAGCTCATCAAAATCGACATCCAAAGTTTCTACAATCTTGCCAAGACGACGGTTATAAATCCGGTAAGCCTTCTTTGCAGGTGAATAGCCAATGAAAATTCCAATATCAGCCTTCGGTTGAAGTTTTCCCAGATTTTCACTATTTGTATTTGGATAGCATAGTGCACCAAACACATGAAGAAAGGAAATATCGGGTTTATGTCCATGAAGAAGCTCATATGGAGTTTTACCATGACGTTTGCGAATGATTGAGCGGTTTTGGGTATAACATGCGGTTGCCACTGCTTCTGCCCATAAGAATAAGGGAGCATTCGCATAAATCAACATAGTTCTAGCAACTTCCATCAGTGTACGGTTACGTCTTTCAACGACACCATTTTGTTGTGGAGTGCGAGCCACAGATGTTTCATGAGAAATACCAACCTTTTCGTAATAAGTTCGAAGAGTCTGATTAACGAACTCAGTGCCGTTATCAGTCCGAATGCGGCGAACAGTAGCATTCCGACGGACTTGGATCATTTTTAAGAAGGTAATTATATAATCTGGTGCTTGATCCTTAGATGCTAAAAACTTTACCCATGTAAACCTTGAGAAATCATCCACTATGACGAGGATGTATTTTCTACCACTCACACTAGCTGTACGCATTGGCCCACAAAGATCCATGTGCAAAAGATACAGTGGTTCTTGGTTGGTGTCTTCTGCTTTAGGTTTGTAAGATTTCTTGGTGCTTTTCCCCAATGAACATGCGGAACATAAATGATCCTTGTCGAACTTAAGTTTCGGAAGACCACGAACAAGTTCGCTTCTAGCCAAATGGTTAATAGCATCAATGTTAAGATGAGATAACCGACGATGCCACAACCATGACTTGGTCTTAGATGCTTTGGAGAGTAAGCAAACAGGAGAGGCGGCCATCATGTTTTGAATAGACAAAGTATATAGATTATCCCCTCGAGAACCCTTTAACAAATCATTTCCTGCAAGATCGCGAATGAAGCAAGTATGTTGTCGAAAGGCCACTTCAAGGTTAGAATCGCAGAATTGTCCTACTGAGAATAGATTATGACCAAGTCCCTCTACATAGTAAACCCTTGAAATCGTGACATTCCCAATTTGATATTCACCATAACCCATAATCTTTGCAATATGGTCGTTGCCGAATTTTACCGTTCCTAGAAACTTGCTGACGAAATTTTTGAGCATCGAGCGGTCTCCAGTCATATGTTTGGAGCACCCCGAGTCCAAATACCAAAGAATAATTTGGACGACCTGAAAATTTTACCAAACATAGACGATGTATCGGATTCTAATTGTTCTTCTGAGTTAGCAGGTACAGATATAGTTATCTTAGATTTGCTATCAGACAAAACTTTAGGTTTCCAGATTTTCTTACTAGTGATTGGCTTAGATTCTAGTTGTCTAGTATTCTGAGGTACTTTGTGACTGGGGACATTACCACTGGTAGGCACATTAGTGGGGGCAGACCTAGTTAAAGGGCGCTTGTTCCTTTTCTTAGTGCTAGTGTTCCTATTTAAAGGACGCTTAGACCTAACTTCCGTGGATGTGATCCTAGTTAAAGGGCACGTAGTTCCATTTGCAGTAAAGGTCCTACCAGTGGGTTTCCATTGCCACCCAACTTGAGTAAATTTCTTACCTGTTGGCTTCCATTCAATATTGTTCTTAATAGCATGCATTTCATTCACGTGATCAATAAGGCATAAGTCATGATGCTTAGAAAACATACATTCGTTACAATTCCAACATTTCGCATTAGAATTCACACTTTGCTTAGGTTTCCACTCATAAAGAGGACCTTTTGTCTTAGCTACATGATTCTTTTTATTTAAAACTGAAACAACGTTCCTAGGGTGCACTTTTACTTTCTTCTTCTCAGTCCTATTAGTGGAAGGCTTGATCCTATCTTTCTTTCCTCGAGATCCTTTAGCCTTAGTGGACTGTAGAAGCCAAGGGAACACTAGTGACAGATTTTAAAGGTGCCTTACTTGATAGTGTCAATGACAGTTTTGCTCCTGGAGTCTTATTGAATGGAGTGACAGCAATGGGCTTATTATTAAGTAGTGCAGAACCTGGTGTACCTATGTATTGCAAATATGCTAGGCAATATTGAACTCGCTTAACATATTCATGAGCCGAATAATAGTCGCTACTTGAGGGATCTAAGGCATACAGATCGTCTAAAATATCCCTAAGAAGATCGACATGCTTAATGGCATTCCTCATATAATCATCATAGGTAACCTGGTTTCTCTTATGAAGTGGATTCTTATAAAGCACTACTGACTTGGTTGTTGGAGCACTAGTGGACGGTGCAGAGTCAGTAGCTAAGTTATCAACAACTTCTTGTCGGGTGACAAGAAGTGTCTCTTTTAACTCGGCCAAAACCATGTTTTTATCTATGAGCTGAATTTTTAGGTCAGAGGTTTCCTCACATTTCTTGTTCAGTTTGTCAATTAAATACTTTCGCTTTGTCGCATTAAACGCGAGGTGTTCTTCTATTGAACCAGAAATTTGTGAGTCTCCCTGCCTTACTTGTTCACGCTCTCCTAGTATAGAATTAATTCTTGTTTTTAGGACATGATTGTTAGCCTCTGCAGCCTCTAGTTCCATTTTTGTTTCTACTAATTCTCTCTTAAGTCTCATCATTTCTTCTTCTAAATTTTGAACCATCTGAATCATCTTGTCACTTGTCTCAACGGAGTTTCCACCATCATTTAGTTTTGAAAGAGTTTCATTTTTAGATTGATTCTCAATTTCAAGAGATATAGAATGTTTTTGAAGCTCGTTAAAACTTTTTGAAAGTGTATTATATGAATCCTGAAGCTTTAAAAATTCAGCGTTGGATTCGTGACAAGAATGATTTTCTACAGTATTCACATGTTCAATAGTATTCACAGATTTATGCACATCATCACAAATATTCACAGTAGATGAAATTTCATGAGTATATTGAATAGTAACAACTTGCATCACTTCAAGAGACACCATATGTTCTAAAAAGCAGTCATATTCTGATAAGATCTTTTCCTTTTCAATTAAGTGTTGTTCATAAGCATCATCCATGTTATTGAAAACTTTTTGAACTTCACCAAGTTCGAATTGTAAATTACACACTAGATCATAGACTCCTTGTTTAATATGGTTCACAAACGGAACGATCGCTTCTTCAAACACCGATTTCATGTGTTCGAATGCCCATTCTCCAGCAGTTTGAGCCGTTGAAGTCGTACATTCCAAGATGACCTTGTCAAAATCGGTAAGGTATTGCCCAATCTCTTCAATGCTGAGCTTTACCGTACTAACCGGGGGAAGATTCTTAGGAATTTCCTTTGGTTTGTCCGAATTGACAAGTGTAGGAATTATACTAAGGCATTCTCTAGTCGGCATGAAAGTGGATGTTTGGAGAGTTTTCTTTTTCATATTAAAACGAGTTCTAAGATCTATTGTGGCATTTTTTGCATTCATTGAAGCATAATCATATTCAGGATATGTCAAAAGTAGTTTTAACTGCTTTTCATCATATGGTGTTATAGAATCACTTGAGAACACTATCGGATTTAATGCCAAACCTAACTTTGTTGCATCATACAATCGGGGGTTGTGGTTAAGTGCTTGCTTTGCATAACCCGGGTTAGGTGGTAAGTCTATGAGACGCGATAAGTTGAACTCTTTAAATGAATTATGAAACAAGTGTACTAGATGTGAAGCAGCATATTGTTTTAAAAGCTTAAGTTCCGTTTCTTTTATTCTGTTAGACGTCTTAATTTCCATTTCAAGATGTTTGGATTCCAGAATTTCAAAATCTGTTTGAAGTTGTTGAAAATTAGTGACGACTGACTCTTTTTCTTTAAGCTCATTCGAAAGGTTTGCTCTTAAACTTTCAATTTCAAGCAGATTGTCCATTTGAACTTTCCTAAACCTATCAAATTCAGGATTGGTTAAGGTAGTGGACACAGGAGTCATTTCCAAGGTCTTAACCTTGTCCTTATGCAAAGCAAGCTCAGCAGATAAAGTCTGATTAGCATTAAGGGTTTCACGGACTGCATTATTCATTTGGCTGAGCAAAGATGCAGGGACCATAACCAAATCAGGTTGAGCAGACGAATTAATAGTCATAGGAGCTTCCGGTTGTGGTTCACTCAAAATCTGAGGACTTGCAATGTTATTGCTATCATTGTTTGTCTCATCGATTGAATTACTAACCACCGGAGGCTCTTCCGAATACTCCGACATTTGCTCAACATGATGAGGTACAATGCTAGTATCTGTAGCAGTATTTGGTACCTCAGCAATGGTATCAGTCCCATAGAGTGAGAGATTTGCCATGAGAGCTGCTTTGGCGGTGTTAAAATCATCACAATCCGAGTCATATGCATCCAAATCGTCACATTGATAAGCAGCATTGTTGGTGATGACTGTTGTGAGACGATCAGTTTCCGCTACTCCTGGATCTGCAAGGAATGCCAATTCTTCTTCATCAAGCTCACGACCTTGGGCTTGAGCATTCACCAGGTAAATCTTCTCCTTAAACCATGTGTCGTCCCTTCTCCTCTTAGGCTGCTTGCATTCTCGGGCCATGTGTCCTTCCCCTTTGCAGTTGTAGCAAATAACCACCTTCATTTTACCATTGCTGTTAGCCCTTGTAGCAGTAGTATTAGATGAACGTGCACCAGCAGTAGATGAATTTGATCTCCCTTGAAGTGGTTGCACCATGACCCTGCCGTCCTGAATTGTTGCCTGTTGTCGAGAGTTAGACGAGTTCCTTAACTGATTGTTAGTTGGTGCTGAACCTCGGTAACCTCTTTTGTTCAAAGTTTGACTTAAAAATGCAGACAACAGAGCTAGGATTTCAGTAGGGCTATCTCCTTGTTTAATTTCAGGGGCAGGGATGTCATCGTCACAGTATAATGCTGATGCTGGTTGAGCAACAAACTGATTGGTTGGAACACTTTCTTGATGCGAGTAATGATGTTGAGGAGCCTCGAGTGGTGGATAGGTACTAGCAGGGTTGGTGGGAGGTTGATACGGTGAATACTGGTGTGAAGCATAAGGTGATGGGTGTGAATCTCCTTGTGATGATGATGTTGCTGGTTGGTGATAAGATGTTGGTGGCGGTGGCAGAATCGAGTACTGTGGAAAGCTTGGTGTTTGATACACAGGTTGATATGAAGATTTGTGTCCTAAAGCAAGCGGAGAGTTGTGATATGATAGTGTAGGATGATTTGCTAATAATGCCATTGGTTCATGATAGGGTCCTTGAGAGATTCGGTTTTGGATCACATGCTTTTCATGTTGTTGTAAGAAAGCATACAGTTGATCTAAGTTGGACTTGTGTAGATCACGAATCATTTTGACATCCGTCACATATTGACTCCATTCAGGGGGTAGTGTGTTCAAAAACTTGGTGTTTAACTGGAATTGTTCAATCCTTAGATTATAGACATTCATGTCATTCATCAGAGTGGTAAAACGCCAGTAAAAATCATGGAGAGTCTCCCCTGGAATGTATTGGAATCTATCAAACAAATCATATAATTGACATTCTCGTTCTTGCTTAGTGAGAGATGTCCCTTGTAGCAAAACCGCAAGTCGATCCCAAAGATCCTTGGCCACTTTATGTTCACTCACCATTCTGAAGATATCAGGTGGAAGGGCTTGAAGAATTGTCTGAACAGCCCTTTCATCGGCATCTGCAATGGCTTTGTTGGCATCGGTTAACTCATGATACTGCCTTGGCCTTGTCACATTGTTGATGGTAACCTCTCCCCAATCTAATGGACCTTTGTCAATTGATTCTAGCATAAGTCGACCACTTTGTTTGCCCATGATGTATGTTCTCATTCGACTTTGCCATGATTCAAATAAGTCTTTGATGAGCAAAGGCGGGCGAGTATCGGTACCCGAAATGATCGATATATCGGTGAGTGAAGTCATAGTTGGCATAAATGAATGTGAATTCATTTTGTGATCCCTTGAATAAGATTATCAAAGATGATCGAACAATGAAATAAAGTTATGAGTTTTTTGTGTTGTTAACTAAAAGATGTTGTTATCTTGTTGTGGTATTAGCTTTTGAACGTTTCCAAATTACCAAATTAAATGCCAAATAGAAGAAAATCCACTAAGTAACTAAAACCAGTTCTGTCGCAATGTTCTTTCTGTCGGAATACCTAGATCAGAAAGTCTTACTATCGGAATCAGTTCAGATCGTAATGATTTTAGATCGCAATGTAACCGTGTAGCGATGATGATGGTATCGGAATGTCTAGATCGCAATGCGATGTCTATCGGAATGCTTCAGATCGCAATATCTATCGCAATGATCTAGATCGCAAAGTGGTTTACAAAATTTGAGCAGAGTAACGACTTAACACACCTTCCTTATACCCGTCGGAATCTCAGATCGCAATAGCTATCGGAATGATTCAGATCGGAATAAGTAATGAAAATCCAACGATCGCAAAGTAGTACCCTAACCCTTTCCGATGGTTAAGGTATTGCGATGGAGGCCCAAGTACCTTTTGTACTTTCCGATGGATGCGTCTGCTGAAATTTCGGAATGTAGAAAAACACACTTTTTTGCACTTTTGATCCAAGAAAACTGAAGTTTTAATGAAATCCAAGATACCAAGAACACGTTTAAGCCCAAATTCCTATGTTACACTACTTATCACTATGATCAAACGAAAAAAAAATTTGAATATTTCGGCCAAAAAGCTAGTTTGTAATCTACGAATGTAAATACACAACTCAACACAAAAACAAGCCTTTATCTCATCCCATGCTCTTGATACCAATTGTAGAACAATGATAATCTTGTGAAACAAGGGGGTTGATGTTTTTCTAGAGAGAGAAAGTTAGAGAGAGAAATGAAAGAAAACACATATATTGAAATGAGAGAATAAAACAACCAACACCTCTTTCCATGGTGGAAAGAGGTTTAAATACCCCAAGTCCTTAAAGGACTTGGGCTTCCGGCCCATGAACATGCTCATGGGTCGGGCTATGTAATAAATACTACTTAACTTAACTACGAGCCTATAACTACATGGTTGGAGTGACCGAGACTTTCTAAATGCGTAAAACGTATTTCCAACAAGGCATAGCCTTTGGAATCTCGGGTTGCAATGTTGGTAATGGGTCAACCGTAGGTGTGGTATGAGCGGTACTTCGTGGGATTGGGACATGCTCCTTTTGGACCACCACCTCGGGTTCTTCCTCAATTGCTTCCTCCGTAGGAGCAATTGGTTGAGGAATCAGCTCCTTAAGTGTCTTACCACTACGTGTGGTAATCACTTTCATCTCACCCTTAGGGTTGGATATGGTGTTGCTAGGAAGACCACTTGACGACGGTTTACACATTATTGCCTCAAACATAGACGAGATTTTATCTTCAAAATTAGATTGCCTCAATACGGCTTCGGTTTGCCTTTTCTCGGCCTTAAGCATCTCTTGTTTAATCTCATGTTGCCCTTGTTCCATCTTTTGTTGGTTTTGTTGCAACCTAGTGACATTTCCTTCCATCTTGTTGGTGTGGATTTTAAGTTCATTAGCTAACTCATTTTTCAACTCTTTCTTCAAGTCGTTTTTAAACTCGGATCTTAGGCTAATGATTTCTCTTTGTATGTTGTCAAACCTAGCATCATTACCACTAGCATATTCAACAAACTCACTTGGAAGATCTTTCAATGTTTGTAAACTTTTGTTGTTATTTTGAAAATCATTTTTGTTTGAAACTTGATTATTAGCCCCTTGATTCCCATAGTTTCCCTTGTTGTAATTGTTCTTAAAACCAACTTGATTGTTGCGATAGTTGTTAGCATTTTGATTTGAACCAAAACCCGGTGGAGTCATTTGATTAGAGCGGGAAACTTGACCGTTTTGGTTGTAATTTCCCGTGGTCGCGAAGGCACTCGAAGTGTTACCACCGTTGGTAATGCACTCGGAGAAATCATGACCTCCACCACAATACATGCAAGAAACCTCAACCGCTTTAGCCGTAGCGGGAGCACTTGGTTCACCAACTTTAAACTCAATCAAAAGTCCTTTCAACTTATCAAAAATCTCGTTTTCCAAGTTTGCCTCAATTTGGCAAGCATCGATGGTATTAGACAAAGAAGGTGAAACCGAAGACGAAGCCTTACGAACACTAGACGTGCTACGAGGACTATACACCTTAGATCTATTTTCAATTATCACCAAAGCTTCCTCAACCGTTTTACACAAAAAATTACCACCCGCGGCGGCATTCAAACAATCCCTTTCATGATCATTAAGTCCATTGTAAAACGTGTCAATTTGATACAAATCGGAATAACCGTGATGAGGACATTCATGTAACATTTCCTTAAACCTATTCCAAGCCGTTGAAAAACTTTCATTAAATTCTTGTGAAAACTTTGAAATCTCGTTTTTCAAGTGCGTAGTCTTAGAGGGCGGAAAAAATTGGTTCACAAACTTAGACACGAGATCCTTCCACGTCAATATAGAATTGGGTGGCTCTTTCTCTAACCAAATTTTTGCGGGCCCCGCTAAAGAATACGGAAAAAGCATCATCTTAATCGAGTCGTTAGAGACATCCTTAAACTTGCAAGTAGCGGTAAGACGATTGAATTGGCGGATATGGTTGTGTGGATTGCCCTTCTCATCACCACGGAATTTGTTGTTTTGAATCATGGACAACAAACCCGTTTTCACCTCGAAATTCTCCGCAAGGATTGCGGGAATCACAATAGCCTCTCCATAACCCTCGGTGGGTGCTTGAAGTAACTCCATCATAGTTCGATTTGCCATGGTTGGTGCTTCTCTTACAATGGGTTCGTCAATAGGAGACTCCTCACTAGAATTGTTGGGAGTGGGAGTTTTGTTCTTTCATTTACGTGCACGTCTTGCTTGATTTCGAGTTAGCATAAACGTCACGTACAACGAGGGGACGAGCAAAGAAGATTCTTTTTGGTGTTTTGTATTTTTTCAATTTTTTTTGTGGTTTTTTGATTGTATTAACCTTTTTTGGAAATTGGTGAAACGTATTAAGTAGACAAAAATCTTCAAATCTCCTCCTTAATCAAATCTCTTGATTAAAGAAGCCTCAAGGAATGAAAACGATCACGTGGAGTGAACGCCTTCGATGACTTTAGAACGATGGTGGAACACCAAATCGTTCAAGAGGGTTTAATCAATAGAAACCAAGAAAATATATATGATACTTAGTAATACTTTGGGCGGCAAAACCCTCGATTCACTCTCACAATCAAATACTCACAAGCAAGCGGGGAAACGAGGCGGCGCGAAGCACTTAAGAGCCTTTTTCCTTAGGATATATTTTATAATATCCGCCTTATACCCACCTTATAGTTTGTATTTTCAAGATTAAGCTTCACGAAAGTAATTATCTATTTTTGCCTTTTTCTTTGGTTTGAGATTCGAATACAATGATTGGGTAATGACCTCCCAAGTCAAGGTTGTTATTTCTCACGTATTTGGAGTACTTGTGAATTTATTGTTCTACGTATACAATATATTAATAATATTCACACAAAAACCGAAAAACGATAATACGTATTAGTAGAGTGCTACTAATACAAATACTAATTATGGTTAGTCTAAAAACAACAATGCCAAATCAAAACACAACACGCCTCCCCGGCAGCGGCGCCAAAAAATGATGTTGAGTTTTTGCTACCCTTTAGGAAAAGGATGACAAAAATGGCAAGTATTAAGTGTCGGTTTAGGAAAACCAAGCACTAATGACCAATTAAGTTCGTTCTCAAGGAGGCTAGGGTGTTATGTGTGTAATGATATAGATTAATTTGTGATTATATTTGAAAAAGAAGAATAGAAAGGGGATTAGAAGAGAATGACGGTTATCAAGGCGGATTAAACTAATTCTAAAAAGGCGTACACGTAAAATCCTAAAAACCACCAAAATTAAAAATTTTAACCTAAAAAATTTCTAAAAATTACCAAAAATTCCTAATAATATTCTAAGAGTTTACAAAAAATCAAAACTTGCAAAAACCTTTTAATTAACTAGATAATGACTTTTTAATGCTAATTAAAGCCCTAAAAATCAAAATTAATTATTAAAAAGACCTAAACAAGATTTTAAAGTTTGTAAACCTCAAAAATACTCTAATTAAGCTAAAAACTATTTTTCAAAATTTTAAAACCAATTAAAACTATTTTTAAATAATTTAAAACTCCTAAAATCAATTAAATGTTAAATTAATTATAGAAAATAATTAAAAGACCTAAAAAATAATTGGAAAGTTGCAAAAATCCTAATTAAGTATTTAGAACCTAGGAAAAATATAAAAACCTAGAAAATCAGACTTTTAATTTTTAATAATAAAATAATATTAAAATAATATTAAAAATCCAAAAATTATAAAAAATTCTAAAAACTTGCAAACTAGCTTAATTTAACCTAAATAACTCAGAAATGAAAGTGAAATTACCTAAATACCCCTATTGGGCCTAGAAAATGGGCCAAACCCAAAACAGTCCCTTATTGGGCTTAATTAAGGCCCAATAAGAAAAAGTGCTCAAAATAAGCCCAAAAAGCACAGGTTGACTCAAAATTTGATTTTAAACAACTTTTTCCAAAGGCCCAAAAGCTGAAAATGTGAAATAAGCCAACTTATAATAAGCAGCTTATTCTTAATGGGCTTTTTGGCCCATTAAGCCATAAGCTGTTGCCATAAGCTAAAATTTTACACACAAGCTTCTTTTGACCTAACAAAGACTTCTTCAAAAAGAATTTTCAAATAAGCCCACTTAATAAGCCAGAAACAAGTCACAAACTTATTCACAAAACGACAAAATAGTCGTTTTTATGATCTAGACCACCTCAGAAGCTGATTCAAGTTGCAAAATGTTTCTTTTGACAAAACTAAGCTTAAAAACCAAAGACCTTTCAAATAAGCACACTCAATAAGCTGGAAAATCAAATAAGCACTTATGTTAAAAGTCAAACAAGTTGGTTTTCTAGTAAAAAGTCAAAGTCAAAGTCTCATAAGCTCCAGTTCACTTAAATGGGTCAAATAATGAAGATCTATCACAAAAAATAAGTTGTTGCAAGTCAGAATAAGCTAGAATAGCTTAATGATAAGCTGATGACAAAATTGCACTAGCAGGGGCTAGTTTTGGATGTTGAGCAGTGGAAACTTTTTCCACTGCTTGACTATTTTGACTTTTTGTCTTTAGTGACTTTTTTGGAGATTCAGATTTCACAAAGGCACCCAAATGATCTTTGGATCAAAAGGAGTCAATCACAATCAAAATATTACAATCACTAACACCCAATTGATACAGTTTAATCAATCATTCATCAGACATGAACAATAAGCAGTTTAGCACTCAAGAGCAGTTTTAGCACAAATCAGCCAGCCAAATTCAACCAAATGCACACAAAAGCTATAATAAACTCCAATAAGCAAGTCTAAACAGGTTTCATGCACTGGTTCAAAGAATTAAGCAAGATTCAAGCAATGAAAGTTACTGATGAACACTAACACATGCAGTTTTCTACTTTTGCTGATGTATTTGACACACAAGCCAATTTCAACACCTCAAATCTTTCAAACATGTTATGTTAACTTTGTTTAAACCACTTTTATCCCTAAGCATGCATACACACTAAGTGTTCCCAAAATCCTAGGTCAAAACAAGCAGAAACAAGGTCTATATAGCAGATTGATTGATTCAAGTGTTCAAACCCAAAAACTTGCAGCAAAACACTCTCAAACAAAGGTATAGCAGATACAAAGCATAAACAACACCTTCCCTTAACACAAAAACAAATTACAAGCATAAACCAGTAGACCCAAACACCCCTTTAACTTTTTCAAATCAAAATTTTCAAAAGCACAATGAGATTTCAGGCCAACCAAGCATCAATTAACACTCAAACAAGTATAATAAACAGATTCAAGCAAGAACAAGCCACGAAATTCACAAGAACAACAGTTTCATACAAATATCACCAAAAATCACAATTTAAGCAGATTTGGAGATTAAGTATGCAAACCTCATGGATGTACATCCACACCCACGAATTTTGAGCTTATGTGCTAGCAAGAACAAGCACAAGCTTCCACAAAAAGCCTGCTAAGATTGAACAAGGGTTAAGCACAAAATCATAAAAATCAGAAACTTGGAAAACTTGATTAATGCAAACTTGTTACCCCACACTTGATTATCCCCAAGTTATAAGCCTCACCACACCTTAACCAACTCAGTTAGGATGCTATGATCAGCCCTATAGCCCAAGAATTCCAAGATTGGAAAAAGACTTAGCAAAATATCAAGAAAATGAGGAAATATGCAAACTTTTGCACACTTCTCTTTGAAAAACAGGTTTTGAACTTTAAGAACTACAAAGCATATAACAAATGAAAGCAGTAAACAAGATTGGCCAATGACTTTTCTTCAACAATTCAAACTCAATTTCATTAACTTAGAAATAGGATTTACAGAAACTTGAACCAAGGAAAAATCAAAAGCAAACTGAAATGTGAAGGCCTAAGTGGCTTTATATAGCCTTACAAGTGAACTATGAAAGCTGAAAAACGTGTAACCCTAGCTAATGAAGTTCCCATTTTGCCCTTTGAGTAGTTTGAACTTTGAAGATCATGTGACTTTCTTTTGGATTGTTGTGGAGCTGGCATGGTGAAAAATGCATCCAATGGCTTGCAAAGAGCTTAGAAAGTAAGCTAGAATCACACACGTTGGATGACTGGCTAAGTTTTGGCAGTTTCCTCTTTTTTTGTAGCAGGGGAATCTTGTGTGGGACTGAAGGGTGATGTGGCAAGTATTTTCAATGTTGGGATGTGATTAAGGGATACTTAATCACTAATCTGGATAATCTTAGGGTCTAATTACAACAGGATTAAGAAAACCCAATTGTGTTCTTGGAGTGAATAGTGCCATGTTTTAATCCAGATTAGGGTGATTAATTTTTAAATAATGTGTTAAGGCGCCAATGTTTGTTTAATTAATAAACCAGGGGTGAGTGGGATCTGATGTGGAGGCAGGGAAGAGTATGATTGGTGGAGGTGGTGAGTGGGGTGAGGTGGCACAAAATGGTTGGTTAAGGTAAGTATTATGCCTGGCCAACATTAGTCCCTTGTTTCCCTTCTTCTTGTCTTTTCACTTCTAAACTCTATCAACGCCCATTTTCTTCTTTGTCAACTTTTGCATCTTACACTTTTGGCCCAAAAACTTTTGCAAAATGAATTCAGGGGTATTTCTTGCCATAATTGAATTCTTCAAGGGCTGGTTTGGTATTTTCTTCAATGTTAATGGTCTAGACTTGTATGATTGTCATTTTGGAGGACTGAATTTGCCAAGTCTTGATGATTGAGGGACCATTTTTGCCAATTGTTGAAAGTTGAGGGTCCTTTGTGTAATTTTGGAATTTTCAAAGGACCAAACTTGTCATTTCTTGTACTTTGAAGGACTTCATGATGTATTTGACTTTGTGGATGGTATTGATTGACAATTTAGCTTTGTTGAGGGGCTAAACTTGCCAAATCTTCAAAGTTAAGGGTCCTTTTTGTAATTTTGACAAACTTTAGGGACCAAACTTGTAATTATGAGGATACAAGGGTATAAAGTGTCAATTCTTCATAATTGGAGGACCCTTCTTCATAATTCTTCAAATCTTTAAGGGTTGATCTTGGGAAAGTCTTCATTAGGGCTTGGTTCATTGTGCGGCTTCGTTTCCCGTGTTCGTTTTTGCATGATTCTTGTGATCTTTTGTCATTATCTCAATATCCGTACCTAAAATACACAAGCAACAAACACAAGCATATATTTGGGTATTTTGATGATATTTAATGCATTTTAAGCCCTATTTGGAAGATGAGACTATGTATAAAAGCAGTCTCATCAACAATGCAATGAACAAAATACAATTCTATCTATATCTTTTTGGTTTTTCTTGAAATGGTTTTGATAGAAATAACTCATAAAGAATTCAATGACTTTGATTAGGGCTTGGGTACCATGGACATTTATCACACTCAAGTTTCACTTTCCCCATACCAAGCTTAAAAATGGGATCATTGTATTCACAAGTAAAAAGTGCATCAACTTATTCATGATAATTAAATGTGGAACCGGTTATTATTTGAGCAAATTGCTTGTGGGCAAATTTGTCATTATTTCAAGTGTGAAGTATAAGAAATGTAAAATCCAAAAATAAGGAAGCACGGTTTTAATCCTAAGTAATCCTCTCATCCATTACTTGAAAAACCGCTCACAATTAATATAAGTCCGTTTCAAGAATAATAAGTCATTCGCCTTATGTGTAAAATCCTCATGTCATGCTTTCATAAGTAGCTACACACTCGCTAAGGAAAGAAAAATAAAACTCACGCAATAATTTACATCCGCCATCTTTTTGAGACTTTGGATCTTCAACCCCGCAACCCGTCAATGTAATATTGGATTGGAGCAATCTATTGAATCCCCGCAACCCGTCAACGTAATATTGGAACTCAATAGTCACTATAATTAACACCACACTGCCCCTCTTGGGAGTCTTGTACATATTTTTTTTTCTTTTCTTCTTTTTCTTTTTCTTTTTTTTTTCTAGCCACTCATTTTTTTTTTCATAAGCCGCTCTTATTTTTCTTTATTCCTCACAAAGAAAGTTTAAAAGAATAAAAGGAAAAACACCCGCTAAGTATTGAGCATGACATAAGTCTAGTACACATAAAACGTTATAACTTAGAATCTTAACACGTACTTATATCAACCATGAATGATCAGACAAAAATGCATAAGAGATTACAAACCAATTAAAACCGTTCTTGATTATTTATTAACAATCATACACATGCGAAGAAAATAGAGGTAAAGAAGAGAATGGTTTAGCCACAAGTAATTATCATGAAGTTTATCTAGCCCTTTTATACTTGCTTCAACTCTATCATTTCCCATTCTCCACAAATTTAAAATCTCAAATAATGAGAGTGGTGGATGCTTAGTCTAATAGACCAATGAAGGACTACATGGTTAAGGATACTAGCTAGAGAATGCTAAGATAAGCAAACTCGGGTTGAGTCAAAATATCCATGGCGGGCTTAATATGTCAAAGAAATCTAAATTTGTTATAACCATGTTTTTATTATATTCTTTCCTTTATATATTTTTGATGAAAAATAAAAGAAGAAATATATACAATGCAAATGTGTTATGCAAATGAAAAATAAAAAATATGAATGCATATTTTTGTTGGCCAAAGTAGATCAAAAATTTGAAAAATGTTTGAAAAATTAAATTTTCGAGTTATCATGAAAGACAATGACAAGATCTAGGTAAGGTCACTTCGATAGAAGACCCCCTACACTTAAGCTAAACATTGTCCTAAATGTTTAAGAGCATGGAAGTATAAAAACTTCCCCTACACTTATGACAATGAATAGACTTTGCTTAACCCAAGTTAAGAAAAGGACAACTATTAGTGAATTCATGTTTAAGCACAAGGTGTCAATGAAAGATCACAATAGTAACGAAGTGAACCGGATACAAGGGCCTCGTCCATAAGCTCCAAAGCATGAAATGAGTGAGCAACCCTACAAACAACATGAAGACAAAAGAAGGTCTCCCCTACACTTATCTCCAAGTCTATACCTTTATTGCTAACCTACAACACTCTAAACCTAGTTATACGATGCTTGAGTTAATGAGTCTCTAGCTCGACTCGTCCCTCAATGAATTAATTCATGGGGAAAATGGGGATCTCTTGGACCATTTCAACGGAAATGTCCTCCCCAAAATAATGTTTCACACGGTGACCATTCACTTTAAAGTTTGGACCATTGGGTTGTGACAACTCAATAGTTCCATATGGAAACACTTGAGCAATAGTGAATGGACCAGACCATCTCGACTTAAGCTTTCCCGCAAAAAGTTTCAACCTTGAGTTAAAGAGGAGAACCGGCTCTCCAACTTTGAACTCACGGTTCTTGATCTTAGCATCATGCAATTTCTTAGTCTTTTCCTTGTAAAGCAAAGAATTTTCATAGGCATTGGCTCTCAATTCATCCATCTCATTAAGTTGATCTTTCCTATGTGAACCGGCTTGGTTTAAATCAAAATTAGCCCACTTGAGAGCCCAAGATGCCCTATGTTCTAACTTAAATGGGAGGTGGCACGCTTTACCATAGACAAGCCTATAAGGAGTACAACCAATTGGTGTCTTAAAAGTCATCCTAAAAGCCCACAAAGCATCATCAAGCTTATCCGACCAAGAAGCTCGATGCTCTCCCACCGTTCTATCTAAAATTCTCTTTAAACCACGATTTGTGACCTCGGTTTGACCATTGGTTTGAGGGTGATACGCGGTAGAAAGTCTATGATTAACTCCATATTTCTTCATAACTCTCGTGAATTGATCATTACAAAAGTGCGTACCACGATCACTTATGATGGCCGGAGGGACACCAAATCTAGCAAACAATTTCTTTAAGAACTTCACAACAACTCTAGCATCATTGGTAGGTAAGGCTTTAGCCTCCACCCATTTGGACACATAATCTACCGCCACAAGTATATACTTGTTTCCCTTAGAAGATGGAAAAGGTCCCATGAAATCAATGCCCCATACATCAAATATCTCACACTCTTGAATAAAATTTTATGGCATCTCATCACGTTGCGTAATTTTTCCTTGTCTTTGATACACATCACAAAATTTCACCATCTCATGGGCATCTTTGTAAATGGAAGGCCAATAGTAACCCGAATCAAAGACTTTCTTGGCGGTATAGTTGGGCCCAAAATGTCCACCCGTAGGTCCTTTATGACATGCTTCTAAGATCTTAAATGCCTCGGGCCCATCTACACACCGTCTAATGATTTGGTCCGCACATTGCCTAAAAAGATAAGGATCATCCCAAAAGTAGTAATTAACTTCCTTAAGAAATTTCTTCTTTTGTTGATAAGTAAGACCCTCAATAAGCACATTTCCCACAAGATAGTTTGCTATATGCGCAAACCAAGGAGTGGCATCCTCTTGGGAAGAGATAGACATGAGCTCCTCTAATGGAAAAGATTCATTGATTTCTTGATTTGGAAAATCTCCTTGAAAAGGATGCTCAAGTCTACTCAAGTGATCCGCCGCTAAATTCTCGGCCCCTTTCTTATCATGAATTTCTATCTTAAACTCTTGAAGCAACAAAACCCATCTCAAAATCCTAGGCTTAGCATCTTGTTTTGTCATGAGATACTTGAGAGCGGAATGATCCGTATACACTATAGTTTTGGACAGCACAAGGTATGGTCTAAATTTCTCGAAAGCATAGACTATAGCAAACAACTCTTTTTCCGTGGTAGTGTAATGAAGTTGTGCACCGGTCATGGTTTTACTCGCATAGTGTATAGGTTGAAAATGCTTATTCACTCTTTGTCCTAAGACGACCCCCACCGCATAATCACTAGCGTCACACATAAGCTCAAAAGGTAATTCCCAATTTGGAGAAACCAAAACGGGAGCCTTTGTCAATTTCTCCTTAAGAGTCTCAAAAGAGTCCAAACAATCTTGGTTAAAAATGAAAGGAGCCTCTTTTTCCAAGAGGTGAGTCATCGGTCTAGCTATCTTTGAAAAATCTTGTATAAAGAGCCTATAAAATCCCGCATGACCTAAGAAACTCCTTACACCTTTAACCGAGGTGGGTGGGGGAAGCTTAGCAATCACATCCATTTTAGCTCGATCCAATTCTAATCCCTTGTTGGATATTTTGTGTCCTAAAACAATTCCCTCTTTCACCATAAAGTGACATTTCTCCCAATTAAGCACTAAACGTGTTTCCTCACAACGCTTAAGCATTCTTTCTAGATTGGTGAGACATGAGGTAAATGAATTTCCAAAGACGGAAAAATCATCCATAAAAACCTCCATAGTTTGCTCTATCATATGTCATGGAAAATCGCCATCATGCACCTTTGAAACGTCCCCGGTGCATTACATATGCCAAAAGGCATCCGCTTGTAAGCAAATGTACCGTAGGGACAAGTGAATGTGGTCTTTTCTTGATCCTTAGGGTCAATGGGTATTTGGAAATAACCCGAAAAGCCATCAAGAAAGCAATAGTACTCATTTCCCGCTAAGCGTTCAAGCATTTGATCCATAAAAGGTAATGGGAAATGGTCTTTCCTAGTAGCCTCATTGAGTTTTCTATAGTCAATACAAACTCTCCAACCGGTGACAAGTCTCGTAGGAATAAGCTCATTGTTCTCATTAGGCACTACGGTGATTCCACCCTTCTTTGGAACACAATGTACCGGGCTAACCCATGGAGAGTCGGAAATGGGGTAAATCATACCCGCATCAAGGAGTTTAATCACCTCCTTCTTAATGACCTCATGGATTTTTGGGTTAACTCTTCGTTGACTTTGAATGGCGGGTTTGTAATCATCCTCCATAAGGATTTTGTGTGTACAAAATTGTGGATCAATTCCCCTTATGTCGGATATTTTCCAAGCTAAAGCTTTCTTGTGTTTCTTAAGGACTTCAATAAGTTGCTCCTTCTCATCCTCTTTCAACTCTTTAGCAACGATCACGGGTAATTGGTCTTTGCCCTCTAAGAAAGCATAATCTAAGTGGGATGGAAGGTCCTTAAGTTCAATTGGAGGTGGACTCTTTATGGAAGGTTTTACTATGGAAGGATTCTCATTGGTAACTTCTTGTGGAGTAGGAGAAGGAATAGGGTCCTCATTGAGCAACTTTTGGATAGTAAGAATATCTTCTTCCAAATTAATGGGAGAATCATCATCACCAAGAAAGTTTGACTCAAATTCCTCCAAGAGGAAATCACTCTCTCCAAAAGGTGTTAAAGAGGGAGCAATTGAGGCCACGGTTTCAACATGGGGCATCTCATCACTAATACTCTTGCAAGCATCATGAAAGTGTTCATCACACACCTCATCTAACACATCAACTATGTTAATAGTCTCACATGGTCTAGACTCCTTAACCTCTTTCCTATCACAAACTTTCCCTAACTTAAACACCACTTTCTCATCCTCTACTCTCATAATTAGTTCTCCTTCCGCCACATCTATCAAAGTACGACCCGTTCTCAAAAACGGTCTACCAACAATCAAAGGAACTCTAGGATCCATGTCATAATCAACCACTACAAAGTCGGCCGGAAATGTAAACTTATCCACACCTACAAACACATCCTCTGCTATACCTACGAGGTAAGCTATGGTTCGGTTGGCTAACTCAAGGGTCATCCTAGTGGGAGTGAGCTCGGGAAGAGAGAATTTTTTCCAAACCGATAAAGGCATGAGGTTAATGCTTGCCCCTAGATCCGCCAAAGCCATGCACTTTTCAACACTGGGAAAATTACAAGGTATCAAGAAGCGCCCCGGATCTCCAAGTTTTGTTGGTAAGGTCTTAAGTAGCACGGCGGAACAAGTTTCATTAAGGGATGTGTTGGGAAAATCAACCAATTTTTCCTTGTTTGAGAGTAAATCCTTGAACATCTTAGCAAACTTTGGCATATAAGCAAGAGCTTCCGCAAAGGATATGTTGATGTTGAGTTGCTTGAACATCCTTAATAAATTTGAGACTTGGATGTCATCCTTGTTCTTTAACTTGTCCTTTTTCAACCTTGAAGGATATGGAAGAGTAGGTTTTGGTGTAGGTGGAATAGGTGTTGTAGTAGATGATTTGTCTTTGTTAGCTTCTTCATTGGAAGGCGTGGAAGGTAGAGGAGAAGTAGGAATAGGTTGAGAAGGCGTGTTTGATTGAATGGGAGCATTTTGAGGTGGTGAAGTAGAGGTAGAAGGCTTGTCACAAGTAGGAACAAAAGTGGGTGGAACAATAGGAGGTTTAGAAGGTGAAGGATCCTTTGTTGTCTTTCCACTTCTTGTTGTAATAGCATTGACATTTGCCCTTGCATTCGTTTGTGTGTTAGAAGGTAAAGCCCCTTGTGGTCTTTGATTATAAAGAATCATAAACTTCTTATTTGTGTCTTCATGCATTTCTCTCATTCTTCTCTCATGAGCTTCATTCATTTCTCTTATTCTCTTCTCATTAAGTTGGAACCTCCTTTCATTCTCTTGATTCATTTTGTGAAAAAGCTCAATTGTGTTATAATCTTGTGGCACATTTCCTTGAAAACCTTGAGGTTGGAAAGGTGGAGGTTGATTGTAAAACCCTTGGTTGTTGCCTTGAAAGGTATTTCCTTGATTGTTAAAGGTATTTGGTGGTCTATAATTATTCCCTTGGTAAGGTGGTCTTTGCCCTTGATTCCTTTGTAACACTTGAGGAGGATTTTGTTGAATTTGGGTGGGTGGTTGGGGTGGGAATCCTGGTGGAGTAATGTAATTTTGGGACTTATAAGAAAGGTTATTGGGATTGATATTTGTCTTGAAGTGTTCACGATGTTCCTCTTGGTAAACATAACATTCCCCTTGATAACCTTGCACCTTATCACATTGTTCATAGGAATGGGGACCTCCACAAGTTACACAAGAAAGAGTAATGGCATTCACATCATTTGAAGAATTGTTCAATGAAAGGCTCTTAATGGCTTGAATCATCTCTTGTTGACCTATATCCATCTTTTGAAGGATCTCTTGTTGAATCTTGAGGAATTGGTTATCACAAGGTGTTTGAGAAACGTTTTGGATAACATGAACCCTTTCTTCAAATTGAGAATTTGTTTGAACCATTGCTTTAGTCTCAATGATGTCCAAGGCCTCTTGAATGGATTTAAGAAGAATATTCCCTCCCGCGGAAGCATTGAGTGAATCTTGGTGATGAGGTTTAAGGCCATCATAGAAAGTATTGATTTGGTGAACTTCATCCAATCCATGGTTAGGGCATCGCCTCAATAACTCTCTAAACTCCTCCCAAGCATCACTAAAGGATTGAATAGGTTTTTGTTGAAAGCCTATAATTAAGTTCCTCAAAGCCGTGGTCTTAGATGGGGGAAAGAACTTGTTCAAAAACTTAGTGGTGAAACCATCCCATTTGGTGATACTATCGGGTGGTTGGGTGTCTAACCAATGCTTAGCGTATCCCTCTAGTGAAAATGGCACTAATATCAACTTAATAGCATCATGTGGAACTCCATTGTACTTAAGGGTATTGCAAAGAGCAAGGAATCTCTTAAGGTGATCATGAGGATCATCATTCTTGTGACCATAGAAAGGTGTGTTTGAAACCAAGGTAATCATAGCCGTTTTTAGCTCAAATGAATTTGCGGGAATGACGGGAATCCTGATAGCATTGGCATATCCATGAACATTGGATTGCAAACGTTCCATCAAAGAACGATTATCAACAGCCATGGCTCTTGTTGTGGATGAATCAAAGCACGATTCTCGTGATCGGCTTGATGGACGATGGTGGTCTTACTCTTTCTCTTTTTCTTCCTTTTAGGAGGAAGAGGCTGTACACCAATCGGTATTTGTTCACGCCCGCGAGTAAGCATGCAACTCAATACGAGGAATGAGAGAGAAGCTCTCGTGTGACTTTGAAGAGAAAAGGATTATCCTCTTCGAGTTTCAATTATGAAATATCCACAAGTAAATAATAATATATGTATGTACTACTTGGGTGCAAGACCCCCAATGAAGCCTTCCTTCCTAGAATACTCACAAGTGAACGGGGGGTTAGGTGGCGCGAAGCACTTAAGTACCTATTGACCCTTAGATGGCATTTTATAGCACATCGCCTTTCTATTCACTTAATTGTTTGTATTCTTCGAATTGTTGCTTATTGGAAGTATTTATCTATTCTTGCTTTATTTTGTTTGATCGATACACGTGTCAAGGACCGGAACGCCCCAACACGGTGTATTGCCTTGGCAATACTTATGGAGAATATGTAGATTGGTTGTTCTTATACGTATACATATTTACTTATAATAATATATGGAAAATATTTTTGTATTTATGAGTTTTTAAGAGAAAATACTATATGTACATAAAAACCGAGAGAATCCAATAATATATATTTTTGGGTGGAATCTCTTAGGAAAAAGATTGCTTTTTGGATTTTTTAATTTGTTTGGTCAATTCTTTAGGAAAAGAATTGTTTTGTTAATTTTTTAGTTTTTATATATTTTTATATTTTTGATTTTTTATTTGTTTTTTATTTATGATACGTAAAAATAACGTTCACTAGGTGAACGGATCCCAAAAGCCAATGAAAACCGTCAATCGATAGTCTCTTGTAAAGTCAAAGAACCGGCAGCGGCGCCATTTGAAATGTGTATAGTTGAAGTTCGTTTTTCTCAGTTCTTAACAAATTGAAAGTCCAAACAAGATCGGGTTTTTAATTGTTTTTGGTTGGTAATGGTTTTTGGATATTCTATTGCTAATTCAAACAAGCCTTAATAAAATGAAAAATATTGTCTACTTATATGTAAAAAAAAGTGAAAATACCAAGTTTTTATTCAATTAAAATGCCAAATGTAAATTCTACAAACTATAAGGACTGCAAATGTAAATTCTTTGAAATTTAAATGCTAAAGATGTAAAGCTAAAAAGTATAAGGACTAAACATGTAAAAACAGTTAACTATATGGACTTAAAATGAAAACTATCCAAACAATATAACTAATTACCAACTAATTTGAAACTTCCTAACTAATTTTGAACAAAATCTGAAAATGTAACGACTGAATAGTTGAAAACCCTAAAAACTTGGAAAGATTAGCTAAGATTACAAATAGTTTAATACTACAAGGACCTAAATGCAATTTTCAAAAACTTTTTAACAAAAACGGTTTTAACACTTCAATAAGCTCGTTTGAGCTTATTTCTCAACCAAATTCGACCAAACAAGTTGCAAACGACTTAAAATTGAATTTTAGCTAGACCTATCCAAGGAAATTGGCTGAAAGTTACTAAAACTCTAATAAGCTGAATTCAATAAGCACAAAATAAGCTACCAGTTAATCTAAACTTGCACAACTAGATTTTAATGGAATTTCTTGTTAATAAGCTCAAAAGAAGAACGGGAAATCAAGTCTCATGGAAAATGATCAAGTAATAAGCTCAGAATTTGAAAATAAGCCAAAAGAGTGCTTATGTTGACTTTCGTTGACCAGGAATTTCAATAAGCCCAAAATCTCAAAATTTAACCAGGAACACTAATAGAATGAAACGGTGAAAGAAAATTAGCTTGTTTATGAAGTGGAAATCAAGATATGAAAAATCAGTTTGCCAAGTTATAGAAACTTGCATTTGCTCATGATCTTAAACTTTTGCTTATTTCTAGCTTAATATTTGATACTGTACAATTTCCTTCTACACATTCAAAGTTCATATGTTGACTAAAAATTGAGAACTGGTTTGGAGTGATTTCATCAAGTAACTAAGTAATGCCAGTCAAATCAAAATCAACACTTTCTGAAAGTATGCTTGTTAAAAACTGACCCAGACTTTTTATATGACCAATTGCCTTTTTGACTAGAACTTTGACTAGAAAATGACTAAAAAGCTGTTTGTTATGACTAGTTAACTGGAAATGAACAAAAGTTTGCCAAATTTCAACACTTGAATAGCTAATCACAGCTAAAACCAAACACTACTTTACTAATCTGTTTGAAACTTTTATGAATAGTTTTTGATCAAAAGGTTAAACTGAATGAAAAGTTATATCAAACTAAGTTTAATAGTCAAAATGAAATGTATGAGAACTAAAAACAAGTAGTTACAATAACTAGAACTCAAAATGACAATTAAGGCTAAATGACTGAAAAGAAACTGAAGAACAGGACAAGTACTAGGCTATTAAGCAAGATTAAGCTACAATTAGGCTACAACAACTCTAAGATCAGATCAAAAACAGGCCAAAACACATTTTATCATGCATTCAAGTAGGATTATCTTGGAATGAAGCAGGCAATCAACTGTTTAGTGGAACTTAAAATCAAAAAATGAAAACCTTTAGCTAAGGCCTCCTTTGGGGAGTAGAGGAGCGCTGAGCTCTCTAATCTAGTGCTAACCACCACCTTAGCACTAGAACACACTATTCATCTACCAATCAACAGCTAACAATCATCAAATCTGCAATTAATGAACTGAAATCTCCAAAATCTGCTAGAGCTTGAACTGGATGAACAAATCAGATACAACAGCTACAATCATCAAAATTAGTCAGTTATGATCAAGTGATGATCATAACAAACCAATATCAGAAACAAGAGGTATCAATGAAGCAAGTATGAACAGTAGAGTAGTATGAGAATTTTGGAGGGAAAATTGAAATTTGAATTTATTAAATGGGGAAGTAGTTACAAATGCTGGTAAGTTTGTTACAACTAACTATAACAGACTCAAGAGTGTGTCAGACTCTTGAGTTGTTAAGCTACAACTAAGAAGAAGTTGAGAGAAAAATTAAAGTGTGTGTTTTCACACTTTTTCTACAATACAAGAAATGAGAACAATCCATGGTATTTATAGACTGCAGGAGTGAAGTGGTTGGGGTTGGTGACGTGTTAGAACCAATCCCCAGCTTCCACGTGTCAAAAATCTGTGAATTGGGTTTTGCTGATGAAGAACAAATTTGGGGATTTTCTCTTGAGTTGATTTCAGCTTAATTGGTGGTGATCATTGGATTCGTCTCTCAAAATCGAGCAAGTTTCATGTTTATACCACCTCTTGAAATTGCTTCTAGCTCAAAAATGATTCTGGCAAACTTTGTTGATGAAGATGACACGTGTCAAAATTGAATTGGTTGTGGGCAGGGCACACGGATCATTATCCAACATGGATAATTCTGATTATTGCATGTCTCTTTTCCATTGGCTGAGAAGTGAAGTTAGTGCGTTTACTGTTGTGATTTTGACCAATTAAATGCTGGCGACTGAGTTGCATTAATTGAAGTGAAGTGGCAATCCTTGTCACTTGATTCATGCACTCTCATTGGCTGGTAGCACTTCACACGGATCAAGCTTGAATAAACTTTCCAAAGTTGGCAGAATTAACCCCTTAACTTGGCAGATTGTATTTTTTAGCTATATTCTTCAATCTTTTGGCAATTTAAGTCCTTCCACTTGCAAACTTGATCACAAAGCCCCTTTGACTGAATTGACTTGAGAGTTGACCATATTTGACTTTGATCTTGACTTTGTTATATTTACACTTTTGGTCCTTCATCTTTGGCAGATTGTCAAGATAGGTCCTTTGTCTTAAAAGTCTTGTCACTTTTGATCCTTCTTTGTCTTTTTCATCAAATTAAGCTTGATTTTCCTTTGTTTGCTTGAAAATGTATCCCTCTTACCTATTTGAGCACAAACACAAAACATACCACATAATTCCGCTTTATAGCACAAAGTTTAGGTATTTTTATTGTGTTTTTAGGGTGATTTGTTGATAAATTGATATGAGTTTTTGCTCATATCAATGATTTTGAAGGCAAAAGTCTATATTATGATTTTTGATAAGGATTTGTATAAAATGAATTTTGCTATTTTATGGCCTATTACAAAGATTTGTACAAAATGATTTTTGGTAATAATTATATACCGATGATATATTAATGGTTTTATTAAACTCTATGAATTCACTCGGCGTTATCGCTGACCTTTTCTTTTAACATGTTTTATCTCAGGTACTTGAAGGCAATTCTCAAGAAGACGACAAAGAATTCATGGCCCGCACTTAAATAACAATTTCCATTCAAATGCTTTGAAAATTTTGTATGAAATAATATGACTTGGGACCTATGTAAATCTGATATTTATGAATGGAAATGCTTTATTATTAAACGACGTGATTTTTAAGCGTTGTCTATGATGTGAGTAATGTGTTATCCCGTAACACCAACGAGTCTTCCGCTGTATTGAATTGTGTATATTTGGGGGTGTTACAGTTTGGTACCAGAGCTCTCGTTATAGAGAACGAAAGTTTTTTAAAACCAATGTTTTGAATAAAACATTTCAAAATCTTTTAACTATAAACATTTTTCACAAAATGTCTAAAAATCTTTTATCTATAACGATGCCGAAGAATTCCCGAGTTACCGACAAGGCCAGACTGAGAAGTGTTATTTTAATATATATATATAACTTGGATTTTATATATATATATATATATATATATATATATATATATATATATATATATATATATATATATATATATATATATATATATATATATATATATATATATATATATATATATATATATATATATATATATATATATATATATATATATATATATATATATATATATATATATATATATATATATATATATATATATATATATATATATATATATATATATATATATATATATATATATATATATATATATATATATATATATATATATATATATATATATATATATATATATATATATATATATATATATATATATATATATATATATATATATATATATATATATATATATATATATATATATATATATATATATATATATATATAGATAATATATATATATAT